>CM035408.1:153306509-153524009 GCA_020310875.1 Ceratopteris richardii | reverse complement strand
TCGAGGTACTTATGTACCTCAAGAAGATGATGCACTATTAAATCGGATGATGGGGAGTGCAGAATGTTTGTACAATGGAAATATGTGACATAAATAAAGATTTTGTAGAAGGAAAACTAACTCCTTCTCTCGAATAAGGGGGTCAACTAAGCATACATCTGATTATATACTAGAACCTAAGGATGTCCTCTTTCTTGAAATTCCTGTAGAATGGACAATGGAGCCAATCCTAAAGCATGAGATAAGTATTGGTGTTGCAGTTGTCAATTAAGAAGATTTGTTGTTGCAAAATGTGTACTTTGAAGAAAAACATGTCTATCATCTAAAGAAACCACCAAGCAACTAGATTATGGTACAAGGAAGGCGTACTCCTAAGGTAACTTCAAATTCTCATTACAATGATGCTCCGAAAAAGAAAAAAAAACTGAGAAGGAAGCACCCTCATGATGCAACATTTCATTGGAGGACAGAGGCTCAGCTGCAAGGTACTCCTAATACTTTAAAGATGCATGTAGATATAGAGCTAGAAGCATCCAAGAAGATGGCAACTATGGCTTGGAAGAGAATTAGGAAGATGGGCACTATGGCTTTAAAGAGGTTTGATGACATGAAGAGGGAAGTAAAGAGGACCTATGGCAAACACTCACAGGCCAAACTAGAAGATTTTGATGAGGACAGGAAACCCCTGTATAGCATTTCCAAGGAGGAGTCTAACTAAGTCTAATTCTCTATGATAGAACCAATGCACTCATTGTAGATACCATTTTTCAGTTCTTGTAGTTCATTTTGGTTTGGATTAATAAGCAAATAAAATTGTAGTTGCATCAAGACGATGCAAATACTTGATGTGGAGATCTCTAGAGCAGGTAATCCACAAATTTGGAAGTCCAGAGGATGTTATATGAGTTTTGAAAGTTTTTGTCAATAACCTTGGGAAGTTTTCATCATACATTAGGAGCTCTATGCCATGAACATTTCAAGATTGTCATGAGGATGGGAAGCGAGCTTTTCCTCCATCTAGATGGCTATGTAAGGTGCCCAATAGTGGAAATTGGCCACCTTCTCTTTCTCTCTTTCCGCAATCCCTCACCTCCACCAGCCCTCCATCCCACACCCTCTCACCTCCACCATCCCTCACCCCCTCACCTCCACCATCCCTCCATGCACCCCCTCACCTCCACCCTTTTGGAGCAAGAAAATCAACAATTGATGATTATATGAAGCTTAGGAGTGAAGACTTGAAGAAAATATTGAAGCCTAAGAGCATGAAATGAAGTAGAGGTTCAAAATGAGATGGTCTATATACACATGTATATTAGCGTTGTAAATACCTCATAAAAACTTGAAGTAATGAGGAATCCACACTCATATATATATATATATGTGTGTGTGTATGTATATATATATATATATATATATATATATATATATATATATATATATATATATATATATATATATATATATATATATATATATATATATATATATATATATATGTATGGATATACATATATATATACATGAATATAGGCGTGACATATATGAGAGATGAAGAATAGATGAGAAAGGGAGGATTAGATCATAAGTTGAATGAGTATCATCCACCAGATGTAAGATGAGTTGAATAGGAAACGGTTTTTGAGAATTGTGCATCGTTCTTTTCTCCATTTATCCTTCCGTGTTTGATCATTTCAAGAATCCTTTTGTAGATGTCTAAGTCCATAGTTAATCCCTCTATGGTCATGATTTGAGAGTCTAATTGTAAATAGGATGAGAGAATTGTGATTGGGAACATTTCTATGTGAAAAAGTGATAAGTGTGTTCTAAAATAGGTGCAATCTTGATCATCAAAGAATTGATCAAATCTTAGTGCATAGTGTACAGGTTTGCACAAAACAAGAGCCAGAATCTAATTTGGAAGGTAGTCCATCTATTTGTAAAAGCATTTTATTCAATGGTTTATAGTTTTTGAGAACCAACTATTTAAAGTTGCATATGTAAAAGTCGCTTGTAGAAAGTGCTTGTTTCAAACATAGGTTTAATTATTGAAGTAAATATAAAGTTTTCAAGTTCTTTTGGAGAACTTTAACTTGGATCAGTTGTGCAAACACTAGATAAATGTTGTGTCAAATTTTCTTAGAAAATTTTTATCATTTCATCAATCAATGAGTGAATCTTCAGAGGCAGATTTTTCTAAGCCAAGCTAGTTTTCGTAGAGAAGCTGAGTGTTCATATTTTGGTAAAAGATTTCAAAACTAGTGAAACTTTTGTGCTATACTTGACGTAGAGGTGTTCTAAACTGAAGTGTCACTTTTTGTTTGGAGATTAATCATCTCCATCAGTGGTATTAGAGCAGAAATAATCAGTTTTGAAGAAAAGGAAGACCTCCACTACTGCAAACATATAAAATTCAATATTTGAAGATTCAAAAGGACAGTGTAAAGGAAAAGCTAAAGGGAGACACATGAGAGCAATTAAAAGAATTAGGAGTAAATTAAATAAATTTCGAAGCTAAGGTATATTCATTACTCATAAGGTTGAAGATTTGATAGTATAGGTGAAGAAAGGATGGGAGATAGTCTCCAAATTGAGAAGTTGGATAGAGAGAACTATCTAGCTTGGTCTATGAGGATGGAAGCTCATGTTATGAGAAACGATCTGATGGGATACATCATAGGAGAAGAAGAAAACCTAGAGTTTAAAGATCCTAGTGTTCCTACTAGGAAGGATCTTACATATTTAAAGATTTGGATGAAGAAGGATGCTCAAGCAAGGAGCATTATCTACATGGCTGTAAATGATTACTTACTTCCTCATATCAAAGGACTTGAAAGTACAAGTGATATATGGAGTGCTTTGGAGGAGCATTTTGAGAATAAAACCAAGTCAAGGAAATGATCACTATGGGTAGAGTTTACCACATTCAAGAAGAAGGCTTCACAATCAATATCTGATTATGTGACAAAAATGAAAGACATTGTTGATTCCTTAGGTGCATGCAGTTGATGAAGAGATCGAAGAAGATACGTTGGTAAGACAAATTCTCACAGGTCTAAGAGGAGATGAGAAGTGGAAGCCTTTGATATTAACAAGAGAATTTTCATTAGATCATTTCACTCCTGATTTGAATGAATTGTTCGGACATATACTGACTTTTGAGAATGATATCAAAAGAAATGTTGATAAGAGTGCAGGTCATGCAATGTACTCTAAAGACAAGAAGAAAGCTATCAAAGGAAAGCAACAATCAGTTGAAGATGAAGGTACTCGAAGCCAAGCAAACTTCCTAAGAGGAAGAGGAAGTGGAAAAAGTAGAGGAAGAGGTAGAAGTAACAAAGATAATGTCAAAGCTTCCTGGATATGTGGTAAGACCAATCATCTATCTCATGAGTGTTTGCATAATAATCAAAGCAATGGTAACTTTAATTAGAATTTTAACCGAAGAGGAAGATGACGAAAGAAATCAGAGAGTAAATTAAAGAGGTAGAGGTGGTAGGAGTTTCATTGGAAGAAATGGAGGAAGAAACTTCCAAAAACAATCCTACAATAACACCTACGATAATTATGCATCAGATCAGAAAAAAGATTCAACTCTTATGATGAACGCAACATGTGAAGCTTCAAATGAAGACTTAAGGGTATTCTATATTGACTTAGGGTGTAGCAATCACCTGAGTGGAAATATTGCTTTGATGATTGATTTGGAGCATAAGGCAATTAATCATATAGTTCAATCAGGTGGCAATACAAAGCACAAGGTGAAGTCAATTGGATCACTCAAAGCCAAAGATGGAAGTACTCTCTTGAGTAAGGTTTTGTATGTTTCTACAAGTCTTACCTACCCAAGGGTATAAGCAAATTGTTACAAGAAAGAAAGAAGGCAGGCTCTTCACATTGAAGGTACAAGGTAATGTTGGACATGCCATGTTTACATATGGAGAGAGGTGTCTGAGTTCGATCTTTGGCATAAGAGGCTTGGACACTTCAATGAAAGAGGTATCAAAGAGATGATTAATAATGGTTCAATACTTGGATTACCTAATGTTGCAGGTCAACACATGAAATATAGATGTGAAGCATGTCAATTAGGTAAGGTTCATAAGCAATCATATAATAAGCATGGTTTCATATATTCAAAAAGACTTGAATTGGTACATACAGGTGTGTGGGGTCCTTCAAAGGGCTTTAACATAAATGGTTCGAGATATTAGGTCCTATGTTGATGATGCTACCAGGTGGATCACTATTTATGTGATCAAAGATAAGTTAGAAGTCTTTAGTACATTTAAACACTATAATGCATATCCAGAAAGAATTATAGGATAAAAATTGAAGAGGTTAAAATCAAATGGAGGGAGAGAGTAATTCTCAAATGAATTCAGTGACTATTTGTGGAATGGAGGTACTCTTCTCAACAAAATGGTGTATTAGAAAGGAGAAATAGAACCCTTGTTGAGTTTGCAAGATCAAGTATGAAAGAAAATAATTGCCCTAATTATTTGTGGGCTGAGGCTCTAAATACAACCACATACTTGGTTAATAGGCTACCATGTAAATCTTTGCAGGGTATGACACCATATGAAGCTTGATGGGGTAAGAGACCTACATTAGATCATTGCAAAGTATTTGGTTGCTTAGCCTTTGCTTATGTTCCCTCTCAATTAAGGCATAAATTGGAACCAAAGGCTGAAAAATGTGTGTTCATTGGTTATGATGATAAGCAAATGGGATACAAGTTGTGGAGTCCATCTACAAAGCAATTTCTTGTACCAAAGGATGTCACATTTGTTGAGCAAAGTACTTGGTACTCAGGTACAAATAATACTTATGCAAGTCTTGAAGAAACACTAAATCAAAACAAAGGTAAATAAAAGGTTCAAATATTTGAAGAAGAAGAGAACAATGAAGCATTAGTTGAAGTTGAAGAGATGCCAAGGTTTGATCTAGAATGTGATGAACGAGAAACTTCAACAAGTGGAGAACTCAAAATATCATCAAGGCATAAATGGAAATCCACAAGGTATAGCTATGATACTTCATTCTTGACTACTAAAGATTATGCTTATATGATAAAAGCAGATGAAGACCCATCCACATATGATAAAGCCAAAGGAAAGGAGAATTGTGAAAAAGCTATGAAGGAAAAGTATGATGCACTCATTGAGAATGAGACTTGGAAATTGGTACATAAACCAATTAATCAGAAGGTAACTGGATGTAAGTGGGTTTACAAAACAAAAAGATTTGCAGATGGAAGCATGTCTAGATACAAAGCCAGGCTTTTTGTAAAAGGATATGCAAAGACATATGGTGTGGACTATGATGAAACTTATAGTCCTGTTGCAAAGATGACAACCATAAGGACTCTCATCGCTATTGTTTCTTGCAAAGGTTGGAAGTTATCTCAATTAGATGTGAAGAATACATTTTTAAATGGTTACATTTTAGATGAAGTTTACATGGAACAACCAAATGGTTTTAAAGATCAATTTTATCTAGATTATGTGCGAAACTCAAGAGGGATTTCTATGGCTTGAAGCACACCCCAAGGGCATGGAATTACACGCTTGTAAAGTTCTTGAAGGAACTTGGTTTTCAAGCATCAAAGGCAGGTAGTAGCTTGCTAATCAAAGCAAGTGAAGATGGGTTTATCTATGTTTTTATTTATGTTGATGACATAATACTTACAAGAATAGATGACAAAGGCATACAAATGCTTAAGAAGTAGATAGAGAAAGAATTCAAGATTAGTGACTAAGTAAATTTTTCATATTTCTTGGGAATGGAGATTTCATGTACACAACATGGAGTATATGTAACTCAAGAAAGGTATTTGAAGACTTTGCTAATCAAATTTAAAATGGAAGATTTTAGGATAGCATCAACTCCAATAGAGGTGAATCACAAATTGAGTAGATGTGGAGGAGAAGAATTCAAAGACATGAAGCTTTATCAAAGTTTGGTGGGTAGCTTGATTTATGCTACATTAACAAGGCCTTATTTATCATATGTGCTTGGATTTTTATCTCAATTCGTGCATTGTCCTAGAAAGGAACATTGGATTGCAGGTCAAAGGGTTCTTAGGTATATCAAGGGCACACTTAAAGAAGGTTTGTATTATGATTTTACTTCAGATACAAGGATCAAGATATATAGTGATGCAGATTGAGCAAGTAACTTTGATTATAGAAGATCAACACATGGGTATTTGTGTTATGTGGGAAATAAGTTAATTTCATGGTGTTCTAAAAAGAAACATGCAGTTGCTTTATCACCTACAGAAGCAAAGTGCAAAGGTATGATAGAAGCTGCAAAGGAAGTCATATGGCTAAAAACTCCTATGAAGAGTTTTGATATCATTTAGAGTACTACTATCATTTGTGGAGACAACATGAGTTCTTTGTATTCGGTAGCTAACCCTGTGTTTCATGCCAGGACCAAAAATATTGAGATCCAATATCATTTTCTAAGAGAAAAGGTTGTTGATAAGGAAATAGAAATCATGCATACTCCTACAAAGGATCAACTTGCAGATATGTTGACAAAGAGTTTGGATGGACTCGAGTTGCACAGATTTAAAGATATGGCAGGGATAAAGAAAATGCATGTAATCACAATTGATGATTGAGGGGGAGCTCTTCGAGCAAGACAATCAACAATTCATGATTATATGAAGCTTAGGAGTGAAGACTTGAAGTAAAAACTGAAGCCTAAGTGCATGAAATGAAGTAGAGGTTCAAAATGAGATGGTCTATGTACACATGTATATTAGCTTTGTAAATACTTCATAAATACTTGAAGAAATGACGAATCCACACTCATATATATATATATATATATATATATATATATATATATATATATATATATATATATATATATATATATATATATATATATATATATATATATATATATATATATATATATATATATATATATATATTTGTATATAGTCATGATATATATATGAGAGATGAAGAATAGATGAGATAGGGAGGAGTAGATCATAAGTTGAATGAGTATCATCTATCAGATGTAAGATGAGTTGAATAGAAAACGTTTTCTGAGAATTCTGCATCGTTCTTTTCTCCATTTCTCCTTCCATGTTTGATCATTTCAGGAATGCTTTCGTAGAGAATTGTGAGTAGGAACATTTGTATGTGAAAAAGTGATGAGTGTCTTCTGAAATAGGTGCAATCTCAATGATCAAAGAATTGATCGGATCTGAGTGCATAATGTAAAGTTTTACACAAATCAAGAGTCAAAATCTAAGCTAGAAGGTAAGCCATCTATGTCTAAAAGAATTTTATTAAACGGGTTATATTTTGTGAGAACCAATTGTTTAAAGTTGCATGTAGAAATTGCTTGTTTCAGACACAGGTTTACGTATTGAAGTAAATCTATAATTTTGTAAGTTCTTTTGGATAACTTTAGATTGGAGCAGTTGTGGAAATAGTAGAAGAATGTTGTGTCAAATTTTCATAGAAAACTTTAATCATTTCATCAGTCAATGAGTGAAAATTGTGGGGCAGACTTTTTTGAGTGAAGCTAGTTTTCATAGAGAAGTTGAGTGTTCATATTTTGGTAAAAGATTTCAAAATTGGTGAGCGTTTTGAGCTATACTTTACATAGAGGTGTTCTAAACTCAATTGTACCTTGTCTTTTGGAGATTAATCATCTCCATCAGACCCTCCACCATCCTTCCATGCACCCCCTCACCTACACCCTCCATCATCCCTCCATGCTCCCTACATGTCCACTCTCCACCATCCCTCCATGCATGCCCTCACCTCCACCCTCCACCACCCCTCCATCCCGCACCCCCTCACCTCCACCATCCCTCACCCCTCACCTTGACCATACCTCAATCCCTCACCTACTCACCTCCACCATCCCTCCATGCACCCCCTCGCCTCCACCCTCCACCATCCCTCCATGCACCCCCTCACCTCCACCATCCACCATCCCGCAACCTAGTAGCCTTCACCATCTCTTCATTTTTGTTGGTGCAGGACAATCAACAATTGAAGTTTTAATGAAAGTTTGGAAGTCAAGGACTGAAGCAAAGTTCAAGTTATGAAGCATGGAGGAAGTGCATATTCAGAAGTTGAAAGAGATGTACACATATGTACATTAGTTCAGAGATAGTTCACTTATACTTTTGTATAGTCATGATATTGTAAATATTTGCCTATATATACAAGAAAAAAGTCGTGGCAAATATGAGAGAGCATGAGAATAGAGAAATCAGTAGTTGAATGAGTCATTAGACACCTTAGAAGTGAGTAGAAGTCTCTCTCATCACTAAGTTCTAAATTTCTTTAGAAATGGAAGAACAATTGCGCCCAATGTTTCTGTGCATTCTTCTTCTATGCTTGATCATTTTGAGAATCCTTTTGTAGATTTCTAAGTCCATAGTTAATGAGTCTATGGTTAAAGATTGAGAGCCTAATTGCAAACAAGCTATGAGAATTCTGAGTAGCAACGTTCATATGTGAAGAAGTGTTCACTGGTTCCTGAAACAGGCGCAAAATTTGATGTTAATGTTTTGGTTAGTTCTCCTTCCACAGTGTAAAGTTTTCAGCATGAAAGCACTCAATCTTTAAGTTGGAAGGTAAGCTATCTCTGGCTAAAAGCATTTTCATAAACAGGTTCTAGATTGAGAGAACCAAGTGTTAAAAGTTATAAGTGTCTAAATCGACTTTTCAGAAGAGCAGTTTTAGACATAGGTAACTTGTTGAGATCATTTCTCAAGATATACTGAACCTTTTGGAGTTATTCAACTTGGAGAAGGTGCACAAACTATAGACAACACCTTCTGCAAAGTTTCATAAAAAACGCTACACAATTGATAAGTTAATGAGAGAGATATGTGAAGCAAACTTTCTGCGTAGTCATCTTCTTCACAGATTTTTCAAAATCTTTATAATTGATCATATATCCTCTAAATTTGGTGAAGGTTTGAGTTATTCTTGTTATAGAGGTGCTCTAATTACAAGAGTAACTTGTTCTTCTGGAGATTAACACTCTCCATCAGTGGTATCAGAGCAGGAAGCATCAAAATTGAAGGAAGGAGGACCCCAATTGCTGCATATGCAAAGAATTCGACATCTGAAGGTTGAAAAGGTGAAAGCTTGAGGGCAAAGCTTGAGAAGGAGGTCATACAACATCAAGGAAGACAAAATGAACATTATTCAAAAGTAAAGGTACATCTATTACTCATAAAGTTTGAAGAATTCAATATACAGGTGACAAAAGGAAGGGAGATTCTCTTCAAATAGAGAAGTTGGATAGAGAGAACTATCCAACATGGTCAATGAGGATGGAAGCTCATCTTATGAAAAGACTTGTTAAGTTACATCACAGGTGAAGAAGAAAAGCCTCAATTCAGAGATCCTAGTGTTCCAACTAGGGAAGAATTATCAGATTTGAAGAATTGGATGAAGAAAGATGCTCAAGCTAGGAGCATTATCTATATGGCAATAAATGACTATTTGCTACCTCACATTAGAGGTCTCGCAAGTGCAAGTTATATATGGAATGCTTTGGAGGTTCATTTCCAAAACACTACAAAGTCAAGGAAGGCATCCTTGTGCGCAGAATTTACCACTTTCAAGAAGAAGGCTTCTCAATCCATCTCAGACTATGTAACAAGGATGAAGGACATTGCAGATGCATTAGGTGCAATTGATGAAGACATTTAGGAGGATAAATTGGTAAGGCAAATCCTCACAAGTTTGAGAGGTGATGACAAATGGAAGCCATTCATTTTTTCTATTGAATTATCACTTGATCATTTTACTCCTGACTTCAATCAGTTTCTAGGACATATGTTAACCTTTGAGCAGGATGTCAAAGGTGAAGGTGACAAGAGAACAGGTCATGCAATGTACTCAAAGGATAGGAAGAAGAATATCAGAGGAAAGCAACAAACAAATGAGGATGAAAGTACTGTCACGAGGAAGGAGATAAGGAAGAGAGCTCACACACACACTCTCACTCTCAAGGAGAAGCACACACACAGATTGAGGCAAGGAAGAATGATCTTCTTCTTCTTCTTCTATTACATAAAAGGAATGTACAAGAATGACCTTAAAAACAAGAATACAACCAGTGCAATATATAAAGACCAATACATAAGGAAAAACCTAATGTCCGCGAATGAGTGAGCTGGCAAGAAACAAGTGTGCGATCACTCTCGGTAGATAAATCTAATAAAGCTCAATGAAGTATCCCTGACATATACCGGCGTGACCACTATACATATCAGAGAAACGAAAAACTGGTACGTGTCATCCTAGATCATCACATGTTGAGCTTGATATGTCAACACTCCCCCTCAAGCTCAACGCCATATCTTGTAATCCAAGCATCTTCGAAAACTTCTTCAACTTCTTAGCTCCAAGTGCTTTGGTGAAAATATCAGCAACCTGCTCATCTATTCTCACATAAACAAGATCAATATCACCTGCTAATACCTTCTCTCTGATGAAGTGATAATGTACCTCGATATGCTTTGTTCTAGCATGGAAAACAAGGTTCCGTGCTAACAGTACGCTCCTAAGATTATCACAATAGATAGTGATAGGCTTTTGCACTTCCACACCTAAATCTTCAAGTAACATCTCTAGCCATGATGCCTCACATTTAAAGGGTCTAATAAAGGTTGGCTACGAGATCCATATTCAGCCTACTTCTCCAAGTTTGTTCATCACTCTAGTGCATATTCAATGAACATTGGGACTCCGCAAGGCCACTTATGGCCTCTTTGTTGGTGCAATAGAAACCAATCCCACATACTTGGCTTATTGACATAACTCATACAAGACTCTATATGATCAACATCTTGTAAAAGGCCCTTCACATTTACCTTTGTAAAAAGTGTTTTACATCCACATGGATTTATGAAGCTCTAAATCATGATTCATTTCATTGTTGGATAATGAGAGAATATATCCTATACTTTAGCATTCATTTTTAGGTAGATATTTTGAATTTGAATTCAAACATTGGCTCCAAACACAACTATAAAAAGAGGATCATAGGACCCGTGGGATATCTTGAATCTATGAGATCATTTTGAAGGGAATCCATTTTGAATTGAGAGCTCATTGCATACTCCTTCACTTATTATACATTGAGCAATATATGATTTCCAATGACATTGTATTTGTATATTACTTAATACACATATTATCATTACATTCTCATTTCACTTCTCTACTATGATTACATGAAAACAATCATTTTCTTAGAGCTTGTTCTCAGTGCATACATGACTGCTAAGTTTCATTATCATTGCCTCTCTGGATCCTGATATTGTAACACATCTTTAGTCTCTGGTTTGTTAACTGATGCAACCCATAATTGTTGGAATGATTGTGTGATTTTCTAAACACCTTAATGTTTAGTTCATCATTTTAGATGAAGTCACTCATAAATGGTAGCTATTTAAGGTACTTAGAGTTTCTCAAAAGGAATTTAACTAATTTCTATAGTGCTCAGAGAACTCTTCAAAACATTGAACATGTATAGAGATAAGAATAGCAAGTGTCTTTTTCTTGGATCCAGTGATTAGTGGATCATATTCCAAGCAACATATTTGATTATTTATTATCATTGGCTTTCTAACGAGGCCCACTACACTCTCTAGCAATCATTCTTGGCAGATGTGAAGCACGTTTAAGCAAGACCACTCCATCTCTGAAGACTATCCACCATCTCCTCCAATAGTGGTATCAGAGAAACAATGAGCAAGATGGGGGATGGATTTCCATCCTTCATTGACAAATTGGACAGAAAGAACTACTCAGCATGGTAACTAAGGATGCAAGTCTACCTTCAAGGGAGAAGTCTACATGGATGCATCTGAGGAGATGAAGAGATGCCAACCTTCAGGAGCAAGCATCAACCTACAAGGGAAGAGCAAGAAAGGTTGACCACATGATGTGCAAAGGATGCTATTGCCATGTCTTAGCTAGCAAAATCAATCTTTGATTTGTTGTTGCCTCACATTAGGAATTGCGAGACCTCCCAAGAGACTTGGGAAGTACTCTCATTATATTTCGCATCAAATATAAGACCTAGGAAGAATCAGTTATGGATGGAGTTTACAACTCTAAAGAAGCAACCAAAACAGGGAGTGGCTGATTATGTAACCAAGATGAAAGATGTGGTTGACCAGCTTGCAACCATTGGAGAAGAGATAGAAGAAGAACACATAGTAAGGGAGTCCTTCACCACAGCAGTGGACCTTTACATGGACATGCAAATACCTTACCTCAACACCTTGATGGTCTAGCTCTTCACCCATGAGAAAAATATAAACAAGAATGATGTCAACTCTAGAGGTAACCAATCTTCTGCCCTTTATAAATATAAGAATAAAATTAAGGATAAAGGTAAAATCAATAAGAATGAAGAAGAGGCTAGTACCTCTCAAGCTAATTATACAAGTAGAGGAAGAGGTGCTAGAGGAAGGCGTAGATGGGGAAAGCAAGGCAGGGGGTCATCCTACAACAATCCACCTTGCAACATTTGTGGACTTACCAACCACACGATAGAAGAATGCTTCAAGAACACAAGGAATCAGAGGGAAAGAGGCTTCCATTGACATAGATATGGAGAATCTAGAGGCAGGTACAACAAGGGAGGAGGCAACTATTATCATAAATACAATAAAGGCTACAATAGTAACAATTATCAAGGAGGTTTTAGAGGAAGAACATACTACAATAACTATACAGAAGACCAAGAAGATTCTCTACTCATCATGAATATGACATCAAAGCAGGTAAAGATAATGAATGTTTTTTCTATATTGATTCAGGTTGTTCCAATCATGTGGCTCAAAATGTAGCATTATTATCTGACCTTGAAGAACCCAAAGGGAAGCATGAAGTAGAAATAGGTGATGACACTAAAAACTTGGTCACGCAGATTGGAAATGTCATGACTTTTTATGGTAACATGAACCTTTTGAGTAAAGTTTATTATGTCCCAACTATAACCTAAAGCATAATTGGTGTTCAACAGATTGTTGAGAAAGGCTTACAGGTCAGATTCACTAAGCATGGAGCATATGTGGAAGACCCTCAACAAGGATTCAAAAGGATTGCTAAAGGTGAGAAATCTGGTAGATTATTCACATTTGAGATTGAAGAACCCAGGAACATAGCACTTTTCAATTACAAGGATAAAACTGTTGGTGCAAATATCAAGCCTACAAATTTGGCTAGAGTTTATATACAATTGCAATTCCATAGGAACAATTGCTAGGAAGCCTTTTATCCTTTACCATTAGTAAAAGCCTTTTTTACTTGAAAGAGTATTTGTAATGACAACCAAACTCGTGGATTTTTTAGTTGGAAAAGTCACCACTCTACTTGAGAGAATATCTCCTAGATTGGAGGACCACTTTCAGTGAGAGCCAATGAAGATTTCAAATTCAAATTCAAATGGCTCATCTTTAAGAGATGCTTAAAAATGCATAGGTAAGATCAATTCGATTCTGAGCTATTGTTGATTAGTTTGTAAGAGCATGAGGCTCAGAGCTTAGCCTACAGTACTCATTATCATTTTGACATTGATTATTATGTCAATGACCTTGTACAACATTTTGTTCTAATACAATAGATCAATACTTCTCATCTATGATCACTCTGTCATAGTTACTCATAACAATCATTTTGTATTGCTCATATCTCCGTCATTTCTTGACCATTTTCAATATTCTATAGCTTGTTGGAATCAGCTCCTTGTCCTCATAGATTTTGAAGATAGTCTATGCAACAGATTTGGAGAAAAATGCGTCGAAGTACCTACTGGTCAAACTCTGTAGAGGTCCTAAACAATCGGGGGTAATGATTTGATTGCTAAATTGATTGCTCTGTGTAAAGTGCATCATTTTAAGTGATTCCACTTGGAATCATTAGCTCATTGTTTGTTGTTACCCTTTGGAGTTGTTGACTCCAATCATTATAGCACAAAATTTCAACTACACATCTTTAAATTGTCAATCTGGGAAGTATGCAAAGACCATAGCCTTCTCATGGGACACGACATGCCGAGCTCGCTTGCTCAAATGGCACAATGGGAATAGTCTATCAAAAATCCCGAACATCAAAGAAACGATCGACTATCAGGTTAACCTCAACAAAAAGTGGTGCCTGTCATGGACGCGGCTTCGGTGGGACATGAAGTTCATGGCTATCTGGCACCCCCTCATAGAAATCAAAAAGTCTGTCCTCTTATGGCAAATTCTTCATCACAGAATCTGGACCAACCTTAAGGCTAGCAAAATTTGTGGGATCCCTCCCTGGTGCAAACGCTGCCACCGGTCTATCGAAGATGTTTCACACATCTTCTTTACCTGCCCCAACTCCAACAGACTCTGGCAGGTGGTTGGAAAGAGAATTAGACTTCAAAAACGTCTTAGCTGGCAGCAAGCCCTGCTGGGAGAAGCGATAGGCTGCTCCGCGACTCTCTGGAACGCCATCAGAGGGGAGGTTCTATGGAAAATCTGGCGGGAAAGATGTGCTTTCAACTTCGGTGACTCCCCCAAGGAGTGGTCAATTGAGAAATCACTGTTCCTCCTTGGCAAAAGGATTGCCAACTGTAAAAAATCCCCCCCCTTTAGGCATCATCAAGTACTCCTTTTGATCGATAACAAGCTTAAACCCAAGTGGGCCCCACATGAGGGTGATGAGAGGGTAATTAACCTTCTTTGTAATGTCATCTAAGCTCTGTAAAAGCTTCCCCTACTTTGTGGGATTTGGGGGGTCCCGTGGGCACTAGTCCCCTTCTCTTGTACTTTTCTTTATTTAATTCAAGTCCGAGAGAGTAGGCTATTGCCGAACTTCCTTTACATTAAAAAAAAAAAAGACCATAGCCCCTTCTAGTTAATGGAATCCAAGAATAAGAGTTGAGATGACTGTTTTTCTGAGAAATTTATGAAGAAGGAGGGAAATATCTAGGGTTTTGATTATCTTGAGTTTTACAATAATATTTTCAATGGTCTTTGTGCCTAAAGTGTGCCATTTCCACAGTAGAATACAAATATGAAGTCAAATTTCAAAAAGAGTACCTATATCACACAGATGAGACAATCGCGATTCTCTAAAAACTAAGAATTTCCAATTCCAGCTTTGTTCTTCTGCACTTTCTTACTCAATACACTAAGAACCATCCATCTTCATTCACCTCACTCAGAAATACACAAGGAAAGTTCACAATCTCCATGGATTACACAATGACAAGACTCAACAAAGCAAGAGAAAGATCATGAAAGGAGAAAACACAATTTTCTGTAGGAAAGCTCTCACATTACTTGGATAGCATCAAAATAATACAACCAACCTCTTCAAAATAGAAGAAATTATCTTTTATACTTTTTCAAGTGTCCCTTTTCACCCTTGAATTTTGGTCCTTTTCACCTCTATTATGAAAATATGCTATCTAAGAGCTTCCAAAAATTCTAGGAAAAATACATATGATCCTATTTTACATGAGGAAGACTCTTCCTCAATTTTTACATCATTTGTATAAATATTTGTATAAATTTTTGACATTTTACAAATATTTTTCCTTCAAAAAAATGCTTCTTCTAACATTCTTCCCCTCCTAGAATTTTTGGCTCCTGACAAAAAATATTCTTACAAACAAGTAATGAAAGCTTCCTTCATTTCTTTTTTCTTTGATAAACCTGAGATAACAGATCATAACTCTTTCTTTCTGTAATATTCAAATTATTCACCATTTCATACAAAGCTTTCCTCCATTGTACTGCTGCCTCTGGTCTATCTATCACATCCTTCTTCAAGTATTCTGTATAAGCAACTTCATATGCAGTGAGTCTTGATTTAGTGACTACTAATAAATTCCCAAAATTTTCTGACTCTCTTTCAAAAAACCATAGTCAAAAGCATCTTCAAAGATTTGAAGATAATGGCTTCCCAAAAATACTATCTGTTGTAATATGCCATTAAACAAATTCTATCTGGTGTTTCACTTAAGTCAAAGAGGAAAGCATTCGTAGGTGAGCTGAATCCAATGTAGTTGAGAGTCCTTACTTCAGTATCTGTGAATGTTTCTATACATGCCACCACAAGTTGCATCACTCTTATCAATAAAATACAAGCTGGATCATTTACATCTTTGTATGTGGATATAACAGATTCTGTTGTATCAATCATATACTTCTTGGTTGGCCATGTTCTTGCTTTTGGTCCTACTATTTTCAAAAAATTCAGCCATTTCGCTGGAAGTTGTCCTGCATTCCTTCTTCCCAAAATACAGTCCATTCTCTTCTTCTGGCTATTGGACCATAGGCTGGATTTATTTTGAACTGCAAAGGTGCCTCTTTCTAGATCTTCCTGCATTCCTTGTTGGCATCCAACCATCTATTCCTCCATTTAGGGTTAGCTTTTTCAAACAACTCCTTAATGACATTAATATCTTCTTCATATTCCAAATATTTGTTTGGTGGTAGTCCTACCCTTGCAATCTGATAATTTTTAATACTTTCCATAATCATACAGAAAGGTATTCCTAATCCATCAGCTGCCCAATGATGTTGATCTGGGTTTACTCCTTTATTGAGAGCAAAATTTACGATCTGCTCCTCATACTCATTATGCATTTTCCTTATGATTTCCATTCTTGATTCCCTGTCAGTTAGAAGCCTTTGAACAAATTCATCTGAATATTCTTCAATATCTTTGTCTTCTTGTTCACCAAAATTTTGAAATCTGTTTTCTTCTCCTCCTTCATGTTCCTCTACTTGTGTGGTCACTACCTGTTCTTGTGAACATTCCAATTTTTTCTATAACTTTTCCACTATCAACATTAAACCTTGATTCTGAGATATCAATTGCTCTTTCTCTGATTTCCATTCATTTCTTTCTTTTGCTATATCCAAATGTAAATTGTTGTATCCTCTCATTACACTAGCAGCATGAACACTAGCTTGTTTCTCCATTTCCTTGACTTCCTTCAATTCTACTTGTAACTTTCGAATTTCTTTATTCAACTCCTCCCTCTCATCCTGAGTTATTTGTACAATCTTAATCTCTTCTTTCATTTGGCCTTCCTCCATCAACAATCTCTTTATGTATTCATTAGCTTTGACCATGATCTGATATGAGCTCTGAAGGGTTCTAAATCTTCCTTCCATTTTCTTTAATTCTATGTCCATTTTACTACTATGCTCCAAATCCTTAGCACATTTGTTCTCAAGAAATTGTATTTTATTCTGGCTCTGAACCTCTTGTTCTTCTAATGAAATTATTCTTTGAGACAAAATTTCATTCTTTTCCTTGATAACCCTGATCTGATCTTCCAGCTGCTCCTTTTCTTTCTTTTGTTGTTTGATGATCATACTACCTTTTACAAATTCTAACTCATCCACCATCCTTGATATAACCATATTTCTGTTGGAGGGTCTGAATTGTTCTATGTTGCTCATGATGATTTTACACGCAAATCTGATATCCTTTGGTATCCTTTCAAGGACAGTTTCTAACTCAATTTTCTTCACTTCTATCTGCTTTTCCTCTTTACATTCATTTTTTTCTCCATCCTCTTCCTCATATTCTATAACCTGATTCTCTTCTTCATAGTCTGTTTCTTCTTCCATCTCTTCTGCCTTCTTTTCCTCAATTTCCTGTTGTTTTTCTTGAATGACTTGTCTTTCCTCTTCTTAGACTTTGTTTCCCTTGATTGAGGTTGAGTCACTCTCTATTGAGCTCTTTATCTGATCATTCAATTGCTGCTCCTTTTGTTCCACTCCTGCTCATCTATGTCCATAAGGTCTAATTCTTCTTCCTTTTCCTGATTACATGTATGTGTGGACTCTTCATTCTGATTTACATCAAAAAGTACCTCCTCTATACTCTAATTTATTTGTGTTTCTGTTTTCCCTTCTGTATATTCCTTACAATCTATTCTTTCTTATCTTTCTGATAGTGCAACCTTTTCTTCCTTTTTGTTTCCATCCTCTTCATTCTGCATTTGACTATATAATTGTGTTTTACTTTCCAGTCCTTGTTTTTCCTCATATAGTTGATAATCAGGTTGTTGTGAGGGTTTTGTCCATATAGTTGGAAATCCTGTGTCTATTAGTCCACTACTGAATTCTTTCCTTGCTTCAACCTCTTCTTCTCGCATTACTTCTTTAGCTTTTAATTTCCTTTTTTCCTCCCCAAGACTAACTTATTTTGTGGATTCTTCACAGACCTGTATCCCTTCTGACTTTTGACTCAATTCTTCTGGTGTTTTGTTTTTTTACAGAAGCTTGTACTATTGTTACTAGTGTACTGGGTACTGAGAGATTTAAACTCTTGATAAGAAAATTCTCTATATCACTTTCTAAATCTGATGAAAATTGTGAGGAACTAGCTATCCCTGGTTTGTCCATTCTGTGCTCTTCTATTGCAATTGATTTCTCCTTATTCTTATCTTCTGATGATAATTTTACTGACTCCTCCATCTGTGCATGTTCAGCTACCTTGGCCTTATTCTTTTCGGTTAACCTCTTTTTTTGGACAACCTTTTTGTAGACCTTCTTTTTTCTCACTATTGTAGTTCTAGTTTCTCGAAGACCTTGTAATTCCTTAAAATAAGACAATAATTCCACTTCCTTTTTGACAAACACCTGTTTAGTTTCTACAGCCATCATTTGATCATGTAGTTCTTCATAATGTTCCACCTCTTCTTGTAGCCAATCAGTTGCTTTACATGAATAATCTTCCAACATTTTCTCGTACTGAGCTTCATAGATTGCCCTCTTATTATTTCCTTGAGTCAAATATGAATAAATTTGTTCGTTGCTTGTTTGAGGTGGATGGGGTTCCTTTGAGGCTTGAACTTCTTTCTGAGCTGCTTCACATTCCTCTTTTGTCACTTCTTCCTATTCCAAGACCACATTCCTTGGATCTAGTCTTCTCTTCTTTACTAGAATTACTTCCTCTAATACCCCTTTCCGTTTCCTTTCTAATCCCCTCATGCTTGTCTGGACTTTTGATTCCCTTATGGACATCATCTTTGAAGGACTTTTAACTCCTGACATCAAACTCCTGAAATATTGAGCTTCTGAAGCCAATTTCAGCTGATCCTCCATGCCTAAAACATGGTATATAATTCTTGTTAAAAACTGTGCTCCCTTCATAAACTTCCTCTATTCCCAATGCTTTGCTGCTTCCTTCAATTGGTCATGAATGTAAGGAGTTACATCCATTACTCCAAATGGTTTGGTCTTGTCCTTATTATTGAACATAACCAATGTCACATGCTTATGCGGCATTGTATATCTTGGCAACTTAGGAAAACACAAATACTAAAGAAACATTCTGATGGAAAATTCTTCATTTTCCTTTCCTTTGAAATCCACAAACTTTGAATATCCAGCATAGGTTGCTTTGTTCTTCTTGACAAAACTGCAATCCAATTCAGTTCCCATGGGATAGAATTGAAGAGTTGCCCTGATGTGTTCTGCTTTTATGGTGATCTGTACCTCTTTGTTCTCTTTGTCCTTAACTGAACATCTGAAATATGCATCATTCCCTTTGCCAACTTCCTATAGACTAGACATGACTTGTGATACCCTCTCAAAATCTATAAAGAAGAGAGGTTCATCCAATAGTCTGGGTAACCCCACTACCTTCAATCTTTTGTAATTAGCTATAACTTTTTGAAATTTGTAGAATTCCTGACATAGCATTGTATATTTATGACCTCCAATTCCTACTGCAAAGATATGCTGACCAATGATATTGAGAGTTTCCCTCAGATCTTTGGCTATCTTCTCATCTTTTGGGATATCCTGTTCTTCATCAAATTCTAGCTCCACATTTTCCACTGCTGCTTCACTATCTAAAAACCAATGTCCTCTTGACAAAGTTACAGAGTCAGCTTTGAAGTCACGAATAGGTATGACCTTTGTATTCACCATTCTGGAGAAAATATAACATATTACACCAAAAAAACTCCACCCAAATAAGTCACATAAAATATAAAAGAGAACACCTTTGTCTTTAGATAAAATGATATTCAAGAAAAGATAAAAGATAAACAATGAATTCCTTATTTGCATCACAGGTACAACACAATTGAAGTGATCATCACATGTGTTAGCAAGATATCTAGTGCACTCCCTTTTTAAATAAGAAAAGAATGAATGAAATTTAAAAGAATTTAGACAGATATAAGAAAAAATATCCAACTGAATAAATAATTACATAGTGACTGCTTAGTCTTGTTGAATTATAACCTATATCTTGCTCGTGCTTTATAACTTATAAAAGAAAAGTTTTTAATGTTTTTCTCTTCCATTTATAAAAGCAAATTTTTTAATGATTTTCTCTTCCATCTTCCATCTCTTCCCCTCCCATTCTTTTTCTAGAAAAAGGAATGAGGTAAAGTACATGGAAAAAATTTCAAGAGTGTCCAAAATCCTTCTTGATGAAATTCTGAGCCCTTTAGTAGGAATCCAATCATTTGTAGCTTTTCATGCTTCTGCAATATTTTTGTATGTCCATCCTTATTTTTTCTCCATTGGAGCAGGTCTGATTTTTTCACCCAAAAATACTTGATTCCTGTGGACTTTGTTTTTGGAGTAAAACAATCTTCTTTTGATAAACTGTGCTTGGAAGTCTTTGGTTTCCACATCCATTTATTTTTTATGAATCTTTTTGATGAGCGGTGCTTGGATGTCCTTGGTTTCCACATCCTTTCTGTCTTGATGCCTAGGTATTTCTGATTATTCCATACTTTCCAACTTTCTACTCTCTTTTCAACACCTTTGTTTCCTTCGATTTCCTCCTGTTTGTGTCTAAAGTAGATTTGTTCATGAAGTAGATTTGAAGTAGCTTCTAGTGGAAAAGTAAATCCTTCCAAATCTGAGTCATAGATGTCCTATTGAATTTCTTGTTCTTCATTACTCAATAAAAACATTAAAAACCTTTTGCCATTTATTGTCAATTTGAGCTTCATATTTTCAAAGTCCAAAATTGCTTTACCTTGTCTTAACCATGGTTGTCCTAAAATCAATTTCTCAGTCATCATATGATCAGGCCATTCTTCACAATCTATTTTCATATATTCTTCATTAAACTTAACTTCAATAGATGGTGAAGATAAGCTTTGTATTATCTGACCTTCCAATGTTTTGATAAGAGTTTTACTCTTAGTCCTTTTAAATTTGAACTTATCCAAAAAAACTGAACTGATCAAATTAACTTGTGCACTTGAATCTATGAAAACCTTGATTTGCTCATTATGAAGATTCATTGTTATAACAGGCAAATGCTCTCTCACTCTTGAAGGTGTTTCACATAAGAAGACTTCTCTAAGATCCTTAGCCTTTCTTATTCTTTCCTTTGCCTCCTGTTGGGCTTCATACCTGATTTTTTCCTCTTCGTTTTTCCTATTTTGAGCTTGATGTATTCTTCTCCATTCAGGAACAGTTAATGGAAGATCATACCTTTTTACCCTACATCCACTTATGAAATTTGGCATGATTTCTCCATCTATATTAGCTAATTGGATAGCTCCATTGTTACTGATTTGGTTGATAATATAAGGTCCATGCCCCTTGTCTTTTTCTTTAATATGAACATCATGATATGCTTTTTGCCTTCTTTTATCTGCATATATGCTCATAATTTCTTGAAGTCTGGAAGCTCCAAGTTTTTCCAATTCCACCACTCTCTCTGATAACTCATGTCTAGTCCACTTGTATTGATTTTCCACCTTCAATGTTGGAATGAGAAATTCCAAAGGCAAAACTCCATTTTTTCCATATACCAAATTAAATGGTGTTGTTCTAATAGCAGTTTTGTATGCCACTCTATAAGCCCATAGGACATGATTAAGTTGAAAATCCCAATTGTTCCTATTTGTATTTTCCAATTTTGACAAAACAGTGCAAAGTAACTTATTAGTACTTTCTGCTAATCCATTGGCTTGTGGATGATAAGGAGGTGACTTTCAATGACTAATCATGAAATACTCAGTTATGTTTTCAATTACTTGGTTGAAGGATGAGTCTCCCTATCACTTACCAATTCAATTGGTAATCCAAATCTGATGATAATATTTTCATAAAGAAATCTTACAATGATGTGAGCATTATTCCTTTTTGTAGCCCTGGCCTCTGCCCATTTGGTCAGGTAATCTGTGGCTACAAGTATATATTCAGCATGGGACTGTTTTGCTGGAGGATGTATAGGTCCAATGAAATCCAACCCCCATTTACTAAATGCTCTTGCTGAAATAAGTGGTACTAAAGGCATATCATCTCTTTTAGTTGGTTGTGTTATTCTTTGACAAATGTCACATCTTTTCACATATGTTCTTGCATCAGGAAATAAAGTTGGCCACCAGAATATAATATGAGTTTAGTAGTCCTTTCACTTGGAAAATTTCCTCCTACCACTCCAGAATGTGCCATCTCTAGCATTTCCATATACTTTTCTTTAGGAACACATATTCTTAGATATCCATCCATCCCTTTCTTGTAGAATTGGTCTCCTATCAATTGATATTCCTCAGAAATGATTTGTAAATTTCTTGAGTCTGCACTAGCTTTCACTGACTCTCCTACCTCTAAACTCCTCAATTATGTTTGCCTCCGATTTGGATTTTTTTGAAACCAATACAAAGTTGCAATTTCTAAAATTTGAAAAGATTGACATTTTGAACAATTAGAAATATATTTCTCTACATCTTGAATCTTGGTAGGCCAATGTACACCCATTCTATTCAGATTCTTTAAAGTGACTATCTTGGAAGCATGAGTACAAGGATTCCAATAATGAGCTTTCCTTAAATACTCCTGCTCCTCATCTTTTGGAGTACAATATTCCAATATACCCATATAATTGAGATGATACAAATGACCAGCTACTAATACAAAGTTCCTACTTTGTAGTATCAAATGTGTGTTGTTTTCAAGTGTTTTGCAAGGTCCCATGGTTAGCAAAGGCACCAAAGTCATGGCCCATTCAAGAATACTTTCTATTTTGAATAGATTCATAATCTAAAGGCAAACTTTGCTCTCTCGTTTGTATTCTAGACGAATGGTCTTGCTCTTATTCCTTGCATGACCACTACCTCGAATTCAAATTCCATCAGTAGCAGAAACCATCTAAATATCCTCCCTTTGTGACATGGTTTGTTTACCAAGTAGAGTAAGGCTTGGTGGTCCACAAAGAATTTAAACTTGTTGGCTAAAAGATAATGTGTATACTTTTTTACAGCAAATATCATTCCCAATCCTTCCCTTTGAGTGGTTGTATAGTTTTTTTCAGCTAAATTCAATTGCCTACTGGCATAAGCAATTGGAAAGTCTAATTTGCTCCCCTCTATTGGTTGTGCTAACACACATCCCAAAGCATAATTTGAAGCATCCACATGAACATGAAAATTTTTATTCCATTGTGGAGTTTTTAGAATTGGTGCTGTTACCAAACAAGTTTTTAAAGTCTCAAAGGCTTGGTCACATTCTGTGGTCCATTCAAATTTTGTAGTCAATGCATACAAAGGTTTTTCAATGTCTGCAAACTTATGCACAAATTTTCTATAATATCCACAATGTCCCATGAAAAAATTGAATTTCTTTTACACTTATCGGTTTTGGAAGATCCACTATGGCCTTAATTTTTCTCTCATCGGATTTAAACATACTCTGTATGTTCTACATTTTCTGAATATATTTTCCAGATCTTTCAAATGATCTTGTCTTTTTAATGAAAAACTGCAAAGATCATCAACATAAATTTCCATTATATTTCTAAGGAATTATTTGAATATGTGACACATCAATCTTTGAAACGTTGCTGGGGCATTAGTTAAACCAAAAGACATAATCTTATTGGTAATTTTATGTGGTAATTTTGTGGAAAAAGCAATTTTATGTTGGTCTTCCAAAGCTATTGGCACCTGATTATATCCTGAAAAACCATCCAAAAAACTATAGACCTCTTTGCGTGCAGCTCTTTCCAAAAGATGGTCTGTTATTGGTAATGGATAGCTAACCCTTATAGTTGCAGCATTAACTTTTTTCAAATTAATACACACCCTGAGTTTTCCATTCTTCTTAGGTACCACAACTATAGGAGATATCCACTCCGTATACTCCATCTCATAGATCAAATTGGTAGCCAGCAGTTTATCAATTTCTTCCTTTATTTTAGCAGAGTATTTGTCATTAAATGTATAGTGTCTTTGTTTGCTAGGTTTTGCATCACGAGTAAAAGGAATCTTATGTTCACAAATGTTAGGATCAATTCCCTTCAAATCCTTATAACTGTAAGCAAACACATCCCTATAAGTTTTAGCCAATTTCATCAATGCTTCCTCCTCTTGATTTGTCATGTCATCAGGTATGACAATGTGTCTATCTTTTTCCTCTTCTTGAGTGATCACCACCTTCTTAGTTTGTTCTTCATTGTCATATGCCTCCCCCTTTTTCTTTTCTCTCTTTGGTTTCATTTTTAGAAGTAATGTGTCTTCTACTTCATAGGTCTTGAAATTTGAAGGTACATCAAATTGTTGATCTTCTTTCTTTATTTTTTTATTTTTTTTTACTTCTTGTTCTTTTTCTATTTCTTTGTGTTTACTTTTTTTATATGTTCCTGAGATTTTGTCTTTTATAGCATCTGTAGCTTCCACTTCTTCCGGAAATTGTGTTTTTCCAGTTTTTAAAATTATCCCTTCCTTCTGTTCTTCCTCTGTTTTTGACACCTTTATCATTTGTGTTTCTATATGAAAAATATCATATCCTTCTTCATTTTGGAATTTTACCCCCACATATTCATCATTGGCCAAATCCATTGTGGTAAAAATCTGATTCCAACCATAAGGCTCAAACTCTTCATCTTTAAACTCCTGTGGTATGTAACTTTCATCTTGTGACTTCCTTTCTCTAGACAATCTTCCTTTTTTTTTTCAATTTTAATGCTTCTTGCTCTGATACCACTGATGGAGAGTGTTAATCTCCAAAAGAACAAGCTACTCTTGAAGTTAGAGCACCTCTATATTAAAAGTAACTCAAAAGCTTCACCGATTAGAGGATCAATGATCAATTATCAAATTTTTAACAAACTGTGAAGAAGATGACTACAAAGAAAGTCTACTGCACATAACTCACTCATTGACTTATCAAATGTGTAAAGCTTTTGATAAAACTTTGCACAAGATGTTGCCTATAGTTTTCACACCTCCTCCAAGTTAAATCATTTCAAAAGATTTAGCAGATCTTGAGAAATGGTCTTAACACGTCACCTTTGTCTAAAACTATAGTTCTTTATAGTCAACTTTGACACCTGCAACTTCTAAAGCTTCATTCTCTCAAACTAGAACCCGTTTATGCAAATGCTTCTATCCATAGATGGCTTACCTACCAACTTATATTTTGACTCCTCATTTGTGCAAAACTTTACAGTGTACACTGAGAAATGATCAATTCTTTGACCATCAAGATTGTGCCTGTTTCAGAAGACACTCAACACTTCTCCACATATGAGTGTTCCTACTCATAATTCTCACAGCCTATTTACAATTAGGCTCTCAAACTTTAACCATAGACTCATTAACTATGGAATTAGACATCTACAAAAGGATTCTTGAAATGATCAAGCACAGAAGGAGATCAGTCAGAAGAATCGGGTGCAACTTTTCTTCATTACTGGAAAACTTTACATCTAGATGAGAGAGCTATTCTACACACTTCACAAGTGTCTAGTGACTTCTAATTCTCTTCATTTCTTGTTCTCACACACTCTCTCATATTTGCCTCGACATTTTTCCTTGTATATATAGACAAATATGTACAAGCTCATAACCATACAAAAGTATACGTGAGCTATCTCTAAATTAATGTACATATGTATACACATCTTAGTCCTTTGAACATATGCTTCATATCTTGATCTTTTCTTCAGTACTTGACTTCAAACCTTCATCAAAACTTCAATTGTTGATTGCCCTGCACCAACAATCACTACTAGATATACTCCTGAGGAAAATGGAGTAGCCTAATTACTTGTGGGCAGAGAGTGTTTCTACTACCACTTATCTTATTAACAGGTTACCCTCTAAGTCTCTTGATGGGATGACCTCCTATGAGGCATGGCGTGGTAGGAGACCATCACTTGAACAATGGAAAATATTTGGTTGTGTTGCTTATGTGCATGTCAGAGGTAAGTTAGATCCTAAGGCAGATAAATGCATCTTCATAGGGTATGATATAAATAAAGAAGGATACAAGTAAGAAGCCAATCAGATATGGGTATGATACTTCATTAATCATTAAGAATTCTAATTTTCTTGCTAAGGATTCATCAATTGAAGAGCCTTCTTCATAGGAAGAAGAAAATACCAAAGCAGAATGGAAGGAGGCTATGGATGAAGAAATAGAAGCACTCCAAGAGAATGACACCTAGGAGCTAGTACCCAAGAAAGCATCAATGAAGGTAATTGGTTCTAGGTGGATTTACAAAATCTAAAGGAACTCAACTGGATCCATAAATAGGTACAAAGCTAGGCTTTTGGCTAAGGGTTTTGCACAAACCCAAAGGAGTAGATTATGAAGAAACTTTTGCACCTGTGGCTAAGATGCCAACAATCAAAGTATTGGTAAGTGTAGAGAAATTGGAATATGTATCAACTAGATGTGAAAAATTATTTTCTCAATGGGTGGACTTCAGAGGCGGTTTACATGGCTCAACCTCTTGGCTATGAAGATCCAAACAGGTAAATCATGTATGCAAATTGAAGAAAGCTCTTTATGGTTTGAAGCAGGCATGTAGGGCATGGAATCATAGGTTAAAAACCTATCTTCAAGATGAAGGATTCATGATGAGCAAGGCAAATTCTTCTCTCTTTGTCAAGAGGATTAATTCAAAAATGATATATTTATGTGTATATGTTGATGAAACCATTCTTACAAGTAGTGATGCCAATGGAATCAAACAAATAAAAAACCTGATGATGCAAAGTTTAAGATCAATGACCTAGGGTTTCTGAAATATTTTCTTGGACTTGAGTTAGTATACACTAACTCTAGAATTTACATCACTCAAAGGAAATATGTGCAGGACATGTTGAAGAAGTTCGACTTGGAGAATGCAAAAGTAGCTAGCACCCCTATGGAGGTAAATCATAAATAAAGTTCTGCTGAAAGTGATTTGCTTGAAGACATTGCAGGTTATCAAAGCATAGTAGGGAGTCTAAGCTATGCAGCATTAACAGGGATTGATATATGTTATGGAGTAAGTTTTCTAAGCCAATTCATGCATAAACCTAGAGCAACTCACTTGGAAGCTGCTAAGGAATTTTGAAGTATCTCAAAGGTACTCAAAATCAAGGTCTTAACTTCCTATACACATCAGATTTGGACATTAAACTATACTCACATGTAGATTGGGTAGGGTGTAAGGATAATAGAAGAAGTACTTCTGGATATTTATCTTTTGCAGGTGATAAGTGCATCTCATGGTCTTCTAAGAAGCAACCAACTGTTGCTCTATCCTCAAAAGAGGCTAAATACAAGGGATTAGAAAATGCTACATAGGAAGCTATTTGGATTAGATTGCTCTACTCAAATTTGGAACTTCACACTCATTCACCTATGATCTTTGGTGATAATACTAGTTCTTTGCATCTTGCAGCCAATCCCATTTATCATGCAAGAATCAAGCATATATAAGCGCACTATCACTTTGTTAGAGAGAAACTCATGAGCAAAGAGATTCAACTAGCATATGTATCTACAAAAATGTAGTGTGCTGATCTGTTAATCAAAGCACTTGATGGTACTAAACTTTGCAAATTTAAAACCATGATTGAATTATAGGATATTCATGAAGAATGATGGTGCAATGCAAGCCAAGTTGTTTGGCTTGAAGGGGAGCTATTGGTGAAAATTTACAAGCCTTCACATTTTGTCTTAGCATGGAAAACATTATGTGGAAGCACTAGGTGGATCATGTGAACCTTAGCTTGTAACATTTGATCATTTACCACTTGTAAAAGATGAAAACCTTGAAGAATCTTTTAAGAGCCTAAATCACATGGAGTTAGGAAGACTAATAGGTACGAGTTTCAAATGAGAGAATAACTCCTAGATTAAGGGTGTCATTTTTACTATGCCAATGATCTTGTACAATCATGTTTTATAATACATATAGCTCATTGATCATCTTTGTCTATTTCTCTGCTATGACTACTCAGAAAAATAAACTTTCTCTGATCATATCTTACTACAATCGCAACCTTTTTTCATGATCTATAGCTTGCTAGAACTAGCTTGAAGTCCACTTTGTGCGGTAAAAATCTCAAGGGATTTTGTTTAGCCGTCTGGGAGAAACCATCATCGAAGTGCTCACTGGTCATCTAGTGGTTAGTCCCTAAAAAGTCGAGGGTAAGTTTTAGATTGCTAAACTTATTTCTTAGAGCATAGTCTATCATTTTAGATGGTTCGACTTGTAACCATTAGCTATTGAAGCTAATTGAATATCCTCAACAGAAATTTCATCAATTGTTACCGTACTCTGAGTAGTGAGCAAAAATACCAGCAGGTGTATGGACTAAAATATCACGTTTAGGGACACTAGCTAGTGATGAGGTAGTCTGTTTTGATTCAATTGTTTCAAGCATCAACTCCAAAGTACATAGGTACTTTCTTGGTGTCATTTTGAAGCTAAGAGGACCTACTATATAACTTTGAAGTGTGTTAGGGCAGGTACAAAGCAGGTTTTAGTAGTACCACATCACTTCCTTGAGGTATCCATCCATCTCATCCAACACTAACATTGGAGCCAAAGTGATCTATGTAGAATTGTGCAGCCTAGATCACAATAGAGAGGAAGCCATGAGATTCAAAACACTCCCTAACTACATGGGAGAATACAAACAAAGATCTGAATTTTTCCATGAACCCACAATAAGGGGAAAAGGAAAGAGATTGCAGGACAAAACCTCAAACAAACTATTCGAGTTAAAAAGAACCAAGTGTTGATGTTCTTTAACTCTAGATGAGTTGCTATAAATTAAACCTAAGTTGTGGAACAAATTAGATAAACATTTAAATTTGGAAGAGAAAAACCAATTAATGACAAAGCATAAAGTGGAG
The DNA here is from genome assembly GCA_020310875.1 of Ceratopteris richardii. Classification (NCBI taxonomy): domain Eukaryota; kingdom Viridiplantae; phylum Streptophyta; class Polypodiopsida; order Polypodiales; family Pteridaceae; genus Ceratopteris; species Ceratopteris richardii. The sequence goes on along the minus strand of CM035408.1, from coordinate 153,494,872 downwards.
ATGACACCCACAATTAAAATTCTAGTTGATAAAGTGGGATAATTTAGTGAGGGAGATGAAAGAAATGTTGAAGCTAGTCTATGAAAAGCCTAAGTATTGGCTTGAGTCCCACAAAGTCATAGAAGAAGCCTTACAATGAAGACAATGTAAAGTTCACTTGTGAACTACCTCTTGTAATTTTTGAAAACTTAACTTAATGTAAAAGTGAAAGAATCTTAAGTGATTGGGTCCACTTGATCAAAACGGGAAAGAGGAGCCACCAATTCGTGATTTGTAATAGATAGAGAATCAAATCAATCACTAATTTATTGGAGAGTGATTGAGGGAAGTTAGCCTCCCAAGCTCAACTGTAAATAGATGGCAGCTTTAGTCGTGTAAGTTTATTGTATTGTAAAATCAATATAACTTCATTTTCATGATCATTTGAGTTCATATTTCCATGTTCTTGTGAAGTGTACTACTCACTACCATATCTCTCAGTTTTCTCAGTCAGATTGCAAAGATGGTTTCTCTGCGCTTTTTGCATTATTTTCAGTGATTCAACTTGTTAAAGTTATCTCTATAAGTCTAATATATGCTCACCAATTTTTAGCTCATTTGGGTATTGCAATCTTCAGTTATGTGCAGCTGAAGTCAACCCTGTCTCTTCATTTTCACTTCTCTGTCAGGTACCTGACTATTTTACTCATCCTGTCAGAGCTGTTGCTCAGTGTGTACTTACCCAAATTAAATGATTTAAAGCTTAGTAGATTCAGCTTACTGTCTAGTATAACCATACACAGTTTCATAATCATTGGATTCCTAAATCTTGAGTTATCGTCATTTTTTTGCTCACTGGTCTCATTACTATAGCAGCCCGTGAAAATTGGGATGATGTCATCACTTGTTAAACATCATTCTCACTGTGTGGTTCTTTATTTTTTATGAGATTACTCTTGAAATTTATCTCTTTAAGTTAACTAGAATTCCCCAAGAGGAATTCAGCTAATTGCTGTTGTGCGCAGAGAATTATGCAAAACACTGGACAGGTGTATGAACCAAAATAGCAAGTTCTTCACCTCTGAGCTAACTCCAACTTATCTGTTTTGATCTATATTTTTGAGAGTGGTCTTCCAAGGTACATAGGGTGTCTAATACATCCGTTGGAAAGCTAAAAGGGCCCACCACATACTCCTGGAGTTCATTTGGCTGGTGTAGATCAAGGATTTTGCAATACCTCTTCATCTTCAAGCATATACCTATCCATCTTTTCACAAGAAATACATGTCTCACAGTTACATTTCAAGGATACACGAACAAAACTATTTTGGACATGGGAGGTGGAGTATAGATAGCAACCAAGGAAATATGGGAAAAATGGGGAAAACTAGCCCTATGACCCACTCGAATGAAAATTTAATTGGCCGATGGTCACGTTCAAAGACCTCTATGAATCCTACAAAAGGTAATCTTGACTATTTGTGGAGTGTAATTTAAACGCATATGGGCTATATGCCAATTTGGAAAATCAATTAACTATGAGATGGTCTTAGGACGACCATTAATGAGATAATTGACATTAGTAGAAGATTGAGGACCAAATGCATTATATCTCAAACATCAAGGTGCCACAACAAAAATAAATTTGCATACTTGTGCATATAGAGATGTGGAAGAAAATAATAACACACTGGAGTAGACCAGTAGACAGAGTTGAGAGAAAAATGCAGAAGAAGATAGATGCAAACTAAGAGATAGAGAACTCAAATTCTAAGATTGTCGAGTTTAATGTAGTTATAATGATGGTGTTGTCCACCTGTGTGCTCCCAATGTGGAGCTTAGATGGCGATCTAGACAGACTCTAGATGAAGGGCTTACTAGTGTGCAATGTTATGTAAAGCTCAACCTAGGCCGTCCCTATATAGCTTTTACAAGGTGGTTTGGTATAGATAAACGTACTTGGGAGATAGAAAATAGCTGGTAAATATACCATCCGAAAATATCTCCACTACCAAAATTCCTATTGTCTTGGCCCTACTACATGAGGGGATAGGCCCCCCGGACCCCACACAAAGGGAAAGCCCCCCTCTGCACTCCCCCCACTAAGGTTCTATGGGGAAATCGTGCAATGCCATAGGGCCTTTATTTTCACCTTAAATGGAAACCCAATGGCGTGGAAGTTTATGCCCTAACTAAGCTTATGGCTAGGCTCTCAAAGATCATCTGTAACCATCAATAGCCACACATAGACCTCATCCAACTTAGAAGTTAGGGTTCCACAAATGTTCATGCTATCATAATGGCTTCTCCGCATAATGCAGCTCTTACAACTTAGAGCACCATGGATCATTTGTGGTCACATGAGGATGGAGTGTTGAGCATATCCAACACCCCCCCCCAATGTCCACCCTACAGTGAACTACCTCCTTGGTCCAATCCCAAGCTTTGGAAAGTGTGGAAGAAGTTGCTCTCTCCCAAGAGCCTTGGTGAAGGTGTCTACTCCATTCTCTTTAGAAGGGCAATATATTATCTCCAAGACCCCATCCTCAATCAACTCATGCACATAGCGATACTAAATTTCTATGTGCCTGGTACGTGCATGGAAAACAGGATTTTTGGCAATGGCCATGCAAATTTGGTTGTCACACTTTAACTCTGTAGCCTCCTCTCCTTGTGTTCCTATGTGCCATAGGATCCTCCTCAACCATACTACTTCACATGCTCCAACACATGCAGCATTGTACTCACCTTTAGTAGAAGACAATGCTATAGTTGGTTGCTTCTTATTAATCCAAGAGAATATCCCCGATCCTAAAGAAAAGAAATATCCAGAAACTGATTTTGTGGTATCAATATCTCCTACCCAATACGAGTCACAATATTCTATGAGAGATGATCCTTCTTAATAAATAATACCATAATAAGTGGTTCCTTTCACATACCTGAGTATCTGCATGCTTGCTTTCCAATGAGTTTGGCACGTCTTATTAGAGAACCAGCTTACTATTTCAACAACATAAGAGATGTCTAGTCTACTATTGCATAAGTAGATGAGACTTCCAACTACTTTCCGGTATCTTTCTAGTGGAGATGAAGTATCTTCAATAGATAATTTTGTGTTGACCTCCATAAGTGTAGAAATTTCCTTGCAATCCTCCATGTCAAATGCCTTCAATATATCTCTTGCATACTTTTGTTGAGAGATGAGAATCTTTTGTGGTTCTTGCCAAACTTCAAGACCTTAGAAATAATGCATTGAGCCCAAGTCTGTCATTTCAAATTTTGAACTCAAGGCATCTTTTGTTAATTGAAGAAGAGCATAATCATTTCCTATAATCACAAGGTCATCTACATAGAGTACAAGCACATGTGTCTTCCCTCCTCTCTTTTGCTCTAGGGGCTTCTTTTAGCCCATATAATGCCTTCTTCAACTTACATACCTTGTTCGTTGAATAGAGACCTCAAACCCTAGTGGTTGAGACACATATACCTCCTCCTTGAGGTCTCCATTGAGGAACGTTGATTTGACATCCATGTGATAGACTAGCCAATGCTTATGTGTAGCCATAGCTAGTACTACTCAAATAGTAGTCATTCTTGCAATCAGGGCAAATGATTCACAAAAGTCTATGCCTTCAACTTGTGAGTATCCCTGCGCAAAAACTCTTGCTTTATACTTTTCTAGAGTACCATCAGCCTTGTACTTTAGCTTCCAGACCCACTTGGTGCCAATGACTTTATTCTTAGGGGGTCAATCTGCTAGCTCCCAAGTTCCATTTTTCATGATATTCTTGTATTCTATTTGCATGACAGCCCTCCAATTCGGATCGTGGAGTGCCTCTTCCACATTGGTTGATTCCTTTGCTTCTTCGTGAATTAGATCCTCCATCAAGGCTTTGTTTACAATATGGGTGCCTTCCCATCTCTGTTCCTGTATTCTCTGTGATCCCCTCGATCTATCTGCAACCTGTTCTAGTGGCTATGGGATGGGGATTGCAGAATCATAGAGCTACCTCACCCAATGTGGCAATGGCTTTTCCACTTAGGTATTGGCATGTTGGTGACTTTCAGACTCCTCATCTAACGATGGTGCTTCCTTCTCTTGTGTAGAAGGGATAGCTCTTGGGCCAGGTTCATAGTGGATTGCCCCTTGGCCTGATGATAAAGTGGAAGCTCTCTTTTCCTCCTCCATCGCATGTGGCTGCTCCTGTCCACTTTGCGTCCTTTGGCATTTGGTGTGAATGTAGCATCTCCTTTGCTTCCACCACTCCTTGCCTTTAGTTGTAGCTCCTCCACGATGACTAAGGCACTAAATTCTTCAGAAGTTAGTGGTTGAGGTCTAGTTTGAGTATTAAGAGCAGTTACAAAACCATCAAACTTAGGTGGACAGATTTGAAAACAACATCGAGCTAACTCCTCACTTGACTTTTGAACACCTCCTCCCACCATTTGATCTCGTAGATTCCTTATGCGAGTGATAAACACCTTTCTAGTCTCCCCATAAAAAAACCTTTCTCTACTAGCTGATTCTCCAAGTTCTGAATCCATGTCTGATTATGAGTTTCATATTGGTTTCTGAATATGTTCCATGCTTCACATGCCTTGGTAGTTTGCTGAATGAGAGTCAGAACACTATCAAAAGTACTTGTAACTAGACCAGAGAGTGCATCTACATTTCTACGTTTCCAAGCATGTAGAAGATGAGTACCAATAAGAATCTTTTGACCAAGATTATTTTGATCAGGTCTTTCTTGGGGCTCTGTGAAGGTTCGTGGTTGTATCTGTAACATTGGGATGACCGGCAGGATTGCTACTCCTGCTTGTGTGCCACCTACTCCTAATGATGAACCACCTTGATTCCCAATCGTAGATGATGATGCATTGCTTGACATTTTTTGTCTTTTGTCCTTGAGACATGTTCAACCTTTGCATTTTTGCTTCTACACAACTGAGAGACTCCTGAGCTCTGATACCATGTAACAAAATAATAGCACAACAGAATAGACTAGTAGAGAGAGTTGAGAAAAAAAACAGAGACAAAGGTAGATGCAGAGGGAGAGATAGAGAACTCAAACTCTTAGATTGTCGAGTATAATGCAGTAACAACCATGGTGCTATCCACCCATGTGCTCCTAGTGTGGAGCTTACACGGTGATCTAGAGAGACTCTAGATGAAGGGCTTACTAGTATGCAATGCTATGTAAAGCTCAACCTAGGCCATGCTTATATAGATTTTACAAGGTGGTTTGGTATAGATAACCATAGTCAGGAGATAGAAAATAGTTGGTAAAATATACAACTTGACAATATCTCCCCACAGAAGCGGGCAAGCTCCCCTCTACACTCCCCCCATTAAGGTTCTATGGGGGAACCATGCAATGCCACATGACCATTATTTTCACCTTAAATGGCAACCTAATGGCATGGAAATTTATGCCCTACCTAAACTAATGGTTAGACTGTCAAAGATCATCTATAACCATCAAAGGTCACACATAGACCTCATGTAACTTGGAATTTAGGGCTCCACAAATGTCCCATCTCTCATAATGGCTTCTCCTTATAATGGGGGCCTTACAACTTAGAGCACCATGGATCATTTGTGATCACATGAGGGTGGAATATTGAGCATATCTAACAAGATGTACCAACCTTACAATGGAACCCCTGTACATAAAGAAGAAGATGATCTATCTATCCATAGTGCAGGGTCACGTGACCAATCTTGGATGAATGAGGATGCCAAACTATGGATGTGTAAAGAAGCAAAACAAGACAAAGAGAGTACAAATTTTGGTGAGTAGCACATGAAAGCTATAGAAAAATAGAAGATCCTACCTACATGCTCTTGGAGCAAGTCTATGACAAGCCTAAGTATTGGCTTGAGTCTCACAAAGTCTTAGAAGAAGCCTTAAAAAGAAGACTATGTAAAGTTCACTTGTGAACTACCTCTTGTAATTTTTTGAAGAGTTTACATAATGTAAAATTAAGAGAATCTTAAGTGGTTGAGTCCACTTGATTGAGAATGGAAAGAGGAGCCACGAATTCGTGATTTGTGGTAGGTAGAGAATCAAATCAATCATTGATTGATTGGAGAGTGATTGAGGGAAGTTAGCCTCCCAAACTCAACTATAAATAGATGGCAGTTTTAGTCGTGGTTAGAGAGACCTATGTGAAGACCTCCAAGAGCTGAGCTTTATGTCATATCAAGGTGTGATTACAAGGCACACATATGTATCAATAAGTCATTGTATTGTACAAGCAATATACTTTCATTTTCATGATTATTTGAGTTCATCTTTCCATGTTCTTGTGAAGTGTACTACTCACTGCCATTACTCTCAGTTTTCTCAGTCAGCTTGCAGAGATGTTTTCTCTGAGCTTGGTGCATCATTTTCAGTGATTTAACTTGGTAAAGTTAGCTCTATAATTCTACTATATGCTCACAAATTTTCATGTCATTTGGATGTTGCAATCGTCAGTTATGTTCATTTGAAGTCAATAGGGTATGTTCATCTTCACTTCTCTGTCAGGTACCTGACTTTTTCACTCATCTTGTCAGAGGTGTTTCTCAGTGGTTACTTATCCAAATTCAGTGATTTAAAGCTTGTTGGATTCAGCTTACTGTCTAGTATAACCATACAATTTTCATAATCATTGGATTCCTACATTTTGAGTTATGTTGATTTTTCTGCTCACTGGTCTTAAACTGTAGCAGCCCGTGAAAATCGGGATGATATCATCACTTGTTAAAACTCATTCTCAGTGTGTGGTTCATTATTTTTTATGAGATTACTCTTAAAAGTTAGCTCTTTAAGTTACCTAGACTTCCCCAAGAGGAATTAAGCTAATTGCTGATGTGCTCAGAGAATTATGTAAAACACTGGACAGGTGTATGAACCAAGAATAGCAAGTTTTCACCTTTGAGCTAACTCCAACTTATCTGTTTTGATCTATCTTTTTGAGACTGATCTTCCAAGGTACATATGGTGTCTAATACATCCATTGGCAAGCTAAAAGGGCCCACCATATACTCCTGGAGTTCAATTGTCTGGTGTAGATCAAGGATTTTGCAACACCTCTTCATCTTCAAGCACATACCTATCCATCTCTTCACAGTGGTATCAGAGCAAGGTTGGACAACATGGCAGATGGATTTCCTTCATCAATTGACAAATTGGACAAAGGTAACTACTCAGCTTGGTCATTAAGGATGGAAGCTTATCTCCAAGGTAGAAGTTTATATGGTTATGTGGCTGGAGATGAAGTTATGCCAAGTTTCAGGAACAAAAGTCAACCAACACAAGAAGAGCAAGAAAGATTGAGCACATGGTGCTCCAAGGATGCACTTGCAAGGTCTTATCTCCTCAACTCTATCGCAGATTTTTTTTTGCCTCACATTAGAAGTTGTAAGACATCTCAGGAAGTGTGGGATGCACTTGAAGCTTTCTTTTCTTCAAGTACTAAAGCTAGGAAGCATCAACTATGGCTGGATTTCACAACTCTCAAGAAGGCTCCCAAACAAAATGTGACTGATTTTGTCACAAAGCTCAAGGACATAGCAGATCAGTTGGGAAGTATTGGAGAGGTAATAGATGAAGAGAAAATTGTAAGGTAGGTCATCAATGGCTTGAAGGCAGATGAGAAGTGGGAAGCATTCACCACAGCTATGGATTTGTACATGGACATACATGTACCTGATTTCAATACACTGATTGGACAACTACTTACTCAAGAGGCAAAGCTTATCAAAAATGGAGAAAGCTCTAAAGGTAATCAATCTTCAGCTTTATACACTGATAAAAGCAAGTCCAAAGATAACAAAGGAAAGGCAAAGAAAGTGGATGATGAAGTAGGTACATATCAAGCTAACTATGCAGGTAGAGGAAGACATGGCAGAGGTAGAGGAAGAGGAGGTAGACAAGGCAGGGGGAGATCCCAAGACTCCAACTCATGTTCTATTTGTGGATTAACTAATCATACAACTGAAAATTGCTTTAAGAATTCCAGGAATCAAAGAGGCAGAGGATACAATAGAGGAAGTTATGGCTACTCAAGAGGAAGGTTCAACAACTACCATGGCAACTACAACAACTACAATCATTCAAACTATCAAGGAGGCTACAAAGGAAGGAGAGACTACAATAACTACACAGAAGACTCAAACAAAGAGGATTCATTATTGATCATGAACATGGCTATGCCACAAGGTAAATCTGATGAGCATGTTTTCTACATAGATTCAGGTTGTTCAAATCATGTGGCAGGAAATGTGGCACTCCTATCAGATTTAGAAGATCCAGGGAATAAGCATGAGGTACAAACAGGAGATGATACAAAACATCCTGTGGAGAAAATAGGTAATGTCAAAGCACCTGATGGAAACATCAACCTACTCAGTAAGGTTCTCTATGTCCCTACCATTACAAAGAATTTGATAAGTGTTGGGCCAATAGTAGAGAAAGGGTTGCAAGTCAGGTTCACGAAGGCAGGAGCATTTGTTGAAGATCCAAGTCAAGGATTCAAAAAAATTGCAAAAGGTGAAAAGACAGGTAGATTGTTCACATTTGAATTACAGGACACTAGAAACATTGCTCTCTTTAATATGGTGGTCAGACACTCACAGAATTGGAAGTATGGCACAAAAGGTTAGCACATATTGGTGAAAGGTCATTAAAGCAAATTTGCAGGGACCAAAGTGTACTTGGACTCCCTAACTTTTCAAAACAACATATGATTTATAAGTTTAGTGCATGTCAATTTGGAAAGTCTCACAGGTTACCATTCATGAAGAAAGGTTATATGCATGGAGATCTCTTGGAGTTGGTTCATACAGATGTATGGGGACCTAGCAAGGAAGCTTCAATATCTGGATCAAGGTATTATGTTTCCTTTATTGATGATTGCAGCAGATGGACTATTCTATTCTTTATGAAACACAAAGATGAAGTTTCTTCATGTTTCAAAAGATATTTGGCTCTTGTGGAGAATCAAATAGGTAAATCACTAAAAAGGTTAAGGTCAGATGGAGGGGGAGAATACTTCTCCCATGAGTTTGATTCTTTTTTTCAAGAAAGAGGAATCAAAAGAGAGGTAACTACAAGGTACACTCCTGAGCAAAATGGAGTGGCAGAAAGGAGGAATAGGACAATTGTTGAAGCTGCAAGGTCTATGTTAAATGAAAAGCATTTACCTAATTACTTATGGGCTGAGGCTATATCTACAGCCACTTACTTGATTAACAGGCTGCCTTCAAAATCCCTTGATGGGATGACTCCATATGAGGCTTGGAATGGAAGAAGACCAAGCTTAGATCATTGTAAAATTTTTGGATGTATTGCTTTTGCTCATGTTCCTTCACAGGTTAGAGGCAAGATGAATCCAAAGGCAGAAAGGTGTGTATTTATTGGATATGACAACAATCAAAAGGGCTACAGGTTATACAACCCTACCAACAAAGGATTCTTGGTAAGCAGAGATGTAGTTTTTGATGAGAACAATTCATGGTATGAAGATTCATGCAGGAAGATCAATTTACCATATGATCTTGAAGAAGATTTTCCAAAGCTTGGTAGAGAACAATCAAAGATTGAAGAACAAGACACCTCAGAGGATGATGAAGAATCTCACATGGAAAAGATCAAAGCATGGAAGTCTAAAGGTAAAGCAAAATGGCAGGAACTTGGACATGAGGCAGAATCATCACATCATGGCCTAAGAAAATCTATGAGGGAAAAGAAAAAACCAGAAAGGTATGGGTTTGACACCTCATTAGTAACTAAACATTCTATCTACATAGCACAGGACATAAACCAAGAGGAGCCATCATCATTCGAAGAGGCCAAAGCAAAAACAGAATGGAAGCATGCAATGAAGGAAGAGATTGAAGCACTTGAGGAAAACAACACTTGGGATTTGGTGCCCAAGACTTCATCCATGAAGGTAATAGGCTCAAGATGGGTCTATAAACTCAAGAAGAATTTTGATGGTTCAATTAACAGGTATAAGGCAAGGCTTGTGGCAAAAGGCTTTGCACAAACTCAGGGAATTGATTATGAGGAGACCTTCTCTCCTGTGGCAAAGATGCCTACTATTAGGGTTTTGCTTAGTATTGCCTCTTCCAAGAATTGGAAGATACTTCAACTAGATGTAAAGAATGCATTCTTGAATGGTTGGATAAGAGAACAGGTATATATGTCACAACCACCTGGTTTTGAGAACCAAGTTTATCCTGATTATGTGTGTAAACTTAACAAAGCATTGTATGGTCTCAAGCAAGCTCCAAGAGCTTGGAATTTCAGGCTTGTTTCATTCTTGCAGGACAAAGGCTTTCGACCAAGCAAGGCAGATCCTTCACTCTTTATTAAAAAGAATAATTCCGAGGTCATCTACCTATGTGTATATGTAGATGATATTATATTGACAGGAAATGATGCAGATGGTATGAAGAAGATCAAAGATCAGATGAGAGAAGAGTTCAAGATAAGTGATTTGGGTTCACTTACCTACTTCCTAGGTTTGGAAGTTGTCTACAAAGATCATGGTTTGTTTCTCACTCAAAGAAAGTACATTAAGGACATGTTGGCAAAATTCAAGATGCAAGATTGTAAGATTGCAGGTACTCCAATGGAGGTCAATCACAAATTGAGCTCACATGAAGGTGAACTCATAGAGGACATCACATCATATCAAAGTCTAATGGGTAGTCTCAATTATGCCACATTGACAAGAGTAGATATATGTTACAGTGTGAGTGTGCTAAGCCAATTTATGCACACACCAAGGAAACCACATATGGATGCTACCAAAAGGATTCTCAAGTATCTCAAAGGAACCATAAATGAAGGACTTTATTATCCTTATGTATCTGATTTAGGTTTGAAGCTATTTTCTAATGCAGATTGGGCTGGCTCTAAGGAAGATAGAAGGAGCACTTCAGGTTATCTTACCTTTGCAGGTTCAAAGCTTATTTCATGGTCATCCAAGAAGCAACCCACAGTTGCTCTCTCTTCTACTGAAGCTGAATATAGAGGTCTTGCCATAGCTACACAAGAAGCTATGTGGATGAAGACATTATTCAAAGATCTTGGATTAGAGTTTGGAACTCCAACTATTTTTGGTGACAATATGAGTTCTATTCATTTGGCTGCTAATCCTATTTTTTATGCAAGGACTAAACATATTGAAGTTCATTATCACTATGTACGAGAGAAGGTTCTAAGCAAAGAGATTCAAATATCATATGTGTCCACTCATCAAAAATGTGCACATATTCTAACCAAAGCATTGGATGGTACAAAGCTTTGCAAATTCAAGGCTATGATTGGTTTGCAGGTAATCTTAGAAGATTGAAGACCTTAAGCATACTTGGCTTGAGGGGGAGCTGTTCGAGCAAGTCTATGACAAGCCTAAGTATTGGCTTGAGTCTCACAAAGTCTAAGAAGAAGCCTTAAAAAGAAGACTATGTAAAGTTCACTTGTGAACTACCTCTTCTAATTTTTTGAAGAGTTTACATAATGTAAAAGTAAGAGAATCTTAAGTGGTTGAGTCCACTTGATCAAGAATGGAAAGAGGAGCTACGAATTCGTGATTTGTGGTAGGTAGAGAATCAAATCAATCATTGATTGATTGGAGAGTGATTGAGGGAAGTTAGCCTCCCAAACTCAACTATAAATAGATCGCAGTTTTAGTCGTGGTTAGAGAGACCTATGTGAAGACCTCCAAGAGCTGAGCTTTATGCCATATCAAGGTCTGATTACAAGGCACACATATGTATCAGTAAGTCATTGTATTGTACAAGCAATATACTTTCATTTTCATGATTATTTGAGTTCATCTTTCCATGTTCTTGTGAAGTGTACTACTCACTGCCATTACTCTCAGTTTTCTCAGTCAGTTTGCAGAGATGTTTTCTCTACGCTTGGTGCATCATTTTCAGTGATTTAACTTGGTAAAGTTAGCTCTATAAGTCTACTATATGCTCACAAATTTTCATGTCATTTGGACGTTGCAATCTTCAGGTATGTTCATTTGAAGTCAACAGGGTCTGTTCATCTTCACTTCTCTGTCAGGTACCCGACTTTTTCACTCATCTTGTCAGAGGTGTTTCTCAGTGGTTACGTATCCAAATTCAGTGATTTAAAGCTTGTTGGATTCACCTTAGTGTCTAGTATAACCATACCAATGTTCATAATCATTGGAGTCCTACATTTTGAGTTACGTGGATTTTTCTGCTCACTAGTCTTAAACTATAGCAGCCCGTGAAAATCGGGATGATGTCATCACTTGTTAAAACTCATTCTCAGTGTGTGGTTCATTATTTTGTGAGATTACTCTTAAAAGTTAGCTCTTTAAGTTACCTAGACTTCCCCAAGAGGAATTAAGCTAATTGCTGCTGTGTAAAACACTGGGCAGGTGTATGAACCAAGAATAGCAAGATTTCACCTTTGAGCTAACTCCAAGTTATCTGTTTTGATCTATCCTTTTGAGAGTGATCTTTCAAGGTACATAGGGTGTCTAATACATCCATTGGCAAGCTAAAAGGGCCCACCATATACTCCTGGAGTTCAATTGGCTGGTGTAGATCAAGGATTTTGCAACACCTCTTCATCTTCAAGCACATACCTATCCATCTCTTCACACATGCCACAAATATCTCATGATGAATTATTCAAGCTACATGGATGGATGGAAATATTAGCCACCCTAGATGTTTATGTAAACAAAGAGTTATTAACTATGAATGAATATGTAGACAATGAGTGATGATTTAATTCTATACATGCAAGTCCTACAAGAGGTAGAAGAAGGTGAGATTGTAGAATAAGAATGGAGACAATACCATGAAGTATAGAAATAAAACATGAATTTGATTTAGAAGAACAATACCTAAGAGAGATAGAAGAAGAAGATACTCGAGTAAGCACAAAAGTACTAGCTATAGAAGGATATCAAGAAAAACTAAGGTGGAGGAAAATGAAAATTATGAAGAGTTAGAACATGAATCGTTTGAGGAACTTGAACATTTCAAGAGGTATGAAGTTGAAGAAAGGAAAATATATATTCAAATGCATAAGAGAGGCATAGAATGGAATAGCTTATGAGAACAAAAAAAAACCAAATAGGTGCTAGTAACAATGGAAGGTGAAGAAGAGATCACAAGCATGTATATAGGTAAGGATGTATTAATAGAAGAAGAGCAAGAATTAATAGAGCTTATTTGAGAATATAGAGATGTATTTGCTTGGACTTATAAAGCTCTAAAGGGAGTTGACCCCTCTATCCATTCTCATGGGGTTGCAATGAGTACTCTAGATGCAAAATCCTCCAAACAAAGAGCATACACCTATAATGATGTATATTGAGCCAACATCAAAGAGGATTTTGATAAGTTATTAGTAGTGGGATTTATATATAAAATTGAACACACTGAATGGGTTTCACCCTTTGCAGTACTACCAAATAAAAAAAAATTAAGGTGTGTATTAACTTTAAAAAGGCTAATGCGGCTACCATTCGTGATAGTTATCATTTACCCATTATAGAACATCTCTTGTAATCGGTAGCAGGCAAGGAAGTATACAACTTCCTTGATGGGTTCTCGGGATGCAATCAAGTAGCAATTGCTACTAAGGACCAGCATGAGACTACTTTTGCTACTAAATTGGGAGCGTATGCTTTTAGAGTTATGCCATTGGGTTTGACAAATGCCATTGAAACTTTCCAATGATTAATGTTCCATGTGTTCAAGAAATTTAAGAGGAAACACATGGAAGTCTATGTGGAGGACCTATGTACTTACTCTTCTCAAAGAATAGCGCATATACCCAAACTAAGGAAAATATTCAACAAGCGCTGACAATAGAGAGTCTGTGTGAATCTAGAAAAGTGTGTCTTCATGGTCAAAGAAGGTAAAATATTGGAACACATTGTGTCGAAAAACCGCATCTCAATTGATGAAAAAAAGTGAAAGTTATTTTGGAACTACCCTGACCCAAGAACACGAAGGAGGTGCAAGATTTGATTCGACATTGTGGATATTATTGATGATTCATCCACATGTACACCATAATTGCAAAACCATCATACGGATTGTTAACTCAATGTGCTTGGACAAAAGAGTGCAAAAACGCTTTTATATATTTGAAAAGGAGATCGAGTTCAACTCTAATCTTGAAAGAACTAGCTGGAATAAATAGTTCCTTATTCATGTGGATGCATCTAACTATGACATTAGATGTATCTTAGCACAACCTGGACTCAAATAAAAGTAAGATCACCGAATAGTCTATGCCAACAAACGATTGAAACAATAAGAATGTAAATACATTTCAATTGAATGAGAAGGCTTAGGAATGGTCTACACAGTAAAGAAGTTCAAACATTACCTCTTATTTAATCAATTTTAAGTTCTTTATTGATCATGAAGATATTTTGTACTTAGTCAATAAACCTTGTAATACAAGAAGACTAGTGAGATGGTTTCTATTACTAATGGAGTTTGACTTCCAAGTAGTAGTAAAGAAAGGCAACACCTATGTAGCTACTAAGATACTGGATCCAAATTTATTCAAATTGGAAGTATTTCCTAAATGGGCAAAAACGTTGATAGCTATACTCATAGATGGACCACATCATAGGAACATTATGAACCATAATAAGGAGTTTTGGTGAACAAAAAACCTTCACATTGTGGAAGGTAGTTTCTACTTCAAAGACTCCACCAGAATACTTCTAAGACGTGTCGAAGATAAGGATCGAAATGGGTTACTCAAACAAGCTCATGAAAACAAGTGGAGAACACATAAGGGAGCTAGTGGAACAACCCAAGAACGGAAAATATTAGGTGTGTATTAGCCGAGCATGAAAAAGGATGTACATGAACACATAATTAATTGCCAAATGTGTCAAGAAAATACCCCGAGTGAATGTTTATCACTATGTTACACTACGATTGCCCCCAAATGGAGTAAACCACTTGTTGATTTTTTGAGATCCCATACTTGCCCTAACGGAGCAAGCCTAGCTAGAAAGCTAGCATAGGAAGAACCAACCAAATATTTCGTGATTGTTGTAAAATCGTTATTTAAACATGGGAACGATAATAAATTACGCTTATGTGTGCACGAGGGACAATACCTTCCTATACTTGAAATGGCACATACAAGAGCAACAAGAGGTCATTTTTTAGCCAACAAAATTGTAAAAATGATTTTCTTCACATGCTTATGGTGGCCTACCTTACACATGGATATGAAAACCTATGTACGTAGTTGTGAATTTCAAGAAACAAATTATCCAGTACGACGAGATGGTATGCCTTTAAGAACTATGATTAATACAACAACTCTCTCACATCGATTTTATTGGATCAATAAATCTCCGAGCGAAAGGATCTAATGCAAAATGTATTATAGTCGCTACAAACTATTTGATGAAATGGGTAGATGAAAAAGCCAATAGGAAAAATAATGCTCACACTACAACTAACTTCTTATTCCAGAACATATTCACTAAAATTAGACTACCTACTGAGATTGTAAGTGATAGATGTACGTACTTCATTAACAAAGTCATTAAGTCACTCATGAAAAAATTTCTAGTGATTCATAAAACATCAACACCCTATCATCAACAAACTAATGGAGAAGCTCAAAGTTCAAATAATATGTTATGCATGGTTATAACTAATATAGTCAATAATGGAAGGTAAGGTTGGGATAAACAATTGGATCATGAAATATGAGCCTTCGGAGTTGCTTATAAAAGGGCTATTGAAACAACACCATTTAATCAAGTTTATGAAAGAAATGCAATACTATTGATTGATTTCTTCTTTCCTACTCGAGAGATCACCAAGAAGTATGAATGGACTAGACACGAACTAGAAAAACAATTGGAGCAGATAGAGAAATTGCACACGACTAGATTACAATATGTAGGTGGCATCTATGTTGCAAAGAGAAGGCAAAACTCTTATTGTGATGCTCATATCAAGGATAAAGGACTTAAAAATGAGATTTGGTGTTGGAATGCACACTAAAAAAACATTCAGAGAAACTAAAACAATGAGGGTATGGACCATTACTCATAAATAGAATCTCCACAAGTGGAGCCAAGTAACCTAGCCACTCTTAACCGAGACATCTTACCCAACTACATAAGTCGCAATAGGGTCAAAAAGTATATGGAGCGATTGATAGGAAAAATGATAGCAAGGGTCTAGGATTACAAAACAGAAAGAGAGAAGAGGAAAGAATAAAAGAAGAAGCTATATTAGAAGCATTAGAGAAAATATGAAAACAAAAGGAATGGATATTAGAACATGATGAAAGGTACTTGGAGAAAAAGAGTTTATACCCATGGAAAACTACCACATCAGCCAAGTAAAAACCCTAGGGAATCTCATACAACAACCATACCTAAACTTAGGGATTGGCAAAGAGGAGTACCAATTAGTGGACTCATAATTGACAGGAGACCACCTCTAAGTAGTATATACGCGCTTATTTGATTCAAAAGCTAAAAGCACCACTCATCCCAACTAAGGCTCAGATTATAGGAATTGGAGGTAACATCATTGAGTGCCTAGGACAAGTATACATGTCCTTACACCTAGGAAACAATACCATGCAACAAAGGATCATAGTCTGTAAAGACTCTGACCTTCTAGAAGAACTCGTTTTAGTTCAAGATTGGATTTTTGAATTGAAGTCACTATCGACTTAGCTCAAGGATATTATATCATTTAAGAAGGCCTATAAGAAACACAATCGGTAAAGGTAGTCAGAATTCCTTGAGAATTCCAAGATGCATCATGGATGTCCAAGGAAATTCACATGCAAAGTTTGAAAGGAATCAAGCAAATCCAGGGTAGTTGTCAAAGCTGGTCAATTTGAAATTAGGGCAAAAATTTCAATGTCACCAAATCAAATGAAAATTGTTATACTTGTAAAGCCTATAAAAGGTAGTCCATATCCTAAATTTGACATGTAGATGGATTCTTTAGCACATTGAAATGCCATGTGCATTTTGTAAAAATCCAATTTCTCTACTTAGATCCTACAAAATCTTGTACAGGAATTTCTGTTAGCCAAATGCTTTGGCATATATAAACATCATATGTGGCTCCATATTTGTACAAATTTTCAAGGCTATCAAAGCTTCATAAACACCTAACTATCACCCTACAAACTTCCAAATGTAGTCAAACCTATATAAGGGAGATTTCGATGGGAGTTTTTTCTGCATATTCCTAAAGGAGACCTTTCAAAACATAGTCCTTTGAAATTTCATCTTCATCCAAGGATATTTCGAGGGTAAAGGAGCACAAACTTCAGTTTTCAAGGTCACCCTAGTTTCCTGGAACAAGCAAATTGAAGGCTTGAAGGGTTGGCACATGGCGAACAATGATTGAACCATCATGTACGATTAGGATGAGCTCACATTCAAGAGTGGAGATGTGCTAAAGCTTGATGCAAGGAGGGTCCACGAGTTTTTTCATTGGATAAGCTTATTCTCATGAACAAATATCAATAATGCAAAGTTATTCCAAAAATAGCAGCTTATCTTATTCAAATTGATGTCAAGATTGATCCGATGGTCCAGATCTTCTTTAGATCCAATGGTGGGGAATGAAGGCACCTATTTCTCTCTGCTTTGCCCTAGATATCATATAAAGAACCAATCCTAGCAATCCATTCGATAAATCCAATGGTTGTAATCAAAATCACTTGATCTTAGGGTTTAGAGTTGATTTCTCTAGACCCAAGGGTCCAAATTCATTCTAAAAACAATAAAACACCCCCCTCCAAATGCATAGACATCATTGTAAGCCATCCATAGGGCCCTTGCTAGAACATGGTTTAAGCATAGGCTCATAAACCCAATGGTTTTTCTATCATTGCTCACCCTCAGTGGAGTATGTGAGTGCATTAGAGTTGGTTTTATGAGTCTTAGACGTCTTTACTTAGATGTTAAGAACTTAGAAAGAATTGGGATCAATGAAGTGGAACCTATCCACTCATGTTCGGTTGAATTATCATGGTGGGAGGGTCGTGCTGACCACCTTTGATTAGTAGAATGCTTAGCTTGAAGTATCACAACACCCATGCACATGTAGTTCATTCCAATCTATTTTAATTCATGTCTCTTAGTATCTTATATGTTTTTACATGTCTCCTTTTATCTCTTTCTATGTGTGAGAAGGATCCACAATCTTGTGTTGAACCAATGAGTGTTATTCATTGCGATTGAGAGAGTAAGTTTCTATTTATTCATAAATCATGACCCACATGCATTCATACAATCCACAAACACCATGCATATGTTTTAAATTTGAAAGTGTATAAGAAGCTCCATTCTTGGACCATTCCTTCGTTTGAAATCATGTGTATTGGTTTCTTTAGTTTTCATCATGCATAGATCCACAAAAACCCATGCAGATGAATTAAATTTTGAAAGTGTATAAGAAGCTTCATTTTTGGACCATTCTTCCTCTTGAAATTGATTCATGTGCATGGTTTCCTTTTCTTCTCATCATTCATGTTCATAGACTTATCTTGCATTCATATGTTGCCATTCCCATAATCAAATCATCACATCTCTCCTCTCCATACCCAAATTCACCTTCACCTTCACATTTTGGTCACATAAACCTTCCAACAGTCACTAGTTTCATACACTCTGCTTGTAGTGTGACCGAGCCCGATCCACGCGGATTGCAATCACCTCCACATTTGAACTTGACATGAAATGCTTCCTCACATTTGATTCTCATCTTTTTGGGAGGTTGTGATCCATATCCTTTGTTGCATAGTTTTCATCCTCACCATATCATCATCATTCTTGAGTGTTGCACCAGATTTCTCACAATATCGTGCACATCTTCATTGTGAAGTAAACACATTTGTGAGAGATCTAGAGCATGGTGCCTCACTTGGATATTCATGTAAGATGGAGGAAAGACTCAAATCCATTATTTTTGAGAAACAAGGAAAAAGAATATTCCCTTCTATATTGAGAGAGACGGAAAAATTCAATGGCATCAACATTACATGCTACTTAGATTTATTTGAAGAGCAGGCTATGATTTTTGGTCTTTGCGAAATTCTTTTCATAAAATTCTTTGAATGAATAGTTGATAGCTCTATCATAAACCATATCACTCAATATGATAGTATTCCATGTAGTGATTTTAGAAAGGACATGCTCAAAGAATTCTACCTTGAGGATTATAGTCAACATAATCAGGGTGGATTCTTATGATGGGTCAATTCCCTAAAGCCTAGTAGCTCTATTACTCACAAAATTACTATATGATATGCTATGAAAAACTTTCTAATGAGGACAAGATAACTTTGGAACCTAATCTTGTGATCAATTTTCTTAAGCTTCTTCATCCTAAAACTCATATGGAAGTTGAATGGCGATTAGAAGAGTCGGATAAGATCTATGGTCTTAGTGACAATTGGCAAAAAGTACATAGAGTAGTAGAGGTTGTAGCCCATAGACATAAAAGACAATCCGTGCTTTATGAGCAAACTAGGCTTCCTTAAGCTAGCCTTCCACAAGCTAAGAAGCAATTTAGAGAAAAATCCCATGCTCTGATTTTTGACTCTTCTCCTATTCCTCAAATGATGAAGCCTAGCAAAGCTTTCAAAGTAGAGCCAAATAAAAGTGTAGTTGAACAATCTCAAGTGGAAATTCTCATTAAGGAAATGGAAAGTCTTTTTTCTACACAATCCGGTTCGGCCAAGAATGTGGATGCTTTAGAGTCTAATTACATCAAAACTTCCCAAAATCAAATGAACTCAATGTCTTTTCAAGCACCTAATCAACATGCTATAGCTCCCAATAGAAATCCGCAAGGAGCTCCTACTCAAGCATATCAAGTTCCTCCAATGCAAAATCAGCATCATCCTCATGTGCGAAATTCTCAAATGTATCAAAACATATATCCTCAAGCTTCTCAAAAAACTTTTCAAAATCCTCGAAATCAAAATTCTCAAAATCATCAATCGTATACTATGGAAGCTCCTCTTGCACCTCAAGTGCCACATGTTGCTCCCCAAGCTCCTCAAATACATCAATTGCCTTATCAAAATCTTATTTATCTTGTTCAAGGAATACCTTGTCAACAAAATCCTCAATTTCATAATTTCCCACCACAAGGTAATCAAAATCCTCAAAATCTGAATGGTTTTGTGTGTGGTCCTCATAGGTGTCCTTGGTCTGACTCATTAGAGCAATTTTTGAGAGATTGTGAACTATTGAAGGCCCCCATGGAGCAATGACTAGTAATAGACATAGACAAGAAAATCTATGACTATTGATCTAGGCTACATTTCCAAGGAAATTACAATAAGGGAGGAATTAAAAAGCACTATCAAAATATAATCATAATGGATGTAGGAACTATAGGGGTGAAACTAGAATCTCTTTATGAACAAGAAGTACACTAAAATAAACCCACAAAGGAAGTTGACTTTTCCATAGAGGCTCTAGTAAGAGCACGAGATGAGATTAGGAGAATAACCGCCTGTGAGTCACTGATAGATCAATCTCTTATTTATCACATATCCAATGTAAAAGAAAAATGAAAAATAAATGAAACTGAGCCTAATGAAAGAAGGGTGACTTGAAAAAAACCTTAGAGGGAATAGAAACCATTGTAGAGAAAGGGGAAACATCACAACCCAAAGATGAAAAACAAGAATCACAACCCAATGAACAAAATCAAGAAGAGAAACAAAAGATAAGAATACAAAGAAAAGAAAAAGGAAATCAAATCCTTTAGAGAAACAATAACAATCAAAACAAACTCAAGGCCAAACACAATAACATGAACAAAAACAAGATCCTCAGCAAAAACAAAAGAAACCAAAGAGAAAACTTAAAGCCATCTTGATTTTAGAACCAAAGAGAAAACCTAAAGCCATCTTGATTTCAGAAATTGAGAGAACAAAGGATCCTATGGAGATTTTAGATGAGATTCTTGTTAAGAGTTAAGTGAGTACGTCTTTATAACACATTTTCTCTATTGCAAAGCCTGTTTTTAAAGATAAATTTATCGAACTAATTAAAAGGAAGAGTAGATACTGAGATGCAAGATATTCTAGATCAAGATCAAGCTATGAATGAAGCCTTAAACTCTAAAGAATCTAATGAAGAGAACCTTGATGATGATGAAGTAAATGTTAATAAAAATTTCTTAGGACCTATTCAACGTGACTATGAAAATCATGAAAACAATCTTGAAAGTCACATTAAAAGGAAACTTTGGTTTAGAGGTACATCAAAGATGCTTGCTTATATAGGCAATGTTAAGAACTCTATCATTGTAAATGCATTAGTAGCTTTTGGCTTCGAAATCAATGTGATTTCAAGAGACGTCTATGATAATTTTTGATAGTCCATAGATAAAGATTGTGAATGGCATATTAGAACTACATATGATGGTGTAGGTACCTTGTATGGAGCTTGTGCTAGTGTTCCCATATCCATTGGAGGAATTATAGAAGAATTTCACTTTATTATTCAAGATAATTTCTTGTATGAAGTTCTCTTAAGTCAGAACTCTATTTGTGAGAGTTGTATGGAAACAAAAGCCATGGATGATGGGTCTACCTAAGCCAGAATTAAGTCTACAGATGGAATGCAATCACTTCAAGTCATGATGGTTGGAATGAGTCATCCTAGGAATTGATTCTCAATTAGAGAATCTATTGTTACTTAGGGTCATGAGCATGTTTGTAGTGATTGTGTACCTCAATTCATGTTTGGAGCTACATATAATTTTTTTTTGGATAGAATCCACTGTCGAGCAGGACAACAATGCACATTGGTTTGACATCTCGCAACCAACCAACTTGTACAATGCTTTATCATTTTTTTTTCCACATTCTAGATTAGATTTTCTTCATAAGAGTGAAGTCTCCAATTCTTTTATCCAAAAAACCAAAAAAGTATATAAAACCAACAAAATAATAGTACATGATGAGAACATTGAGCATGTGATTGAGACATCTCATTGTTTCTCTACTCTCGAGGAGTTAGAGTTATCTCTTTAGCAAGATTCTAACTACAACATTATTCTTCTATCTTCCCTTGATAAGTATGCTCTAATACATAAGTATGCTTGTAATGTTTACAAGTTCTCAAAATTGAACCAAACCCATCATGGCTTAGTTGAAACAAAGTACAAAATTGTAGAGAAGAAAATCAAACCCATAGCTCAACCATTACCCAAGGAAGTAATAAAAAAACTTTTGATGCGAAAAATATCAAACTTTCCACTAACTGTGAAGAAACTAATTATTCAAAAAAGTCTCCTGCATTTAATTCATTCACTAACTGATCAAATGTATAAAATTTTCAATGAAACTTTGTACAAGAACAAGGTTTCTCCTAAATTTCACACACCTTCTCCAAGTTAAATCTCTCCAAAGGATTCTGTAGATCCGGAGATTTACTTCAAACAATGTACCTATGTCTGAAACTGCTCTTGTGTGTAGTCGACTTTGAAACATGCAACTTCTAATGCATCGTTCTCCCAAACTAGACCCCTTTTATTCAAATTTTTTTAGCCACAAGTAGCTTACCTTTCCACTTAAATAATAAGTGCTTATATGCTCAGAACATTACACTCTAGAGGGAGTTCTGATCAAAACATTGACCATCGGGATTGCACTTGTTTTTGTCTTCACTTCTCACATTTACACATATAAATGTTCCTACTCAAAATTCTCTCAGTTTGACTATACTTAAACTCTCAAAACTTGTGTAGAGGTCACTCAACTATATATTAAGACTTGTACAAAAGCATTACTCAATAGGATAAACATAGAAGGGGCACTAGGCAAAAGATCGAGGTGCAGCTTTCTTCTATTTAGAAAAATCTTACATCGGAGTGATACATCACGTTCTTCTTAATTTCTAAGTCTCTAATAACTTCTAAAACTTGTCACTCATCATCCCTCATTATGTTTTCTGAATTTCTACTTGTATATATAGGCATATATTTACAAACTTGTAACCATTACAAGGTAAAAGTAAATCAATTACAAGTTTATGTTACATGTATATAAAAGTCTTCATCTTTTGATCATGTACTCATCTTCAAGCGTCATATGTTGATCTTTGCTTCACTATTTGACTTCAAATATTGTCCTAGTCACCAACTATTGATTGTCCTGCACCAATAGCTCCCCCTCAATCATCGATTGTGATTTTCTCCATCTTCTTTATACCTGCCATGTCTTTGAACCTTTGTAGCTTAGGTCCAT
This sequence comes from Ceratopteris richardii, assembly GCA_020310875.1. NCBI lineage: Eukaryota > Viridiplantae > Streptophyta > Polypodiopsida > Polypodiales > Pteridaceae > Ceratopteris > Ceratopteris richardii. The sequence goes on along the minus strand of CM035408.1, from coordinate 153,471,608 downwards.
CGAATCTTTTGGTTAACATGTGTGCAATCTGATCTTTTGTTGAAGTATGTGTGACTTCAATCTCTTTATCAATCACCTTCTCTCTCTTAAGAAGTGATATTTGATAGTGGGTGTATTTTTAATGATGTCAAAACTCTTCATGAGAGTCTTCAACCATATAACCTATTTGCTGCTTCAACCATACCTTTATAATATACTTCTATGGATGACAAAAAAAGTGTATGCTGCTTCTTATTACACCAAGAGATTAGCTTATCTCCCACATAACATAAATACCCATAGGTTGATCTCCTATCATCAAGATTACCTTCCCAATATGTATCACTATATATCTTAATGTTTGTATCTAATGTGAATCCATAATACAAACCTTCTTTGAGTGTACCCTTAATGTATCTTAACACCCTTTGTCCTACAATCCAATGTTCTTTCCTAGGACAATGCATGAACCAAGACAATACTCCAACTACATATGACAAATCAGGCCTAGTTAATGTAGCATAGATTAAACTACCAATTAGACTTTGATATAGCTTCATGTCATTGAATTCTTCTCCTCCATATCTGCTCAATTTGTGATTCACCTCCATTGGAGTAGGTGCTACCTTGCAATCTTCCACTTTAAACTTGATTAGCAAGTTCTTCGAATATCTTTCTTCAGATACATATACTCCATGTTAAGTATATGAAATCTCCATGCCCAATAAATATGACAAGTCTCCCAAGTCACTGATCTTAAACTCTTTCTCCATTTGCTTCTTAACGCTTTTTATGCCTTTCTCATTTGTAACTATAATAATTATGTCATCAACATATATGCACATGTAAATAAATCCATCATCACTTGCTTTAAGAAGCAAGCTACTATCTACCATAGAAACTTGGAAACCAAGTTCTTTCAAGAACTTCACAAGTCTATAATTCCACACCCTTGGGGCCGGCTTCAAACCATAGAAAGCTCTCTTGAGCTTACATACATACTCTAGATACCTTTTATCCTTGAAACCTTCTGGTTGCTCCATGAAAACATCATCTGAAAGGTAACCATTTAGAAAAGCATTGTTCACATCTAATTGACATATCTTCCAACCTTTACATGGAGCAATAGCTATGAGAGTTCTTATAGTTGTCATCTTTTCCACAGGAATATAAGTCTCATCATAATCTATACCATATGTCTGAGCATACCCTTTTACCATGTCTCATTCTCCATCGATGCATCATACTCCTCCTACAGAGCTTTCTCCCAATTTTCCTTACCTTTTTCCTCTTCATATGTAGAAGGATCTTCCTCTACTTTCACCATATAAGCATAATCTTTAGTGGCCAAAAATGAAGTATCATAGCTATACCTTGTAGGTTGCCATTTGTGCCTTGATGATCTTCTGAGTTCTCCACTTCTTGAAGTTTCTAGTTCATCACATTTTGGATCAAACCTTGGCATCCTCTTCTTCATCAAATATTTGAACCTTTCATTTAACTTTCTTCTTATTCAATGTTTCTTCATCACCTACATTAATGTTAACTGTACCTGCATACCAAGTACCGTGCTCATCAAATGTAACATCCTTTGACACAAGAAATTGCTTTCTGGATGGGCTCCACAATCTATAGCCCATCGGCTTATCATCATAACCAATGAATACATGCTTTTCAGCTATAGGTTCCAATGTATGTCTCAACTGATGGCACATATGCATAAGCCAAACATCCAAACACTTTGCAATGATCTAAGGTAGTTTTCTTACCCCACCATGCTTCATATGGTGTCATACCCTGCAAAGCTTTACATGGTAGCCTATTAACCAAGTATGTGGCTGTATTTACAGCTTCAGCCCACAAATGATTAGGGCAATTTTTCTCCTTCATCGTTGACTTTGCAAACTCAACAAGAGTTCTATTCCTCCTTTCTGCTACAACATTTTGTTCAGGAGAGTGCTTGCAAGTAACTTCCCTTTTTATACCTACATTCCACAAGAAATCACCAAAATTATTAGAAAAATACTCTCCCCCTCCATTTGACCTTAGTCTTTTCAATTTTTGTCCTTAAACTCTTTCTACATACACACGATAATGTTTAAATGTATTAAACACCTCTGACTTATCTTTGATCACATATATGGGGATCCACCTAGTAGTATCATGAACATAAATCAGATAATATCTTGAACCATTAATACTAAAGTCCTTTCATAGTCCCCACACATCTGTATGTACCAACTCAAGATTCTCTGAATACATGAAACCATGCTTACTATATGATTTCTTGCGAGCCTTACCTAATTGACATGCTTCACATCTGTATGTCATGTGTTGACCTGTAACATTAGGCAATCCAAGCACTGAGCCATTATTAACCATATCCTTAATACCTCTTTCATTGAAATGTCCAAGCCTTTTATGCCAAAGATCTAACTTAGAGATCTTATGTCCTCCATAGATGAACAAGGCATGAACAACATTGCCTTGAATCTTCAATGTGAATAGCCTTCCTTCTTTCTTTCCTAAAACAGTTTGTTTATACCCATTTCTAGGGTCTTCCACAAAAACTCCATCATTAGTGAACCTTACTTCATAACCTTTCTCTACAATTCACCTTACACATCAGATTCTTTTGAATTGTATGTTGGAACAAACCAATCACAAATTGGTGATTATAAAGACCTTGAATCAAGATTATGATCAGATTGAAGTGGAAGAAAACACTTGAGAGAGTGAAGAGATCTCAGAAGTGAAGTATGTATACACATGTACACTATAGGTGGAAATTCTTGTAATCTGAGAATAGATAATCCTTAGGATGATAAGGAGTAATGTAATAGACACGGGATAAGTCTAAAAGTATATGTATATAAGTCAATGATGTAAAGAAATATGTAGGAGAATCATTTTTGAAGACAAGTGTCTTAGAGAGATGTGTAGAGAGTTTTACTCAGAAAATTAGCGACGGGTTTTTCTCTGAGTTCTCTCAGTCTGATCATGTGGATCAGAAATCCTTTTGTACACATCTAATCTGAAATCTAATGAAGCTATGTTCAGAATTTTATGATCTAATTTCTTTCCTACTGTGAGAATGATCAATAGGAACATTTGTATGTAGAATCTGCAGACAGACTTCTAAAAGTTGCGCACTTTTCCGTGTCAATGTTTTGCTTAGATCTCAGTGCATAGTGTAAAGTTTTGAATGAGTGAGCATTCAAAATCTAATTTAGAAGGTAAGGAAGTTATGGCTAAAAGCATTTAGCAAAACGGGATTTGTGCTGTGAGAAATCAACTTAAGAAGTTGACCATGTCAAAGTCGCCATTCCTAGAAGACAGTTTTTTACATATCTTTGATCTTAAGATTCAAATCAAAGGTTTAATGATTCTTTTGGAGAATCAATGGCTGATATGCTTGCGCAAAGGTAGTGTGGAGACTTGTGCATCATTAGTTTGAAGATATCTGAAGATATGTGCAGGTATTGAAGTCAATTTCTGAAGCAGACTTCTTGAAGAAGGAAAATTCTCACTCAGAGAATTGTTCATGAATGATTTGGTAAATCAAAGTAACATTTGTGTAAAGTTTGGTCTATAATTGATATAGATGTGTTCTTAGATCAATATAGATCAAGCATTTGGAGCTTAAGAGGTCTCCAACAGTGGTATCAGAGTTGAAGGTGCAATACAAGGGAAGTAAAGGCATTGGAAGTCTCGACTGCTGCAAATATTGAAGTTCTTTCTAATCGAAGGTGGACAAGGACAAATTCGTGAAGATAACCTGCAGAAGTACAAAGCACGAGTTTGAAGGATAAAAAGGACTGAAGGTTCATATCAAAGGTACATTTTACTATCATAAATCATAGTAATTCCAGATACAGAAGATCAAAAGATGGGAGAAAGCTTGCAGATTGATAAGCTAGATAGGGAGAACTATCCAGCTTGGTCCATGAGGATGGAGGCACATCTCATGAGCAAAGATTGGATGGCATTCATTACAGGAGAAGAAGAAAAGCCTGAATTTGCAGATCCTAGTATTCCAACTAGGGAAGAGCTTGCAGATTTGAAGACTTGGATGAGAAAGGATGCTCAAGCTAGGAGCATCATTTACATGGCTGTAAATGATCATCTTCTACCTCACATTAGAGGATTGGAAAGTGCAATAGATGTTTGGAATGCTTTGGAAGAGCATTTCCAAAACACAACCAAGTCAAGGAAATCCTCACTATGGGCTGAGTTTACAACTTTCAAGAAGAAGAGCTCACAATCAATTTCTGATTATGTGGCAAGGATGAAGGATATTGCAGATAGCTTGGGAGTAGTAGATGAAGACATTGAAGAGGATAAGTTGGTAAGGCAAATACTTACAGGTCTGAGAGGAGATGAGAAGTGGAAGCCTTTCATATTGTCCATAGAATTGTCACTTGATCATTTTACTCCTGATCTTAATCAATTGCTAGGACACATGCTAACTTTTGAGCAGGACATTAAGGGAGATAATGATAGGAGTTCAAGTCAAGCCATGTACTCCAAGGACAAGAAAAAGAATGGCAAAGGAAAGCAGTCAACCGATGATGAAGGATCTTCAAGCCAAGCTCACTTTACAAAAGGAAAAATGAATTTCAGAGGTAAAGGAAGAGGAGGTAAGAACAAAGATAATATTAAAGCTTGTTGGATTTGTGGTAGAACCAATAATTTGGCAAATGATTGTTGGTATAACAATCAAAATGGAGGAAATAATAATCAGAGTTTTAATCAGAGAGGTAGAGGAGGCAGAAACCAAAGAGGCAATTTGAGAGGAAGAGGTGGTAGGACATCATATGCTAGAGGAGGTGGAAGAAGCTTTCAACCTCAGTCCTACAACAACAATTATTATAACTATGCATCAGATCAGAAGGATGATATGACTCTTATCTTGAATGCAACTCATGAATCAGTAGGAGAAGATCAAAGGGTGTTTTATATTGACTCAGGATGTAGCAATCATCTGAGTGGCAATATATCCTTGACGACTGATATGGAAGCAAAGGTGAATGGACATACAGTTCAAACAGGTGACAATACCAAGCATAAAGTGGAGAGCATTGGATCAGTGAAGACAAAGAGTGGAAGTACACTCTTGAGCAAGGTACTTTATGTTCCTACTATTCCTAAAAATTTGATAAGTGTAGGGCAAATTGTGGAGAAGGGATATGAAGACAGATTCACAAATGATGGTGTCTATGTGCAAGATCCAAATCAGGGATATAGAAACATAATTGCAGGTAAAAAAGAAGGAAGGTTGTTTACTCTAAAAGTCCAAGGTAATGTGGGACATGCTTTATTTACTTATGGAAGTCAAAAGATGTCTGAGTTAGACCTATGGCATAAAAGGCTAGGTCATTTCAAGGAAAGAGCTATAAAGGAAATGTCAAAGAATCAAGTGGTGCTTGGTTTGCCAAAAATTGAAGGGCAACATAGGGTGTACAAGTGTGAAGCTTGTCAATTAGGTAAAGCACACAAAAGTTCATACAATAAATCAGGGTACAAGTATTCAAATATGCTTGAATTGGTTCATACAGATGTGTGGGGTCCCTCAAGGGACTATAGCATAAATGGATCCAGATATTATGTGTTGTTTGTTGATGATGCAACCAGATGGATTACTTTATATGTAATCAAGGATAAATCAGAAGTCTTCAAGACATTCAAACATTATCATGCTTATGCAGAAAGGATTACAGGACAAAAGCTTAAGAGGTTGAGATCAGATGGAGGGGGAGAGTATTTCTCTAAAGAGTTTGATGATTATTTGTGGAATGCAGGTATAAAGAGAGAAGTAACTTGCAGGTACTCTCCTCAATAGAATGGAGTTGCAGAAAGAAGAAATAGAACTCTTGTAGAATTTGCAAGAGCAATGATGAAGGAAAAGAATTGTCCAAATTACTTATGGGCAGAAGCTATCAACACTGCAACATACCTTGTGAATAGGTTACCTTGTAAAGCTTTGGATGGAAGAACTCCTTATAAAGCATGGTGGGGTAAGAAACCTACTCTTGATCATTGTAAGGTATTTGGATGCTTATCATATGCTTATGTTCCTTCACAATTAAGACATAAGCTAGAACTCAAAGCAGAGAAGTATGTGTTTATAGGGTATGATTATAGATAGATGGGTTATAGGTTGTGGAGTCCATCTACAAAGCAATTTCTTGTTACCAAAGATGTTACATTTGATGAGCAAAAAACATGGTATATAGGGTCAGCACATGATTATGCAGATGACAAAGAAATACAAAGGAAAGGGAAGGCAAAAGTAAAGTGTATGAAGAAGATATTGATGATGTTGACTATAAAAGTAAATTGCAGGATAATGTAGAAGATGGGCCAAGATTTGATCCAGAATCAAATGTGGCTGAGACTTCAAGAAGTGCAGAGGTCAGAAGATCCTCAAGGGAAAGGAAAGAGCCTATAAGGTATAGTTATGATACATCTTTTCTAACAACAAAAGATTATGCTTACATTGTGAAGACAGAAGACGATCTAATTACTTATGAAGAAGCTAAAGGTAAATAGAATTGGGAGAAGGCAATGCAAGAAGAGTATGATGCTCTACTTGAAAATGAAACTTGGGAATTTGTGCCAAGACCAAAGAATCAGAAAGTCATTGGATGTAAGTGGGTGTATAAAACAAAAAGGTTTGCAGATGGAAAGGTGTCTAGATACAAGGCTAGACTTGTGGTCAAAGGTTATGCCCAAACTTATGGGGTAGATTATGATGAAACTTTTAGTCCTATTGCTAAGATGTCTACAATCAGATCATTGATTGCTATTTCAGCTTGTAAAGGATGGAAGTTATCACAATTAGATGTGAAGAATGCATTTCTGAATGGATACATTGCAGATGAAGTATACATGGAGCAACCAGAAGGTTTCATGGATTCAATTGGATCAGATTATGTGTGTAAGCTCAAGAGAGCTTTGTATGGGTTGAAGCAGGCTCCAAGAGCATGGAATTACAGGCTTGTCAAGTTCTTGAATGATTGTGGATTTCAAGCATCAAAGGCAAATAGTAGCTTGCTAGTAAAGGCAAGTGAAAATGGATACATATACATGTGTATTTATGTTGATGATATTATTGTTACAAGTACAAATGCTCAAGGAATCAATGAACTTAAGAAACAAATAGAGAAGGAGTTTAAGATAAAAGATTTGGGAAACTTATCTTATTTCTTAGGAATGTAGATTGTGTACACTCAACATGGAGTATATGTTAGACAAGAAAGGTACTTGAAGAATCTTCTAGTCAAATTTCACATGGAGGATTGCAAGCCTTCAAACACACTATAGGAGGTAAATCATAAGTTGAGCAGGTATGGAGGTGAAGAATTTAATGACATGAAGAAATATCAGAGTTTGGTAGGTAGTTTAATCTATGCTACCTTGACAAGGCCATATTTATCATATGCAATAGGTGTGTTATCACAATTTATGCATTGTCCAAAGAAGACTCATTGGATTGCAGCTCAAAGGGTACTCAGATATATCAAAGGAACCCTAAGTGAAGGTCTGTATTATGGATTTACTTCTGACACAAGAATCAGAGTGTTTAGTGATGCAGATTGGGCAGGTGATTCAGATGATAGAAGGTCTACTCATGGGTATCTCTGTTATATTGGAGATAAACTAGTTTCTTGGTACTCAAAGAAGCAACATACAGTTGCTTTGTCATCCACAGAAGCTGAGTATAAAGGAATGGTAGAGGCTACAAAAGAAGTAATATGGTTAAAGACCTTGTTGAAGAGTTTTGGAACTGATCAGAGTAATCTAATTATATTTGGAGATAATATGAGTTCTTTGTATTTGGCAACTAATCCTGCTTTTCATGCCAGGACTAAGCATATAGAGATTCAGTACCATTTCTTGAGGGAAAAGGTACTTGATAAAGATATTGAAGTGATGTATACTTCAACAAAAGAACAAGTTGTAGATATGATGACAAAAAGCTTGGATGAACCTAAGCTACAGAGATTCAAAGAGATGGCAGGAGTAAAGAAGAATGGAATAATCACAATTAGTGATTGAGGGGGAGCTGTTGGAACAAACCAATCACAAATTGGTGATTATAAAGACCTTGAATCAAGCATATGATCAGATTGAAGTGGAAGAAAACACTTGAGAGAGTGAAGAGATCTCAGAAGTGAAGTATGTATACATATGTACACTATAGGTGGAAATTCTTGTAATCTGAGAATAGATAATCCTTAGGATGATAAGAAGTAATGTAATAGATGCGGGATAAGTCTAAAAGTATATGTATATAAGTCAATGATGTAAAGAAATACGTAGGAGAATCATTTTTGAAGACAACTGTCTTAAAGATATGTGTAGAGAGTTTTACTCAGAAAATTAGCGATGGGTTTTTCTCTGAGTTCTCTCAGTCTGATCATGTGGATCAGAAATCCTTTTGTACACATCTAATCTGAAAGCTAATGAAGCTATGTCCAGAATTTTATGATCTAATTTCTTTCCTACTCTGAGAATGATCAATAGGAACATTTGTATGTAGAATCTGCAGACAAACTTCTAAAAGTTGTGCACTTTTCCGTGTCAATGTTTTGCTTAGCTCTCAGTGCATAGTGTAAAGTTTTGAATGAGTGAGCATTCAAAATCTAAGTTAGAAAGTAAGGAAGCAATGGCTAAAAGCATTAAGCAAAACGGGATTTGTGCTGTGAGAAATCAACTTAAGAAGTTGACCATGTCAAAGTCGCCATTCCTAGAAGACAATTTTTGACATATCTTTGATCTTAAGAATCAAATCAAAGGTTTAATGATTCTTTTGGAGAATCAATGGCTGATATGATTGCACAAAGGTAGTGTGGAGACTTGCACATCATTATTTTGAAGATATCTGAAGATATGTGTAGGTATTGAAGTCAATTTCTGAAGCAGACTTCTTAAAGAAGGAAAATTCTCACTCAAAGAATTATTCATGAATGATTTGGTAAATTAAAGTAACATTTGTGTAAATTTTGTTTTATAATTGATATAGATGTGTTCTTAGATCAGTATAGATCAAGCATTTGGAGATTAAGAGGTCTCCAACATTGTAGGAACATACAGAACCCTACCCAAAAGAGTGCTTCCATCTTTGGGCTTTCCTAATCAAATAGATTTCACATTATGCTTTGTGTTATGACCTATTGGAACCACATGATTACTCACCTTTTTCTCCAAATCAGTCATCAAAGCTATCTTGCCACTCAGGTGATTGCTACACCCTGAGTCTATGTAGAAGACTCTTTGATCTTCAATTTGTCTTTCACAAGTGGCATTCATGATTAAGGTTGAATCCTCCTTCTGATCTAAAGCATAATTTTAATAGGTATTGTTGTAGGATTGACTTTGAAAGCCTCTATCTTCATTCCTTCCAAAGTAACCTCTACCTCTGAAGTTACATCTTTGAATTCTATTACCTCTTGCTCTTGAATTTAAAGTTTTGATTATATCCTCCACCATTTTGATTATTATGCCAACATTCATGAGCTACGTGATTAGTCTTACCAAAGATCCAAAAAGCTTTGATACCATCTTTATTGCTTCTGCCTCTTCCTCTTCCTTTGCCACCACCGCTTCCTCTTAGGAAGTTAGGTTGGCTAGTAGTACCTTCATCTTCATTCAAATGTTGCTTGCCTTTGTTAGTCTTCTTCTTGTCCTTTGAATACATTGTTTGACCTTTACATTTATCAACATCACCTTTGACATCTTGCTCAAAGGTTATCATGTGTCCTAGCAATTGATTCAAATCAAGAGTGAAATGATCTAATGACAACTCAGTGGATAGAATGAAAGGCCTCCACTTCTCCTCTCCTCTCAAACTTGTGAGAATTTGTCAACACACGCACACATATACACACATACACATGCATACACACACACATACACATACACACATAATGCATATGCATACATACATACTTACATGCGTACACATATACACACACATATGCATACATAATGCACATGCATATGTATACATACATTCATACACATGCACACATAGACACATACACACACATAGACACATACACACACATAAACACATACAAACACATTGACACCTACACACGCACACACACATCCAGATACATTCAGATACACACATACACATGCATACAGACACAAATATATATAGATACACATGTATATACACACATAGACACACACATACACACGTAGATACATGCACATACACACATAGACACACACACACACATACACACACACATAGACACACATAGACGCATACACACACATATACACATACACACACATACATATAGATACATACAGACACATACACATACATACTTACATATGCATACACACACACACGTGGAGAGACATACACACACATACACACACATGCATACATATGCAAGCATAATGCACATGCATATGCATGCATACACACACATACATATACACACATAGACACACATAGACACACATACATGTAGAGAGAGACACACACACACACACACATATATATGCATACACACCCACAGGTAAAGAGATATACACACACATAGACATACATGCATACATATGCATACATAATGCATATGCATATGCATACATACATACTTACATGCATACACATGCATACACACACATGCATACATATGCATACATAATGCACATGCATACACATAGATACATGCTTATATACATACACATACACACATAGACACATACACACATAGATACATACACAGACATAGACACATACACACATGTACACACATACACACACATATACATAGATATTTACAAACACACATAGAAACACACACATATACACACACACCCACACACACACAAACACAAACACACTTACACATGCATACACATAGACAAATGCATAGAGACACACACACACACTTACACACAGACACACACACACACATATACACATAGACAACATAAAAACTTAGACACACACACAAATACACACATACACACATACACACTTACACACAAACATACACACATCCATACACATTTACGCACACAGATACACATGCATATAGACATATATATACAAATACACATGTATATTTACACAAAGACACACACATATACACACACATAGACACATACACACTTACACACACATACACACACACATTTACACACATACATACACATGCATAAAGACACATATATACAGATACACACATATATACACACATAGACACATACATCGACACACACACACAAAGACACACACACATACACACAAACATGGACACATACACTCACATATATGCATAGACACACACATAGAGACACATACACACACATACACATACATGCATACATATGCATACATAATGCATATGCATATGCATACATAATGCATATGCATATGCATACATAATGCATATGCATATGCATACATAATGCATATGCATATGCATACATAATGCATATGCATATGCATACATAATGCATATGCATATGCATACATAATGCATATGCATATGCATACATAATGCATATGCATATGCATACATAATGCATATGCATATGCATACATAATGCATATGCATATGCATACATAATGCATATGCATATGCATACATAATGCATATGCATATGCATACATAATGCATATGCATATGCATACATACATACTTACATGCATACAAACACACACATACAAACACATTCATTTCTAACCCATTTTGTTTTATATGTACAGGTATTATGGATCCTACTAGAGAGAGAAAGGCAAAACTCACTCTCATAAAAAGTCTTATGAGAGCAAGACTTCCGCCTGATACTCTAGAGATCATCGTAAACGAGTACTCAAAGATGGCTGATTATGAGCTGAATTATATGATCGAGATGCTTACGTAGCGATTAGAGGAGGGCTCTTTTGCGGCTCCACATGCAAGAAGACAACTATCTGCTCATAGGTATGTTTTTTTTCACAAATAGTTTTAGTGATATTATAACACATATTTTTATTTATTTTTATCTATCTATTTTCTAGACACCTATACCACCGCCAGGTCATGATAGCAGAGCACATGTGCCTATGAGGACATGCATAGGCACCTTAGGCCTAGAGTGCGATATAGAGCTAAAGGGGAACATTGTGTACATAGGGAATGGACTAGAGTTCAAGAGAATAATGCGAGCATTAGGCGACTCTTATCTCCACCTTATCCACTTGCAAAGGAAGTAGGTATAAATTTTACATATAAATTGAAATAAATATCTTATATTTTATTTACATAATTTTTTTTCTAGTGAGCCTGATGAGGGGGATAAAAATTACGTACTTAGTTCACTTGAGACAGAGGTTGGGATAGGATGGTCGCATAAGTGGTGTCTAAAAGGGATGGGAATACTTATGGCTCACCTTCGTGATAATGCATGATATGCATTGCTTATATATATATATATATATATATATATATATATATATATATATATATATATATCCTGATTCAGAAACCCTATTAGAAATATTCTAGTTAAAAAATCCTAGTTCAAAAATCCTAATTCGAAAATACTAATTTTGATTGAAGTATATATACACATTGCATCTATTTCTTCGATGTCCTACTAGAGAGATGTATCACCTCCCAACCTTATGCCTCTATATATAGCTACTCGAATCAACGAGGATCATAATATATATAAATATATATACACATCATGTAGATACACATACATTAATATAAAATGGAGTAGATACATTATGCATAACACATACATGCCTATATGCACACATAAATATATATACATGCATACATATTTACATGTACACATTTACACATAGATACATATACATATATACATGTACACATCAAATATACATGCCTACATGCACACATGTATACTTATACATGCATACACAATTATAAACACTTGCATATATTACACAAATGCATTTGCAGATATACACGTGTGCATACTAACACATGTATACATAGATCACACACATGCACACACATACATATACATGAAACACATATATATATGCATACTAACACATGTATACATATAATACACATAAATACACATAAATACACATAAATATGCATACATACATGAGAAAAATTTGCTCATCGAAGATAAAACTAGATATAAAATAATTAGGCTTACCCACAAGGTTCATGTTCTAACTTAAAAGAACATGATTTCATCTCTCTATTAGGATTCGTTCATATTGTAGTCGAATAAAGAAGAATCTATTATCTGATATCCATTCAGAAGCTTAAAGTTATTGATCGATAACTAGAGTAGAATTTACTATCTAATCTACTCATATGTTTTCATTATTGCCATCATTTTGGTAAGACATCAATATAGTCTCATCATCATTATCCTTATTGATTTCATTTATTTCTTCTATTGGTAAATCTGTGTTCTCATGATTCACATCATCTATTGATGGATTAATATTTATTTCTTTTAATTACTTTGCATCATCATTACAATCAGCATGTAGAGTATTATCCTCTTGATCAAAAAAACATTAGTAGCATTATCATGTATAATGATTATAATTTCTCTTTCAGATGTTGATGTATCAATATCTGATGGCGAATCATCGAGAGGAATTGCTTCAATCTCCCTAACAATAAACTGTTCAAACAATGACCTACCTCTAGGTTGAACATGAATGACTAGCCACCAAGGATGAGCATCTGGGTTTTTATAAAAAAATGCTTGTTCAATAGACCTAGGAAGAATATATGGTTCTTTAGTAGATCGCATTACCTTGGAAGAATCAATTGCCCAAAACCCATATCCTAATGTGGAATTACTACCTTTATACTCAGCTCAAAACCAATCAACCTTCCAAATGACCTATCAAAATATATAAAAACAAGAACCCATTATTAGGTGCTTAAAAAAATAATAAATTCTATCATAAAAAATATAAACTTTTCTCTACCTGTTTGAATGTACGAAATGATATTTCCTAGATACCAACAATAGTTCCCATATAACCAAGTTTTTCATCTATAAGGTTTGTGTCTTTTGAGCTAGCACATTGTCGGGAAGTTGCGGACATAAGGCTGGTGGATCAGTCAGCCACTAAATCCCTCGGCACACGCAGGGTGTATGAGACAATCATAGGTGTTTTAGGTATATTTTTCTTTTGTCTAAGGTATCAGAAATTCTAAATTACTCTTAAATCTAGGAAATATGGAGTAGATAATTGAAAAAAATCTATTCAGACAATAATCATGAGAAATTGAAATTAACAATTTTAGATAACATTGACAAGAATGATAATGCAAATTAGAATTGAATTAATGCTAATGACAGTAATGGATGATTACAATGCTTTAAAACAATGATATAATTTCTCTAAAAGATGGCTAACAACTAGTGAATCCTATACAAAGCTTAATCAAGGATAATTTCTATGGATTTAATTCAGACTGTCGGATAATTGAATTGATGAAATCTTCACTTTGCTTCACTTCACTGCACTTCAATTGCTTTTTAATCTTCAATGTTTCTGCAAAAAACATTAGGAGAAACTTGAGCTCAACACACATTTAAATACATACACAAGTCCTTCCTAATCCACTCTTTTGTTTTTAACTTTTAATCTACAACCACACTTTAATCTCCTTACTTTCACCACACTTTAAATTAGCTTTATTCACACAACTCACTTACTCCATTCTTTTAACCTTTTTCATATACACCATTCATTTAAAGTTTCTCTTTAACTTCCTTTAATTGCATCATTTATTCCAACCACTCTTTCAATCACTTTAGTTACACATCTTCTATAAACCATTCTTTTTCCTAGCATCCATATAGACCACTAGTTATTTATCCACTTATTTTATCATTTTAATTTAATTAGCCTATATTTCTTATTTAAATAAATCATTTAATTTAAGCTTAGTGTAAGGGTTTAATTAATTAGAACCTTGGTATTAAATGCACATACATGATTAAATAATTAATTAAACCATATTTTAATTTTTGTTATTGAACCAATGTTTAGTTATAGATTAATTTCCTTAAATATTAATTATTTTAACCCTTGAAACATTCTAAAACCCTAGAAAACCTACTTAAAACCCATCAGAATCCCATTGGAACCCTTTGGAAATTAAATGAAAACCTAGTTAAACCCTAACATTAACCAGGAATTAAGGGTCTTAACTTAAATGCACAAGATTAAATATAAACCTAGGGTCTTAAACCCATAATTCAATGTTTCTATGGCCTAAACACACATTTTACGAGCAGTTTAGGGTAAACCATAATATGAACTTTTGTTTTCTTCATCCATTTGAACCTGTAAACACTTCAAAAGTAGTCAATTCCAATCAACACAACTGATCAACAGTGAAATAAAAGGTTAGAGTTCACCAATAAAGTTATTTTCATTTTCTCTGGTCATCAACTGGAAAGTTGAAAACTTTCCGACATTCACCCCGGCCAAACCTGCACATCGTCCTCGATGGGCCAACCTGTAGATCATAGAAAGCAATATCAAATTCTTTTGAAAATTATTCATGATTCAAATTCAAATTGTCTGTATATAAAAAATGCTTCTATCATTAGTACATCTTCAAATAGCAAAGAAAACTTATAAAATTATGTAAACTTGAATTTAAACCTTTTCGTTCAATGCATGAATTGGAAACAGATTTTAGAAGGAAACTATAAAAGTCATTCAAATAGTGTTCGTACTAACTCTTCTGTTAACTCTGTTCATAAGTAAAACATATGTTATATAGGCCCTCTATCCTCATCTCCTAACCATTTGCCATTAAGATACAAAAAACTAACTCCTCTAGCATACATCCGCCTTATATAGCCCGCTTTTCAAATCAGAAGTGATTTCGAGACCACAACTGATTTATTTGATTTTTCTTTTATCTCTTTTTTTTTTTTTTTTTAATCATAATTTTTCTTTTTATCATTTTTCCTCTTTTCATATGCAGCAACCATTAATGTACTGCTTGCAATTTTTCTTCGCAACTTTTTTGATGAAGGGGAAAGGCTTAACCCCTAATCAGAGCAAAGGATCTAGAGGTAAGCTAAAGCAGGAACTAGGATCTCTTTAGCTAAATGGGTCAGATTAAAGGAAGCTTACCTATATAAAACAAGTCTACTTCTACTAGGAGTTGCAAGTTAAGGGTTCCTTCAACTATTTATATGACAGCCATAGGTCTCTAATTCCTATCTTCACTTCAAGCACATCCCTACTTCAGTGTAAATTCAACTCTTCATAATTTTAAGAGGTTTCTTAACCTATGTGAAGGATGTACATTTCTAATTATGATAATGCAGGGAAAAACAAAATTTAAAACATTAATCAGGGTTAGAACTATTTCACCTGATCTATATTGATTCCATCTTTAGCATCGCCTTTCATCCAAATATTGCTTTGATTGCTTAAATTTTAAACTGCATGTACTATCTTCAATCTCCTGCGCTTCATCTTTATCATAAATCAGTCTTTAATTAATTGGTTCAAAAAACATCTTCAACTCCTGCTATCAAGCAACAACATATAAACTCACAAGAAAATTAGTTTAAATAAAATTTTTATTTTCATACATAGAAAAGAAAAAATATTTTAAAAAAAAAAATTTAAACATTATTTTTATTAAAACATTCATTCATCATTTTCTTCATCAGATAATAAATCATAATATTCTTCATTTCTTTGTTTAAATATTTTAACTCTTTTACCTGCAATTAAATTTTTAAGCGGAGTTCCATCTAACTCTCTTAAGGCATACATTCCATTTTCATAGATTTTGACCACCACATAAGGTCCAAACCATCGCTTTTTTAATTTTTTACGAGCATCATACTGTGTATCGAATGTGCTATCATATATCAATACCCAATCATTAATTTGAATTGGCTTTGGTCTTAAGCTATGCGATTTATCAAAATACTTTTTATTTTTAAGTCGAGAAGTTTTTAATTTAGCTATAGCTTCATCTAGTCTTTCATTCCCTTGCTCAAGCTGCTGAATCCTTAAAGCTAATAAGTCTTCAGTAGATAAATTATCTTTCCAAGGAAACGTAGTCCAAGTAAGAATTTGGGTATTTACTGGAAAAATTGGCTTTTGGCAGTACATTAGCTCTGCCGGCATAAACCCCGTCGTTCTAGTACAGGTCATTCTATCAGCCCACAAAGCGAATGGCAAAAATTTCGGCCAATTCTTCAGTTCTCCTTTGCAAGCTTTAGAAATCACTTTTATGATAGGGGAATAACCTCTTTCAATTTTTCCGTTAGCCTCAGGGTTATATGCAGTCGTAAGAGCTAAACGAATTCCATGCCTAGCAAAGAATTCCTTAGCCTCTTGTGCGTCTAATTCGCCCCTATCGGCTACTATTTTTTCAATATACCCAAATCTTGAAATCACTTCTTCAAGAAGAAATTTGCATACATTGAAAGTAGTTTTTGATCTTAGAGCTCGGCCTTCCACATGATTAGTAAGATCTTCTCGAGCAAGAACTATGTATCTCATTCTATCGACACCTTTGGGCATGGTTACTAAGTCTACTACCCACTTATAGTGTATGCATGGTGGATACGTAGGATGCAGTGGATCCCTATGCTTCACCGATGAATAAACTTGACATACATCGCAAGAATCCACATATTTCTTTACATTAACATAAATACCTGGCCACCAATAACACTCTCTAATTTTTTCGTAAGTGGCAACAAAACCTTTATGCCCGGCCCATAAAGTATCATGCATGCTCTTCAAGACTTGCATCTAAAGATTCTTAGTACCTAGTACTCTTTGTGGCATTTTGATCTTCCCCCTTGCATGTCTCCAAAGTAATCCATTTTTTAAGAAAAGGTTAAATGCTCTTTTTCTAATATTTCTAAATCTATTTGAAGACCATGAAGGTGATCTAACTAAAGTACTAAGATACTTTCCAATCTCTAGCCACTCTCCTTCATATTCATTTGAATTAAATTTTTCATATACATAAACTTGGGAATCATAATTTATCATATTAGTATCTACTTTGGCTTCATCATTCTCATCATACCTAGCTCTTGAGAGCATATCAGCAACAGAGTTAGATTTTCCAAAAATTTGAATTAAAACTGGATTTATAAATTTAATATAAGAAATCCAACGAAGCATTGCAATATCTGGTGAAGAACAGTTTGTGATCATTCCAATTAGCGGTAAACAATCTGTCTCCACAATCACATTTGCTCCTATGAAATATTCTTTATCAGACTTTAGAGCTGTGACTAAACCCCAAAGTTCCCTTTTAATTTGAGGATAATTTCTTTGAGTATTATGTAAAATCTTAGCTCCAAATCTAATAGCATATCTTCTACCCTCTTCATCATCTTGACTTATGACCCAGCCAATTCCAATAGGACTAGTATCAACAGTCAAAATAATAGGCTTATTATTCGTATAATCTACTCGTTTAAGGATTGGAGCTTCTTGTAACAACTTCTTTAATCTACGCATTGCTTGAGTATGTTTTTCTGTCCATAAAAATTTTCTTTTCTTCCTTAATAAATCATAAAGACAGTCAGCTATATGAGCAAAATGTGGTATCCATATAACATAGAAGATACAAGCTCCTAAAAATCGACGAACTTCACTCACATTTTGACATATCTCCGAAATCTTACTAATGGCATCAATTTTCTGAGGGTATGGCTTCCGTCCATAATGGCCACAAAGATGACCTACAATGAGGACCTCATTAACACCGAAAGTAGATTTTTCTATAGATAACGTTAAGCCAACTTGAATAAATCGCTGAAAGATTCTTTGGCAATCAAGGATATGAGCCTTTACAAATCTACGACAACCATCTTCATCCAGAGTGCTATCTTTCTCTTCTTCCAAGCAACCTTTAATGGGAATGTCATCGATAAAGGGCATAGTAATGTGAGGAATAAAATCGTGCAAAACCAAATTCATTGCACTCATCATGTGTGCTACTGAATTGGTCGCACCTTGAGGTAATGTACACATCCTAACTAATCCCAAAGGTGTTTTCATGGTAGTAATGTCTCTACTTTCTAATGCCAATTGAAATTGATCATACCCAGAGTAGAGATCACCCATTGAATATATAGAATTGCCTGAAAATGCTTTCGCAAATTCATCCACAATTGGACCTGTACCCACATTTCTAATAGTCACTTTATTAACTGGTTGAAGATCTTGGATAAACCGAAGTTTTCCACTCTTCTTGGGCACAGTAAACCAACGATTTGAATAGGGAGCTGAAGAGGATTCTAAAATATGCATATGAATTTTTTCTTTAAGTAATCTAATCAGCTCTGGAAGATGAGCTTTAGGTACAGGAACAGGGTGCAAAATCCAAGGAATATGGGGAATAGTGAAAATTATCATTGGTGCAACTATCCGAGGATCTGCACATCCTATCTCTGAAGGCTCAAGAGAAAATGCTCTTCCATGTTGCTCAATAATCTTCAAAAAATACTCTTTTTTTGCTGGAAGAAGGAAACCACTAGCATCTAATTTAATTTGATTTAAGGATTCTTTAGTAAATACATGGCCAATATTTGTTGGATTTCTGAGGATTGGCTCATGACTTACATTCTTTATAATATCATTACTAAACTTTGGTAGTGGTTGAGCTACGGGTTTAACCTTCTTACTAACAGTTTTATATTTGGTCTCCACTAAGGCATCATACTCATGATTAATACTAGAGAAATATTCCTGAATTAATGCATACATATCAAGTGAAGAGATGAGAATATGAGAATTAGACTGATTTTGATAACAAAGTTCTAATTCTTCTAATGTTGAGAAGCAATGTGTAGTTTCAATAATATATTCAATACTTTCATCCATTAACAAATCTCCTTTACTTTTCAAATGTTTTTCGTATTTTCTTATAAGTTTTCTTGGAATTTGTTTAAAATGAGAAATATTTAATGTAGCAGATGGAAAATAAACAGTCATTTTATCTAAGTTCTGTACAAGGTTTTGCGAGATTTCGAACCAAAGTCCACTGTCATCTCGCTCAATAGTGGCATTTACTCAAAATCCTGTTCAATGTGTCTTAAAGGAGTTTTTCTTAAAGATCTACGATTACGAGGATGATTTATACAAAGCGTCATGAATTGGACAGATTTAAGGCCATCACGAGAACGAATTCTTGCAAAAGCACTTCCATCATCCAGAACTTTTGTCTCCATTCTTTGTTCACAAATGAATGGCTGCCCCAAAATAATTGGGTACGAGCAGTCATCATGAACGAAGAAATTATGTTCCTCTTTAACATCTCCAATAGTAATAGGAACATTAGCACAAGCTCCTAGTAAATAGCCAGAAGCATTGTTGGCTGCCTTCATTTTCCACCCATGGTCCCTATCAATAGGCCATTTTCCTTCATTATAAATCTCCCTTGAAACTACATTGACTTCTGATCCTGAATCGATTAATGCTACTTGCGGTTTATTATTATTACCTATCTTAACCACAGTTTCAGTGGTACCCCTAGCCCAATGTTTCTGAGTGTAATGGCTATTTGGGTCATCATTTCCTTTTTCCAAATGTCCAATAACAGGTCCCAAATAATTTCTACAATCAGAAGATTCTCTATACTCAGATTCATTTATTTGTACAACACTCACTTTCGGTTCATCCTGATCTTTCCTTTCCTCCATTTCTATATCTTCCGTTCTATACTCTATAGGTTCTCTTCGTCTTTTAATGATACTCATGAAATCTTCCTTCACATCTGTTCTTGAAAATGCTAACCATTCTTCTAATGTCATGGTTACCTCTGCCTTCATGATTTTCTCATCCATAACTTTTCGAATATCTATTTGCTTCTCGATTTGCGAGATCAATCGAAAAGTCGGAGGTTTCTTTTTTGGTTTTTCTTCCTTACTTCCATCTTCTCTTATGGGTTGCGATTCATTAGGTTTATCTTCACTTTTATCTTCACTTGTAGTTTTCTTTTCTAAATTTTCTCCTACTTTCTTTCCTTTACCCTTATTTTGCGACTTCTTTTCATGTTCCTGTTGTTTTGGTTCCTGACTAGGCTCCATCATAGGCGGTTCTTTAATTGTATCAGTCATTTCACCCTCTTTTCTAGCCCTAGTTGTTCGTTTAGACTGTCCCTCTTCATCCTGTTTTCTTTTCTCGTCTACAGTAATTTCATGAGCATATACTGAGAACATATCTACTGGCTCATTCCAACATGTCTTTGATCTAATATCCGAGCTCGTAGCATATAAGTTCGCAACTGATAACTTGCCTCTACTAGCAGTATCATAAACCTGTTCCTAGAAATCACAATTAGAGTCTTCACTATCCAGCCTACAAGCATATGTATTTTGGCTTGTGGAGGCTTCAAAGAAGGTTTTCATTCCCCCTTTGCCATAGTTTGATGCCAAGGGCCTTTTTGTTACATAGTCATAGATCTTTCGATCTACTTCTGTGATCCAATTCTTATCCTTGGCCTCTTTGAATAAGTTGCATGTCCAGTGTGGATGCTCCAAATCATCACACCAGAGACATCTACGTGCTTGGTTAAATGGTCTTCTAGCTGGCATCTGATTCCTAGGATTTTGTTCTAATTCTTTTTGTTTCTCCTGATCTCTCAATTTAAGCTCTTGCATACTCTTTATAGTAGTTATTTCAGTCGC
This sequence comes from Ceratopteris richardii, assembly GCA_020310875.1. Lineage (NCBI taxonomy): Eukaryota > Viridiplantae > Streptophyta > Polypodiopsida > Polypodiales > Pteridaceae > Ceratopteris > Ceratopteris richardii. Next base: position 153,449,957 of record CM035408.1, on the reverse strand, counting down.
CAAAGTCTCCACATGTTTGACAAGTGATTCTACTGATGTTTTTAACATTATAAGTTCACAGTCATCCTTTTTAGGGTTATAAGAAGTGGGGTCATTATCTATCTTTCCTGGTGCATCTCTTTCGTATATTCTTGGAGTTTGCATCTGATTTCGCTCCTGCCTTTGGGCTAACCTATGGACAGCTGCTCTTACGTTATCCAAATTTCCAGTAAGCCCACTTGCAGTCGCTCCATCCTCAAGCATTGGTTCTAGCTCTCGTCTAAGAGATGGATCTAGCATGTTTAGAAAATTTCTTAATTTATCTGGTTCAAGAGCTGTTCTGTCTGCTTGAGGCATTTGGTTAAATTTGATATCAAACTCAGTTAATCCCTGAGTTATGTGTTGGTCTAACTTCGTAGTTCCTACCTATCGCATGAATGTGGCTCTATTATTCTTACTGTAATCTTCATGCGAAAATTCAGTAAGAAGCCGAGTCTTGAAATCCACCCAATTCATGTTTGGTTGGACTACTTGCAATTGGATTCTCTCTCTAGTGAACCCATGAGCAATTCGTATAAATGTATCTTTTTTATTGTCTTCCGGTAACCCATATTGTTATGTCAATTGTTCATAATATTTAAGATAAGCTGTTACATTTATTCCAGTAAATTCCCCCCTATCTGTTTTAATTGCATCTATGATCTTCCAAATTCGCTGCTCTTCAAAGTGGTCAGCCATAGTGGATAAGTCTAACTTTATAGATAAATATGAAATATACGTATATAATTCTCGTAATAATCCGTCTATATCTTGATCCTGATACGACTCCGTGGTAAAAGAAACAAAAATACAGAAAATATTCCAATTCCTTTGCCAACAAAACTAAAGAAAATTTTCCTACTATTTTGCAAACAAAAAGAAAATTTCCCTATGCTTTGGCAATAAAGAAACTTTTTCTACAATGTTGTAAATAGAAATAAAGAATCCTTTCCTACTACTTTAGAAATAAAAATAAAGAAAACTTTTCCTACTATTTTGCAATAGAAAAAACTAACGAATTTCCTATTGCTTTGCAAACAAAGAAATAAAGCAAGCTTTCCTACTATTTTGCAATAAAGAAACTTTTCTACTACTATGCAATAAAGAAAAATTTCCTACTACTTTAGAAATAGAAATAAAGAAAACTTTCCTACTATTGTGCAATAAAGAAAATTTTCTTACTTCTTTGCAACTAGAAAGAAACTTTTCCTACTATTATGCAACAGAATAAAAATAAATATACCTGATCAACCAGCTTGATGAAGAGGTTCGTTGTGAATGTGCACAATGCAAAATCTTTTCATGCATGTGCAATCGTCACTTTCATGAAAGTTGATGGATAAAGGTGACGTGACGAGGAACAATCAGCTGCAGCTACAAAGGATGTCGATACTTCTTCTTCAATCGCCAAGTTGCCTATATATGCATATGCAAAACAAAAAGTAAATATACATTTATACCTACGGTGTCTTGCCCAACCTTCACGCCAGGTTCACCAAATTGTCGGGAAGTTGCGGACATAAGGCTGGTGGATCAGTCAGCCACTAAATCCCTCGGCACACGTAGGGTGTATGAGACAATCGTAGGTGTTTTAGGTATATTTTTCTTTTGTCTAAGGTATCAGAAATTCTAAATTACTCTTAAATCTAGGAAATATGGAGTAGATAATTGAAAAAAATCTATTCAGACAATAATCATGAGAAATTGAAATTAACGATTTTAGATAACATTGACAAGAATGATAATGCAAATTAGAATTGAATTAATGCTAATGACATTAATGGATGATTAAAATGCTTTAAAACAATGATATAATTTCTCTAAAAGATGGCTAACAACTAGTGAATCCTATACAAAGCTTAATCAAGGATAATTTCTATGGATTTAATTCAGATTGTCGAATAATTGAATTGATGAAATCTTCACTTTGCTTCACTTCACTGCACTTCAATTGCTTTTTAATCTTCAATGTTTCTGCAAAAAACATTAGGAGAAACTTGAGCTCAACACACATTTAAATACATACACAAGTCCTTCCTAATCCACTCTTTTGTTTTAACTTTTAATCTACAACCACACTTTAATCTCCTCACTTTCACCACACTTTAAATTAGCTTTATTCACACAACTCACTTACTCCATTCTTTTAACCTTTTTCATATACACCATTCATTTAAAGTTTCTCTTTAACTTCCTTTAATTGCATCATTTATTCCAACCACTCTTTCAATCACTTTAGTTACACATCTTCTATAAATCATTCTTTTTCCTAGCATCTATATAGACCACTAGTTATTTATCCACTTATTTTATCATTTTAATTTAATTAGCCTATATCTCTTATTTAAATAAATCATTTAATTTAAGCTTAGTGTAAGGGTTTAATTAATTAGAACCTTAGTATTAAATGCACATACATGATTAAATAATTAATTAAACCATATTTTAATTTTTGTTATTGAACCAATGTTTAGTTATAGATTAAATTCCTTAAATATTAAATATTTTAACCCTTGAAACATTCTAAAACCTTAGAAAACCTACTTAAAACCCATCAGAATCCCATTGAAACCCTTTGGAAATTAAATGAAAACTTAGTTAAACCCTAACATTAACCAGGAATTAAGGCTCTTAACTTAAATGCACAAGATTAAATATAAACCTAGGGCCTTAAACCCATAATTCAATGTTTCTATGGCCTAAACACACATTTTACGAGAAGTTTAGGGTAAACCATAATATGAACTTTTGTTTTCTTCATCCATTTGAACCTGTAAACACTTCAAAAGTAGTCAATTCCAATCAACACAACTGATCAACAGTGAAATAAAAGGTTAGAGTTCACCAATAAAGTTATTTTCATTTTCTCTGGTCATCAACTGGAAAGTTGAAAACTTTTCGACAACGTGATAGTTGCTTGAAAGAAGCAACAATACTAGAATCCTCTATTTTACGTAAAGTATTGATGGCTTTGATTCTAATATGCTATGCAAAATCCCACATATTAGTGAACATTTGAGCCTGCAAAACAAATTAAATTAGTAAATAGAAACTAACATACATATATGAAAAGAACAAAATATTATTAAAATAAAAATTACCTTTCATTCACAACCTATCATTCATTCTCTCTCTTCTCATCTGAGATTTCTTCATTATTTGTGTTGGCGCGTTGCAAATGACTGTATAGCCAATCTGTGAAAGAAGATATATTTGTAATCTCATTATTATCGAGATTATATCTATATTATTTGTTTATTCATCTTTTAATTCTGAGATTTTGAAGTTCTTGCTTGTACTCTCTAAGGAATGCTTGCATGCACTCACCATTATATGTTACAAAAGTAGAAACATCATTGTTCTCTTGAAATGTAAGTAAAAATGGAACTCCCTTACCTGATAATACCTCATCTGTTATTTTTGAAGAAGACTCATTGGTCCATGCATGTGGAGCTTCTTCATGAACTCTTTCAAGGTGCTAACTATCATAATACATGCACTCTTCAAGCATCCAACCCTTTGCCATGGATCCTTCTTGTTTCGCTCTTTGTCACATCTAATCTTTTAATATTCCCATAAATCCCTCGATCCAAAACATCCATCAAGTGTTGACAACACCTGCAATCTCAGGTTCATCTACAAGATGGACTAATAAATGAACCTGAATATCAAAAAATGAAGTAGGAAGCTCTTTCTCCATCAATCATAGTAGCTCTTTGCATTCATGTTTTTTTTGTGAGATTGAGTTTTGGTCAATATTTCTTTATGTAATCCACCTATACATATCATAAAGAAAATTATAAAGAAGTAAATTCAAAAATAAAAGATGTCAAATATTCATATATATTAAATATAAAAGTATCATAACTACCTTATAAGAAATCCAAGACGATAGATCACATCTCGTACTCCTTTCATTGTACATCCATCGATAATTAAAGGTAAAATATGTTTCAAAACGTTATGTCAATCATGGTTCTTTAACCAAGATAAGCTCTTATCATCCATAGAAAACATGTTTTGGAAAGATGTTCCATATCCTATAGAAGTCCGAATCAATTGAATCCTATAGTTGATCATCTGTATCTCTTTTGTCGTAAGTACCCAAGGAGCAGGTGCATAAGTCATTTCTTGTCGATGTCTATCAAAAATTGGCCATAACTTTGGTTTGCCATAGTGAATAACCAATATTCTTCAATATATGCATATGATCAAGGAGATGACATGCTTTTAACTCTTTCCAATACTCCAAAGAATACCATATTGATATCTTCTCTACGAATGATAATTTTCCTTTACCTCTCTTCACATACTCATTATCTTCACCATCACTGAAGATTTCTGATTCTAGATCTATTAGAGATCCATTTATCCATTTTTTATACCAATCCATAGGCATCATAGGTTTTGGACACTGACCTCTTTCAAGCTTTCCATTAAATTATAGCTCTTCTCTTTTAGATCTTAATGGATGATCATCAGGAAAGAATCATCGATGTCAAAGATAAATATTTTTGTCGTGATTCTTACTGTAGATTGATCTCAACCAATCACCACAATATGGACAAGCTTTATAACCCTTAGTAGATATTCATGCATCATGAAAACGATAAAAATATAATTAGATTAACTCACATTTATTTGTATGCATATTGAATAAAAAAATTACATGAACACCTAAACAAACACCATATCCTAGAAAATCGTGAATAGTCCAAGCTAGAATACCATGAACCATAATATATCTTTCCTTAATGCTTTTCAATACGCCAGTGACATTAATACCTCTCCATAACTCTTGGAGATCATCAATGAGAGGAGCAAGATGTATATTCATATCTTTAACTTGTGTTTTTCCTAGGATTTAAAGTGAAGGCATTAAATGTTCCCTTTTAATGCTAAGATATGGTGGAAGATTGTATTTTATGTCTACCACTGGCCATCTTGACCATTTACTAGATTTCATGGAGAATGGATTAACCCCATCTAATGCAATTGCTAACTTTAGATTCTGTGGATTTTGTGCAAATTAAGGCCATGTAGAATAAATATGCTAAAAAGCAACACTATCTTGAGGAATTCTAATTATTCCATTAGTACTTTTATGATCATGTCCCCATGTTGAAAGCTTTGATGATTTGGGGCTTTGAAACATATGTCTAATCTATGGAGACAATGGAAAATGTCTCAATAACTTTTTTGGGATTTTACCTTCTTCATCCTTATATTGAGGAGATTGACATTTTGGACATGTCAAAGAGTTTGCATATTCACCTCTATATAAAATACAATCATTAGGACATGCATATATACAGTGATTATCTATACCAAGATTGTTGATTATCTTCTTCATTTCATTATGTGAAGTAGGAAGAATATTCTGACCTGGTAAAAACGTTTCAGATAATAACCTGCAAGTTCATCAAAAAAAGATGTATTAATAAAAATAAATAAATAAATATACATATATATATATATATATGCATATAAAATTATATATGTGTATGCTTATGTGTATGTGTATGTGGATGTGTATATGCATGCCCATGCGTATACATATGTGTATATGTATATGTATGTATGTGTGTATATGTGTTTTATAGGTGTATATGTATGTATATATAGGTATGCGTATGTGTATGCATATATGTATGTGTATGTGTGTATATATATGTATGTATGTATGTATGTATGTATGAATGTGTATGTATGTATGTATGTATGTATGCATGTGTAGCTATGTATATTTGATTTTGTTTTTAAATTTCTTGTTTGTATATTGTGGTTTTTAGACTTTCATATCTAGACCACTAAATCCTTTGGTTGTCTCCCATTTTATAGTCAATCTATTACCTGCCTTGCTAACTAAGACTTACATATTTGTTTACAAGGATTAAGTATCAATTAACTATGGAGTTATTAGGTTGTGTGAAAACAAGACAAGCGAATTTTTGTTGATAATTTTGGAAAATGGATTAATAATCCTAAAGTATGGGCGGACATGAAGTGTTCATTCAATGCAAGTTTGTGTTCTTACCGTAGCTAAGGTAAAAACAAAGACCTCCACTGAATGGATGCTTTGTATCTACCCATCCTTTAAAATTATTCTTCCATCCTTCAAATTCTTTGAGGTAAATTTACTTCTCCTATTTTCAAACGACTTAATACCTCCATAGCTAACTCATACTTAATATTTTTATGCAAATTTCATAAAAGAATTAGTAGCACAGGTTTTAGCTCAACTAGAATAGGAGAAGCAAATGTGTTAGGAAGATTCTAAAGGTTGGATAGAAAATTCAAAAGGTTAGATTGACAAAATATCTTGATTCGATACAGGTATGTATAATTTGACTTTACTCTTATAACATGTGTATATGCCTGTTTATGTGTATATGTATGTGTATGTATGTATATGTATGTATGTGTATGTATGTATGTGTATGTATGCATGTGTAGCTCTGTATATTTGATTTCATTTCTAATTTTCTTTTTCTTTATTGTGGTTTGTATTAGGGGAGAAAATGAACCGTGAATGGGCCTTTTAGATTAAGGAGTGATTAGTGATGGATCAATCATAAGAGGGTGGTGGCCACACTCTATGCCCTATAAAATATTAGGCTGAAGGGGGAGAGGGGACATATTTCTCCCTTATTTAATGAGCTGCCTCTAGAGAGAGAAGGAATCTCCTAACTTAGTTGGGCCCAAAAATTCAAAATTTCTTAAAAGCTAAAAACCTCATCATAACACCTGAAAATGGACCCCCCATTACTTTTTAGGGTCAAAAGTACTCTTTTTGACCCCAAATTCTAAATCCATGCATGTTTTAAGCTGAAAAAAAGGGTTTTTTCAAAAATACTCAAAAAAGAGTTATTTCCCTCCTAAAACTTCACATTTTCATACCCAGGTCCCAGAAAGTCATCTTTTCCCACTACTTTCACTGTGTAGCACACCATTGAAGCCCCTGTTTCTACACTCCAACCTACCTACATCTCCTATCTCGAATTATTGTTGTAGCTTGAAGACCTTTAGCTTCAATTGCAACATCTAAAGCTTCTAAGCGACCGAAAGATGAAATCCTCACATTAAGATGTCAAAATATCAAAGCCACAGATGGATAGTGGCTATCACATGAGTACTCCAAAGGTGCATGGGTGTACATGCAACCCTCTAGAGTTGGGCCTCGTCGAGTTAGAGATCGTGGAAACTTAGATCTTCATTGGAAGGGAAAGTTACTTGGCTTCAAGAAGCACAGAGACAATGGGATGGTTGCTATTGTACAACATGTTTTTACAATGCCAACTATGAAACTTGAAAACTCTAGTAGAATGAGATATCCTGTGAATTATATGTATTACTCTACAATATTTTATGTTTTCTTGTGTCACATATATTTCTGAACTATTTAGATATGTTTTTGTTTGTTTCAGATATATTTCCTTCCACTTTGGTGGAAGAGCAACCACTTCATAGTCTTACAGGTACTTTCCAGGCATTGCATGAAGATGTTGGTGCACTAGTCTCTCCAAAAATATCTCCTACTGAACTTTACCATGATAGAGTTTTCTTTTACACACATAGATATGTTGTACCCTCTACAATGAATGGTTTTGGAAGGTTAGAGAGAATTCAAGTACATTCTCTTCTTAGCATGGAGTGGCCAAAACCTGATATTTGGTCTGTATCATCTTTCAAGCAAAAGATGGTAATGGATATACATAACTCTTTGAAATTCACAAAAGTTTCTAGGTCTGTAGGTTTGCACTGGTCTTTTCCCATTCATTGTTTTGTATATTTATTCCAAGGATTCTCATTCCAAGAGACTTCCACCATGTTCATGTGTAAAGATATCACATGTGAGCAAGTCAAAAGTCTTCTTCGTGAAAATTGGGGTTTGATAGAAGGAATTGCAAAAAGTGATAAATATCTTTGTAAAATAGGTGGAACAGGGATAGGATTTTGATATTTGAAACAACGTACTTTATTATACATCAGATTCTACTATGATCCTTGGATGTGCAAACTTGACAAATGGATACCATTTCAAAGTTTAGAGGGATCTTTACATTCATTTGAAATAAACCTTAGATTGCCCAACAATGAAACAGAAACTATTTTAGTGAATAATCATTGGACCTTGGCTAATATGAGAGAACACTTGATGATTATGGGGTTTGAAGGACTAACTCAATCCAAATTCAAAATTCAAGGACATAAGGTGAGAAATGTTTCGTGCTTTTGTTAAACTAATTTTTTTCATTATTGCTTATTTTACTTTAATGACTTCAATTTCTTGCAAATTGATTAGAGGTGGGCAGAAGAATGGAATACAAAATTGAAAGTCCCTATAGATTGGAGCAAAGATGGAATAGAACTCTCATTGTCATAGTTCTTTTGCAACCTGATAATGTCACTTCTTAGGCCCTAGTCATTGTATCTCATGGTTATTGCACTTTCAAGAACCTTGTAAAAAGTAGGACAATCGATTCATGTTAGATATTGTATATACCTTCTTCTCTGCAATGGTAATTTCAAAACTTTTGGAATGTCAAAAAGTCTATGTTCACTACTTTGAAATGTGGTTGCGCATGTTTTTTCTATGCATTATTTTTCATCAGAAACACTTTTTTTGAAATTTCACTTCTTTATTCTATACTTTTAAAAGTGGGCCCAATCAGTTTAGGAACTTGAAACTGCTGTAAAAATGGGTTCTATGTGCTCATTTTTCACATTTGCACTCTCAAAGAGTTAGAAAGCACAGACAAGTGAATAGAATTCTCGTGCACAAGCACTTCCACTCCCATGAAATCTACCAATAGAATGGCTGCTAGCACTTCCACTCCCATGAAATCTCCCTTGAGATCTATTCATGGAGTTTTTGGATAGTACAGACTACAATGGTCGTACGGATTTGTATGACCTAGTCTCTAGAGTCCCTAATCTTGAAGGGAGAATAGCCATGAACTCCGATGTGATCGATGAGATCACAAATTTTATGGAATTCTATATATTAAGATATGTTATAGATATTCCAACATTTGAGTGTAAATGGGTCCCTCGTGACCTACTTTTCTACATTCATAAAGGATATGAGGCATTTGCAAAGCGCTTAAAGCGTTTCATGGTTGTTGCTGAGGATTGAGGGCACCTTTTAGATGACACAGTGCCCTTAATTAAACAATTAAATAAGTAATGGAAAATGGGAAGAAAATATATTTCCTACGTAGAAACAACCATCTTTTTTGTCAATGAGGAGCCCGAACCTTCACCCATGGACCTACCCCATCTTGTTACTGAGGGTTTTGTGGATGACAATAAGGAACCCTAGACAGAAGCTCTCAACTTATTAGAAGAGAGTCAAAAAATTTCTAGAGAATTTCCACAAAGAGTAGTGGACAAATTCAAGGAAGCCAGTACACAGAATAGTCCACCCTCCAACTTACAGCCCATAGAACCCGCTCTACCAGAGGTAGAGATGGAAATTTTTTCAGTTGTACTTGTCGACGGAGAGGAATTTTTGTTCCTGCATGATATTGAGAAGGCATTCGGTCTACGGCTCGATGAATGCCTTAGTATTTTTTGCTCAACCTCGGATGTTCCCATGGACAATGCTTCTGACATTATCAAAAAGCCAACAACTCCACTTGGTGATTCAGTTGTGGACACCATTGCATTTGTGTGTGAAGAGATTTTGAGCCATGCCAACCAAGATGCCACAGAAGAAGATGTAGCCACAACAAGGGAAAGATTTTTGAATAAGAAGATTCCAACATCCCCTGTTGTGGAGCAAAGTGGCATGGCCCACTCATCGATTCCACTAAATGCAATGGGAAGAGGAGAGGATGAAGATAGGCTTTAAGATGTAAGTCTCTAATGACATTTATGGTTGTCTCATATTCAGACAAGCTATATCTATTTAATTTTATGATTGTCTATTCATTCATTAGTGTCACACTCAACCTTTCTAGTCACCGACCCTTTATGATTTGACACTCATCAAGCTTTAGTATGAACTTTAACTTAACATTATAGTCTGCACAAAAGAGAAAACATTCTCTTAATATGATACTTGAATGCAAAAAACTTCAACACCAAATAAAATGTAGTAGGGGTACCTTTGATTGTTGAACTATAAAAGTGAACCATTGCTTGCTGAAGCTTCTGAAGATCCACAAATATATTGTTGAATTTAGTGTAAGTAAATCCTTGCATAGATAGGATTTTTGATTGCTTCTTGGGAATATTTGGATGATAAACAGAGGCAGACATAGTGTCTTCTATGATTAAATATTGTCAAATAGTATGAGTCACATCCTCATTTGAAGTTTTTTTATTGATAGACGCTTTATATGGGCATGGAAATATAGTTTGAGAAATACCTTGTGCTTGTAAGGCTTGCCTCACAAGGGTGTACATTGCAGTATACCCATTTCTACTGATGCCCGCTTCGTCACATATTGCCTGCACATCTTGCACTATGATAAGGTTTTTTAACTTCTTTGAAAACTAAGCTTCAACAACAACTCTAATACACTTTCCTATGGGTGATTCTAAAGAAGAAGTGATTTCTTTGGTGTTTATACAGCTATTCATCAGCTTGAATTTGTCTTGTGGTGTTTTTGAAGCAGCTATGTTTTGAATAAACGACCTACACAATGAAAGATTCCATTACAAATCTTCATTAAAACCTATAAAAGTAAAACAAACACTCACCTTGTTGCATATATACGTCGTTTGCATGCTCTGCCACCTTTTGAAAGAACTTTAAGGATTAATGCTCTTTTCTTATGTCTCATACCAAGTGGAGTCTCTTTCAGTTGCTGGAGATTGGAAGTTAACTTTGAAATTGTGCTTTGTTTTGCTTCAATATCCTGTTCCAAATCTGCAAGTTGTTTTTGTAAAGATATGATAGTGCTTTCTAAAGTGACCACCTGTAAGATGCCACATTGATTTTCCACCCGGGAAAAAAAAAAGATGTGTAGGTAATAATGAAATTTTATGTTTAGGATATCACGTCTACAAAATTTTGTAGCAATAAGTTTTTACATTCTCTCTCTAGAGTTATCGCATGAAATTTGTATGTTAATTTCGAGCATGAAGATGAAGTAATCTGAAAAAGTGTTGTATGAGAGAAAGGTAGAGTGCTCTTAGTAGAAAAACTTTACCTGATTAAAATTTTTGTAGTTCCTATGTTTTATGTCTCATTTGGTTCCTTGAAGATAGGTTAATGAAGAGATTTTTCATGTTTTTTCATCTCTCTCTAGAATTTTCGATTTTGCAGGGGCCAAAAGTGATATTTGGAAGCAGATTTGGACCTGAGGCATCCCTAACATTATTGTACAGATTTAAGAACTGAATACTTTTGTCTCTCTTAAGCTCAAGCTCATTCCTCACTGTTTTTGAGTTACAGGGCTTGGAAAAGTGCCATTTTCCAACACTTCAAAAAAAAACAGAAGCCTTCATTCATTCATCTTATTCATGTTCTCAGATTTAGAAAACTCACATGGGTATATGGGTTATTTTCGAGTGATTGACGTGTGTGTGAGTGCGTTGCAGGGATCACCTCTATTTTTGCAGGTATGATTCTTGATGGTGGACATGAAAAGTAGATGCATGGGTGGTCTGGAAGTCTTCCATGAGACATGCGAAAAGACGCTATCTTGGAGCATGCAGATTCTAAAAGTGCAGGTCTAGGAAGGCGTGATTGGTCGTGCGCTGGAAAAAGGTGGAGATCCAAAAAAAGACGAAGACTGAGAGATAGAAAAGGATGATGGTCGTACAGTCATTAGGATCGTTTTTTGGCTTCTAGAATTGCGATTGAGATTGAGATTGAGATTGAGATTGTGATTGTGATTGAGATTGGGATTGAGATTGTGATTGAGATTGAGATTGGGATTGAGATCAGCTCGGGGGTGTTCGAGTGGATGAGGCTTCACATTGAAGCTATCTGATAGATTTTGTAACGCAGATGAGAACTACTTGTAAATCTGCACAGATAATAAAATTCTCTCTCTTCTTGTTCTGCGTATACTCTGTTTTCCTTCTTTATATCTTGTGGTGTCGAGGCCTATTATTCTCTGTGGGATTGTGACTCTAGATTAGGAGACTTGTTACACCACCCTCATATGATGGATTTGATATTGTTGGAAGCAATACTTAGTAGTAGCATGTGAATGTGTAGATAATCACTTGTAGTAACCTAATTGTCTAACTTCACCTGCACCAATGAACTAAAGTAAAGTTGAGAGATTATGCAAGGTTGGATGGTAGGAAGATATTGGATGAAGAGGATATAGTGAACCATGAGTCCAAAGATCAATAGTTTTTTCTCCAACGACACGACGTTCATTTTGAGAATTGGCATCATTGTTGCATTGTGTATTTGGAGGAAACTCTCTAGGCACATGAACATGGATACTTGTTGATGCAGGAGCATGAGGACGTCCTACTGTGAAGTTTGTGATACATGTCAACACCATCTTTGCTAATGACCAGCAATATCAAAAACAAAGATGAAAAACTGGTTGGAAGGGACTCTAAAGCATAGGTTTTGCTCAAAAAAAGTGTTTTCTTGTATCTGTATGGGTTGAAGTGTATTTTTCCACTGTATATGGCTGAAAATGATGAAATTTGAAAAACGTCATTTTTTGGGGGAAGCATAGTCATGGATTTGATGATGTGACACGTTTGGAGGGAGTTTGAAAATTATACTTTTTCTAAAAGAAACTTCAAAAAATGGGCCCAAAATATATATTAAAAAATAGGCCCTTTTGAGTTAATATACACTGGAAATGAGACTTTTTAAAAAAACTCGTTTTTTTATTCAAATACATGCACTAATTTGATGATGTGGAAAGTAGATTCTCTCTCTCTTTCTAGAAGAAGAAAGAGAGGCCTATTAAAGCCTAATAAAAACCCTACTGTAGCCTACTAAAAAGTTTCCTATTAAATGCACTTGTCCCCTTAAACAAGAATATAATTAAGCTTAATACCTAGAAATTAGGGATCCTTACAAGGCCCATGCAGGGTTCCCTAATGTAAAATTGTCTAGCTATCTCCCATTTTATAGTCAATATATTACCTACCTTGCTAACTAATGCTTACATATTTGTTCATAAATTTAAAGTATCAATTAGCTATGGAGGTATTAGGTCATTTGGAAAATAGGAGGACCAAATTTATCTTCATGATTTTGAAAGATGCATGAATAGTTTTAAAGGATGGGCAGATAGAAAGAATCCATTCAATGCAAGTTCCTGTTCTTAATTTAGCTAAAGGAAGAACAAAAACCTAGATTGAATGGATGCTTTCTTTGTGCCCATCCTTTAAAATTAGTTTTCCATCCTTCAAAATCTTCAAGATAAATTTGATCCTCCCATTTTCCTAATGACCTAAAACCTCCATAGCTAACTGATACTTAATATTTGTATGCAAAGTTCTTAAACGAGTTAGTAGCACATGTATTAGGTCAACTAGAATAGGAGAAACAGATGTGTTAGGAAGATTCTAAAGGTTGGGTGGACAATTCTAAAGGCCAAATGGACAAAACATCTTCATTCGATACAGCTATGTATAATTTGACCTTACTCTCATAATATGTATATGTGTGTATATGTGTGTATGCATTCATGTATAATTATGTGTATGTCTATATATGCATGTATTTATATGTATATATTTATGCATGTATATATATAAATAGACAGAAAATTGAAAATTATACCTTAATAGTGCCAAAACAGATACATTACTCCATCCAAAACGATTTTGAAGATTGAGAATAAGTAAGCTCGCACTTAGTCATGTCAAACGACTTCCTTCATATACATGCTTTAGACATTCCTCTCGAAGATATTTCTCATTTTTAGAAATATCAATTCTCTCAAAGTCATTTTGATACCAATCCCCAATAAAATCTGCCATGCCATCATCTTCATCATTATGGCACAAATCTTGTACTTTATCTTCTTTTGAATATAGATCTTTCAACCTTGCATATTCCACACGATCACTTTTGCGTAGCCTCCTCATAGAAGCTTCTGATAAATGAGGTCTTACTAGCAATTCTGAATCGTGTGGAAGAATATCATCAACATCATACATTGGAATCTACACAGATGAATAAAAATCATTAGTATTCCATAAATGAATAAAAAGTAAATTTTAAACATAAAATTAAATATATAAGTTATTAAATATGGATAGAAAATTTTCATTCTCCCTATAGCTAAAAGGTGCTCTTGGAGGTCTACACCATCCATAATTCACTAATAATTCATCACGAGAATTTAGCATTGACAAATATGCACCTTGATACATCTCTACTCATGTATAGTGATTCATGACTATTTTCACGCTCCTCAAATGTGCAATTAGTCCTTGAACTATTATGTAACCCTCGACTACTATTTATTAAACGTGCTATATTTCCATGTGTGTAAGGTCTTCCATCAATATATAATCTTTCATTTTCTGCATGTTAAATCCTTCTATTAGTAAGGGATGCAGCATTCAAGCATATTCCATAAGTACTCATGCTTTGAACATAACATTCAAGTGGATGCCAATCTCCCCATCCATATATAGGACCACAAAAAGAAATAAGAGTGACTTCAGAGTTCGGAGGAACATACAAATCCTCTACAATAATGAGACCATGACCAGCATTAGTAATAGTAGATGGACCAATCATGTTACCAGGTCCTTCAGTGCACGCACACACAGAGGTAGAAAGAAGATGAGACAAGAATCAGAAACAGAGAAACAATGGATGCGATATTGGGTGCAATCTCCCCCCGAGTACTTTGATGGACGAGTCTCTCAGAGTACACATATTTATAGGTTTATTTCTATTATGTCCTAAAAATAGAAGTTACATGAGGTCCGTTGCTTTTAGAAGCATCTTTTAGGAAAAACTACTTTATTTACAAAAGTTGTGGCTTTCTAAAGCGAACCACTATTTTTACAACAAGATAAAACTAAATATAACTATTCTAGAGGTCTTTGATTTAGTCTTCAAATTTATTTACTTACGTGCATCCACTTGTATCCATGCCCTCATGCTTCTTCACCTACTAGATGAAACACAATCACATTAAAACCTTCTAGACATTTAAAACATTAAAAATCTATTTAACCTTCCATGATTCCATAAAATACAACATGCCTCCATGTTGTATTTTGAAGAGTGGTAGGTTTGTGAGGCTGGCCAAGTGTTGATTTATTGGATGGTACTAAATGGGATTGAGGAGGGCGTTGGAAAGTACGTGAAGCAAACGTAGTAAAAGGTTGCTTAAAAGGAAAATTGGCTCTAATGGGTGGTTGACGTTGACAAATTTGTTGTAAGCAAAGTGTTTTGGTGATAGATTGGAACTCCTTTTCAACATCATGCGCAAAAGAGATAGCTTCATACAAGTTTGTAGGTCGGAGGGTATGGATCTTTGCTTGGATTCCCATCTCCAAACCATCTTCATATTTTTGTTGCAAACTTGCTTCAGGAACCTGCTCAAGTGAACAAAGTAATAAAAGACATTGCCAAAAGCATTCAGTATAAATGGATAGATTATGTCCTTCTCTCCATCGAAAAGTTATCCATGCACGATGTGCATGTAGATGGAACTAGGAAGGAAGGAAAGACTCCTTAATTTTTGCCTGAAATGCATCCCATGTGGTAGGACGATTAGTACTATTCCCTAAAACATTCCACCATAGCTGATCTCTTCCTACCAAATAATTGGTAGCAAGCTTGAGTTTCTCACTTTCTGAATATGACCCATCAGAGTAGAAATCATCGAATTGAGAGACCCACGACAAGACAAATCGGCCATCTTTTCATCCATTGAATCTAGAGAACTGGAAGTTCTTAGCACCTATCTTGGAGCTTGCACCTTCTTCTTGTGTAGTGATAATCACTTTCACCACTTTGATTAAGCTACAATCATCACTTTGTACTTGCTGGAGCATAGCATCACGTTCTTGTATAGCTTGTTGAGTTGCTTGAAGTTCTTATCGCATAAGCTCTAATTGTTGCTTGAATGAGACCCTAGGTAAATGTGAATTACCAAAATCCTCCATTGTTGTAGGGTCCATATCTAGAGAACAAAACCCCTCTCTCTAACTATGTTGGATCCTCAATCTAATACGTTAGCTAAAAAGCTCACAACTTTCCAAGCATATGTTATATGCTAAAATCTGAGTTATACATTGTAAATTATGCCCTATTCTTTGATGCACTCCTCTAGAAAATCGACGGGCGCTTCCACATGTGTGAGATCATCTTGGAAATTATAAAAGGAAGAAGGAGGTGAAAGTTGATGTAAATATGCCAAGAGGAGATAGAGTGATAACTCAAAGAGATGGATTAGTGGTTAAAGTACTTCCCTTGTAAGTAGGAGGTTGTGGGTTCAAATCCTTCTACCTTAGGTAATCTAAAACTCTCTATTGCCATTCAAAATTAAAATTGCCTCTCGCATAGCCAACGCATGCCAATAGTCACCAAAGGAGCCTTGGGTGCCAATGTTGCCAATGTATTGCCTAAGTTCTTTGCCTTAGTGGATGCCTTGGAGTGAATAGAGACAGAGAAAGAAGTAGAAGCAGAAGCGGAAGTGGAAGCAGATGTGGATGTGGATTCGGATTCGGATCCCGAAGAAAGAACGCAAATAGAAATCAATCATAGAGATAAATACAAACAAACCTCTCCGGAGTGATACATGCCAGGCTCTGATACCACTCTTACGAAGTCCTGCAGCGTATGCACACATAGAGGCAGAAAGAAAACGAAATAGGAATCAGAAACAAAGAAACAATTGACGCGATATTGGGTGCAATCTCGCCTCGTGTACTCTGATGGACGAGTCTCTCAGAGTACATGTATTTATAGGTTTATTTCTATTACGTCCTGAAAATAGAAGTTGCATGAGGGCCGTTGCTTTTAGAAGCGTCTTTTAGGGAAAACTACTTTATTTACAAGAGGCATTGCTTTCTAAAGCAAACCACTATTTTTACAACAAGGTAAACCTAAATATAACTATTCTAGAAGTCTTCGATTTGTCTTCGAATTTATTTATTTACGCACATCCACTTGTATTCATGCCCTCATGCTTCTTCACCTGCTAGATCAAACACAACCACATTAAAACCTTCTGGACATTTAAAACATTAAAAATCCATTTATCCTTCCATGATTCCATAAAATACAACAAATCATATAGCGATTACCACAAAAGTTGAAAACCTCTCCATCTAAAGGAAGTGTTCCTCTATTCCATCCTCTAAATCTTCTTCTATCATATTTTTGTACTAGAGAACGATCAAGAGCTCGCAATGGATAATCTCCAACGGTTTCAATCTCTAAACGAGGAGGTAGAAGATAGAAACCTCTGTTTGTAATTGATGAACAACAAGTCCATGATGTGTACAAGGTGTTGGTGTAGGACAATCAAAAATTTATGTTTTGGACAATGTTGAGCCCATAAAAGTCATATTGGTCAAAGTCAACTACGATCAAAGTCAACTATAGTCAAAGCCAAAAGGTCCAAGTCAAACTATTCAGAGTCAACAAGGTCAAGGTCAAAGTCAACAGGTGCAAGGTCAAAGTGCTAAAGTGCAGGTGTCAAAGTGCACAGGTAGTGCACAATTAATTGTCCACAAAGGGTAAATTGGAGAAAGTGGATTGCAGGTTGTAGAGGTATTTCTCTAATTTCCCTAAGGTTCAAAGTGTTTTTAAAGTGTTTTGGAAGGTTCAGGTGAACCCCCTCTTATGTGCAAAAGTGAAGACTTAAAAGGAAAATGTTGAAGGTATGTGAAGCCGCAGCGTACGCAGAAGTGAAAGTATGACGCCCAATTAAAATTTTTGTTTTAGCTAAAGTCACTACATGAGAAAACAGGGATTCGTTGGCTGCCACTTGTGAAGACAATATTGGGACATCAAAGTGAGCACCAAGATACACTTGTAGTTAGGAGCATATGTGAATCGACACACTCAAATCAAGGCAAGGACTATTCTTGGACTATCCAAAGTGTAAGCAAGAGTGAGCAGAATCTAAGGGAAGAAAGAGAGAGAAGTGCAAGAGACACAGAGTGTGCGACGTAGAGAAGTGAAGTGCAAGGTGTGCATGAAGAGTGACCAAGGAAGTGTGCAGAGAAGTGCTAAGCTAGTCCCCCAAGGATCCCAAGGTCTTATTGAAGTGTGCACGTGCCGATAGAAGGTACTCATCCCTCCCCCTTAGTGGAAGCTTGGTGCAAGCTGTGCACAAGGGCACGCTTGGAGAAGGTGGAGGTTTGGTGCAGAGGAGGTCGGCAGCAACAAGTCCCTTGGGTATTTGGTATTTTGTAATTGAGCACTTTGTGGTATTTTGCACAGAAGCATTGGTTTGTATTGTGCTCCAACACTGTATTTGTCTTACTGTGATCAACCGACAGAGGCTTCCAGTGTGTATTTTCTCTTCTTGTCTTTCTATTTTCTCCTACAAACACTCAAATCCCTTCTTTTCCAAGAATCCCCCAACAAAATTTGGCATGCACGGTGGGACCTCCAAGGAGATTTGAGCATAGGAGAAGATATATTGCAGTTGGAGAGCACTATTCCATTGTCGACAGTACTACTTCAGTGGACTAAGAGGTACATATTCTTATCAATTATCTCATACTAAGAGGACTATGAACAGCCCATGACCGCAACTCGGTCCCAAACATTGAGGGTCACCTACAAGCAAACAAGAAGGAAGGTTGTTAGAAGATCATATAGTCCACTTTCACCAACTTCATCAGTAAGGAGCATGGCCGGTCAGGTAGACTTGGGAACCTTACGATCAAGATTAAATATAAAATTTCCTTCTTTCAAAGGCCTAGATCAGGAAGATCCTAATGAGCATATTAGAAGGTTTTTGGCACTATGCAAAACTAGAGGCTTAATGGGTAGGGAGGATGCCTTTTTGATATGCTTCCCTGCCACATTAGAAGGATTAGCAAATAAATGGTTTAGGCAGTTTGCTGAGAACCATTTTACAACTTGGGACCTAATGAAAGATGCATTCAAAAATCAATTTCAGCATGGAAATACCGTAGAGATCATCATAGAGGAATTAGAGAATTTGAGATTACGTCTAGGTGAAAAGTTCCCAGAGTTTGTGACTAGGGCCAAGGCACTAATGGCTAAATTACGAGACCCACCACATGATGTTTTTGTTAAGAAATGGTTAGCTAAGCCACTTCTAGTGGCCACCCAATGAAAAATCAAGGAATTAGTGTTGCCTACAGCCTCCATAGAGGAATAGATATGGCAATAGTATGGAGCAACTTCTTCTCCACTACCATATTGTACAGAAATGGAGGATCTAGTAATCCAGCTAAGGAAGGAGCTGGAGGGCTTAAAAAGGAATAAGCCCCACAAAGAGGAGGAGAATGTTGTTACTCAGTTGCGAAGGGAGATTGAAGCATTAAAGCTCCAAAAGGAGGAGGAGGCCCAAGCAGAGGAATTGGCCCAAGTGCAGCAGGAGCTACAAGAACTCAAAGGGGGTGGCATCAAGAGTGGACTTTGGTGTTCCATGTGCAGCAAGCAAGGGCATATAGTAAGTGAATGTCCTTCGTTAAGTGTGACTTGCCAATTATGAAGGAAAGCTGGTCATGAGGCCCAGGAATGCCAATCAAGGGAAATACCTGCAACAACATATTGGACACAAGGAGGAACCCTACCACCAGCAAATGTAATGGCGGTTGCACCCAATCAAGGTTACACTCACAACCCTAGACAAAGGAATAACTTTGCAAATGGGCCGAGAAGGCCAATCATTTGTTTCAGATGTGGAGAATGTGGGCACTATCAAAGTAGGTGCGCTCTACCAGAAAATGCCCCTCCTTGCAGAAACTGCCTAGAGGCCAGAGACCACTATACAAATTGTTGTCCTAAGAATCAAGCCTCTTCATCTGGGCCCCATATTCAAATGATTTATGTGCACAAAGAAGAAATGTTAGATCAAGTCAATGAGGCATCACCATCTACCAGGGTGGTGGAGTTAGAAGAAATAGAATCTTTTACAGTGCAGACAAGAAATAAAGGAAAGGCTCAAGTAGATATAGCTCAACAACGAAGAATTGATGGATTGAACAAAGACAAAGAGACATCTGAAGACAAGGCCACTACATGTGCAGATACAAGACAAAAAGGAGATCTCATATGTAGTAGTGATGCCATTGGGCATGCATTCAACAAGGCTCATGAGGAGTTTGATAAGTCAATTGGATCCCATGCTCTTAAGGAATCAGAGGCTTCAAAACTTCTCAAGTCCATGAAAAAGAAGGTTAGTATTTTTTATTTAATAAAGATGGATTGGAGATTCAGGTCAGAACTCTTGCAGATAATTGACGAGGCTTCCACTACAAGTTTGGTAGCAAAGACTGCTGTTTTACATAAAGGAAAAGTTGTAGGCGAAGCACCCCTTACAGATTATAAAAGTCCTCGGCTGACAGTATCTATCAAAGTTCATGAATTTCAAGGAGTTATTGTGGATGTGGTTCTGGTATTAAGTTGATGCCTGAACATACAATGGAAAAGATTGGACTCCACCCTTTAAGGCCTGCAAATTTCACTGTTACTTTGGCAGATCAGAGCAAAGTAAGGCCCTTGGGAGTGATTCCAAAAGTTCCACTTGAAGTACAAGGTAATCTATTCATTCTGGATTCTGTGGTTTTAAGATTGCCCCAGGTTGAAGGAGGCTTTCCCCTCTTAATTGGAAGACCATGGCTGAGGAATGCAAGTGTAATTCATGATTGGGGCAAGGCCACTATGTGGGTACGAAAGAAAGGGCAAAAGCTGACACAGATTCATTTAGAAGAGGGCCCAGATAATCAAGGAAACACCAGCATGATGCAAACATTTGGCATTTGCATGGAACCAGAATTAGAGGACCAACCCCAAATATATTTCGAGGAAGAAGAGGATATTCTAAATTGGCTCCAAGCAGGCAACTCTTCCTCTTTTTTTTTGGATTTTTTCTTAATAATTCTTGCATGACTAAAGGTTATGATGAAGATGAGGAGAGAGTCCAGGTTGATGGATTGGGAGTGCCCATCAATGATAAATATCAACCTTTGGGGCTATGTTTTCAGCCAGACTTGTAAAACTATAGGTTTCTTGAAAGGTTTTCAGTTTTGATGGGAGCAGCTGCTGCAAATCTATGCAAGTTTTTTGAGCCTAAAACATCACAGTTGAAAGACACTTGCAGGTGTTGTTGATGCGTTTTTGGGCTGTGCATTCAGCTTTTTAGTGTCATTTTACTGCATATATTCACCAAATACACACCATGTACGCTTTTGTGGATATCGCTTATGTACATCCATGTGGTCATTGATATAGCGGTTATGTTATTGCATAAAGCCTTTTACTTTTAAAAAAGAGGTCGTGGTGAGGTTTTCTTAACAAGGAGACACCTAGATGTCGGGGTCTCTTCGGTCATGCAGGTGGAAGACTTACCCAACCTCACCATAGGAGATGTATGATAGTTTTTCATAAGTGCTCGATAAGCCTAGTTGGCTTCTATTGGGTCACTGATTATATGCATTGGAGTCGGTGATTGACTATGCAGGTAAACATGTCAATACTTACAGTTTTATGATATTTTGAGAGTGTTCATATGCTCATTTTGTAGAGGATACTCTGGCAAAATTTTACCAGATTCTTGGTTTAGTCAACTATACAGTGGTCAATTTACTCTTTGATACACTTATTCATTGGTGTTTGGACTCTTCTAACTTCATTATCATTCTATTCAGTTCTCTACCATCATGGCATCAGAGGTCTCAGGCACATCTGGTGGATGAGGGTCTAATGCTAGTGTTCCCAGGAGGAGCTATAACTTGCAGAGCAAAGACCATTTTGAGATTTGAAAATTTGATGGCACAAACTTTTCTCTATGGAAGAATCAAATTAATGATGTGCTCA
The DNA here is from genome assembly GCA_020310875.1 of Ceratopteris richardii. Taxonomy (NCBI): domain Eukaryota; kingdom Viridiplantae; phylum Streptophyta; class Polypodiopsida; order Polypodiales; family Pteridaceae; genus Ceratopteris; species Ceratopteris richardii. Next base: position 153,428,005 of record CM035408.1, on the reverse strand, counting down.
TTCAAAGGAGGAAATGGAAGGTAGTAAATGGGATTTCAAAGAAGCGTGCACCTGACAGATAATGTTTACTTTACAATATTAAACTAAGAAAGTGCAGAGGAGCTTTGGAAGAAGTTATGCAATACATATGAAAAAGAGAGGACATCAAATAAAGTGTATCTAATGAAAAATTATATGACCTTTGCATGAAGGACACATATAGTATTGCAGCTCATCTAAATGAGTTTGATTCTATATTCTCCCAGCTACAGGCTCAGAAAATGGATATGGATAATGAAATGAAAGCAGTATTGCTGTTATGCACCCTACCATCATCATGGGATACATTTTGCAGAGCTATTAGCAATAGTGCACCTGGTGGTAAACTCGTCTATGATGACATATGTGGAGAACTCTTGAGTGAGGAGATTCATAGAAAATCTATGATTGGCACTCGGAGTGGAGATGCATATGATGTTTGTGATTCTTACCAAGGAAAGAGTCACCAACGTGGCACGAGCAAGAATAAGGAAAAGGATGGCCAATGGAATAAGAGTAGAAGTAAATCAAGGAAGAGGGATATCGAATGCCAATATTGTTATAAGAAAGGACATATGAAGAAAGATTGTTATGCATTAAAGAATGCTAAAGGTAAAGGAAAAAACGTTGACGGGCATGTTAAACAGTTACCTACACCATCTACTTCGAGTGTGAAGATTGAAGAAATTAATCGTATTTCTGATGATGCTGATGTGTTGACACTTGATAGTACTGTGCCATCTACAGTGCTCATGGCTGATTCTCTTTCCCACACATGGCTGCTAGATTCTGGTGCTTCTTTCCATGTGACACCACATAGCGAATGGTTCTCTAATTATGCATCAAAGTCTCTTGGTACCGTGAGACTTGGTGACTCTTACGCGTGTGATGTTGTGGGGATTGGAGATGTCATTGTGGAGTTCAGTGATGGCTCAAAATTTACTATGCATAATGTATGCCATGTACCTCAGTTATCAAGTAGTTTGATGTCAGTTGGTCAACTTGAAGACCTTGGTTACAAGGTGGTTTTCTATGCTCAGTCCTTTCGCATATCAAATGGCAATATGGTTATCGCAAAAGGAAGAAAAGTTGGCTCACTTTATCCTTTATTTGTATCACAAAAAGAACACTTGTTAGCTATTACTGAAGAGCCTATTGCTTGTATTTGGCATGGTTGCTTGGGCCACATATCTCATAGTGGAATGGAAAATCTATCTCGTTCTGGCTACTTACGTGTGTTATCTTTATTCGACTTTTCATTTTATGAGCATTGTCAATATGGAAAGCAAACATGAAATATGCATAGAATGCACATTGACTCTTCAATTCATCCTTTGGATCTTGTTCATATAGATGTGTGTGGTCCTATTCCCAATAGGTCCTTAGGTGGTTCTCTCTACTTTGTCACTTTCATGGATGATGCTCCTAGAAAAGTTTGGGTATATCCTATCAAATGGAAGGATGAGGTATTCCCTACTTTTAGAAAATGGCTTGCTTCAGTTGAGACTTAAAAAGGAAGTAGGCTTAAGGCTTTACGTTTAGATAATGGGGGTGAGTATACCTCACATGAATCCAGCCTGTTCTATTAGTCTAGAGGGATTCGTAGAGAGTTTACAACTCCTTATACCTCAGTACAAAATGGTGTAGCTGAGAGGATGAATAGAACTATTCAAGATAGAGTAGTCTCTATGTTGCATCATGCAAACCACTCACAAGGCTTTTGGATAAAAGTAGTATTGACTATAGTTCATGTGATTAACCTTTCACCTAGTACTACCAAAGGTCTGAAAGTGGCTCAAGAGTCTTGGACAGGGAAGCCACCATATTATGATCATCTTCGAGTTTTTGGGTGTGAAGCATATGTTCATATACCCAAGCATCTTAGACAAAAGTTGGACCATAAGTCAAAGAGATGCATTTTCCTTTGATATGATTGAGAAGGACAATTTGGATATCGCTTATGGGATCCTGAAACACAATCAGTGATCAGAAGTAGTGATGTTATTCTCAATGGGTCTAAGATGCATAAAAAGCCCATTAAGGGGGTTGAAGTGAGAAGAGTGGTGTTTGAGGATACTAGTCCTCTGTTTAGCATACATAAAAACGTTGCACATAGGGACGTTCAAGAGAATGTCCATTCAGATCAGTCTCCACATGTTCCTGTTCAGCAACCATTGAGACATTTTGCATGTGTCTCACATCCACCTGATAGATATGTTCAAGGTTTAGATTTTGTTATGCTAACACATGGTGGGAGGTATAGTTTGTATGCTTACACTCAGGTATTCTTTATCATTCTTTAATTTTGTTCCATACTTACTTTGGCCATATTGGCCTTCAGTGGGAGATTGTTATCATTAGTGTCCATGTGAAAGGCCAAATGGCCACCAGACACTTCTTTATATATGTTCTTTAATAAAACTTATAGTGGCCTGGTCAGCCACAGACTCTAAGTTTGACTCCATTTGTAAGACATAAGAAGTCTATCTTCGTGCTCCTTGTATCGTGGAGCTCTCAAGAAGGAGAGCGCATTGTGGTGCATCACCATCGAATTACTTCAAGGGGGAGCTATTGGTGCAAGACAATAAACAATTGATGATTTGGACAAGGATTGAATTCAAAGAATAAATAAAAGATCAAATTTTGAAGCTTGAAGATTAGTGCATGATCAAAAGATGAAGACTTCTATACATGTACATTAAGTTTTGAAATAGTTCACTTATACCTTTGTAAAGGTGACACATTTGTACATATATTCCTATATATATAATTATAGAGTTAGGACATGAAAGAGAGGAGAGATATAGACCAAGTATAGATGAGTTGAAGAAGACTTTATGTCATGAATGAATGAGATTCATCAAATCAGTTGTTTTCATGAGAATAGAAGAAAACTTTTGAAATCTGAGTCGTGATCTTTTCTCCATTGCTCCCTCTGTGATTATCCTATTGAGGAATGTTCTCATACAAGTATTATTCTATAGTTGAATGACCTCTCTACAAGTTGTGAGAGCTTAATTATAATCAAGCTTAGAGAATTTTAAGTAGGAACATTTACATGGGTAAAGTGAAGAAGTGAAGGTAGAAACAGGTGCAATCCCGATGCTCAATGTTTTGATTAGATCTCCCTCCACAGTGTAATGTTTTGAGAAAATAAGCACTCATTCTTTAAGTTGAAAGGTAAGCTACTTGTGGATAAAAGCATTTGAATAAATGCGGTCTAGTTTGGGAGAACCATGCATTAGAAGTTGCAGATGTCAAACGCAACTACACAGAAGAATAGTTTCGGACATATCTACACTGTTTGAAGCAAATCTCAAGCTCTAATGAGTCTTTTGGAAAGATTTATGTTGGAAAAGGTGTGCAAACTTTAGAAGACACCTTATGAAAATTTCCATTGAAAACGTTACACATTTGAGCAGTGAATGAGTGAAATAAGTGCAGCTGACTTTTCTAAATAATTAGTTTCTTCACAGTTAGTTCAAATTTTGACAATTTGGCATTGGTCTTCCAAAATGTGTTGAGATTTTGAGTTGTTCTTGATATAGAGGTGCTCTAACATCAAGGGTAACATGTTCTTTTGGAGATTAGTATATTAACATTATGAGATATAGTATTATCATCATCATCGAGCAAGTATTCCTATGTATCAACATTAATTTGATTTGTATATGGTTTTTGAATAAAATAATGACATTAATTTATAGAAAAAATATATACACAAGCATTATCACATTGAACAAGTGGTGGTGCATGCTCAAAAGTACCATACTCAACCTCAAGTTCAATACATTCCAATCGTGGTCTTCGATACATGCCATAGCAAGAGTTATGCAAACATATAATATGCTCTTGATAGTAAATTTCATTATAATTCCTATGGGAGGATACATGTGAAGTCTTTGCATGGGTAGGAGGTGGTGGAGTGCCCTCTGATTGATCAGATTCTGATTATAACAAGAAACAAAAAAATTTATAAGCTATGTATCTTTCAAATATATTCAAAATTAAAATTCTAATATACTTACAATATATAGTCATTGCATGATTAGAAGATGGTGTTGGATTTCCATGCGATTCTACAAGTAATGGTATTTGATATTAATAATGTGATTATTTACATACATAAACATTCAAATATACGTATTTACACATACACACATATTCACATATACACATTTACACATACACACATATTCACATATACACAAATACACATTATTATGGGATAAATGCATGTATTATGTATGAATGAGTGTATATGCATGCATGCGTATGTGTGTACGTATATATGTGGATATGTATATGTGTGTTTATGTTAAATGTATGTATATCTGTATATGTATGTGTATATGTTTGCATGTATATGTTTATGTGGGTATGTGTATGTGTGTGTATATATGTGTATGTATTCTGATTCTTTTTTTCTGTTTGAGATTAAATTAAGAGGAGGTATTGTATGGTGGACAAAAATCAGAGGCGACCTAACATACCACCTGAGACATGGCAATTTTATTGTAGATAGCTACATCTTCAAGAGTCATTTCCTAAGCAGAAATTATACAAATTAATAGTTTATATTTATAATTCTCATATATTTTATTAGTTTTTAACATTTAATTTATGTATTTCTTTTTTCTTTAAATAAATAGGCTATTGCAAAGAAGAGAGTTGATTCTCGCCACACATGCACCTAGGCCAAATGGGCCATCATGGTTTTGTAGCTACATTTGTAAGTATATGTGTTATTGTAAGTATATTTTTTATTTTAGTTAAAATGCAAGAAACTAATCTTTTCTATTTGTTTTAATGCAGCAAAAGGATTATGGCCAATATCCTATGAAACATGAGATCGATTGTGCTAAACATTTTGGATATCGACATTTGAGTGAGTATATGCGAGATCATCTGCATGCATTTGTGAGTATTATTAATTTTTTTATAATTATCTTATTTTAATGGATGTTTTAATTGTTTTACTTATTTATGTTCGCTATATGTAATACAGGAGTATTATGGAGAGGTAGATATGGATGAGTTGGAGAGACAGACATAGGAGGGATGATCTCGATCGTCACAGGGTGCTCACATAGATACATCAGATCATGCGGATGATCGTGATGATGAGGATGAGGATGAGCATGAGGATGATCATGATTCTTATGATGATGATGATGATTAGGATTCTTGATTATGACATTGGATATGTATTTATATTGATATATAAATAAATAAATAAATAAATAAATAAATATATATATATATATATATATATATATATATATATATATATATATATATATATATATATATATATATATATATATATATATATATATGGTATTAAGTAATGAAAAGTTAATTTCTATTGATTGTTATTATTGTTTATATTAAGCATGTGTCTTAGTACCTTAATTATATAATTTACTCATATTTATGTGTGCTTGTGTGTATATAAAATGTATATATGCACATGTAGGTATATATCTATATGTGTAAGTATGTCTATATGCATGTATATGTATGTATCTATGTAAATATGCACATGTATGTATGTGCATATGTATATGTGTATATGCATGTATCTGCATGTGCATGTGTAAGTGTATATGAATATTTATGTGTATGTGCATGTGCATGTGTATGTGTGTATATGTATGTATGTATGTACATGTATATATGTGTAATATGTATGTGTATGTATGTGCATGTATATATGTGTAGTATGTGTGTGTATATGAATGTATGTACATATGTATATGTGTATATGCATGTATGTGCATGTGCATGTGCATGTGTAAGTGTATATGTGTATGTATGTGTATGTGTGTGTATATGTATGTATGTGCATGTGCATGTGTAAGTGTATATGTGTGTATATGTGTATGTGCAGGTGCATGTGTATGTGTGTGTATATGTATGTGCATGTATATGTGTAAGTGTATGTGTATATGTGTATGTGCAAGTGTATGTGTATGTGTATATGTGTATGTGCATGTATGTGTATGTGTGTATATCTATGTATGTGCATGTGTGTGTATGTGTATATGTGTGTGTACGTATGTGCATATATATGTGTATGTGTGTGTATATATACATATGTGCATATGTATGTGTATGTGTATAAACATCTACAAGTGTATGTATATGCATGTGTATATGTATGAAACATGCATGTGCATGTGGAAGCATGTCCATTTGCATCCATTTGCATGCATGTGAATGTGCATGCATGTGGATGTGCATATACATGTATTTAAGTATATGTTAATGTGTGTATGTGTATGTATATATGCAATAATGCATGCATGCAAGCCTTTTTATGTGGTTTTAGAAGTGTTTGTGCATATGCATGTGTATGTGTAAGTGTATCTGCACATGTATGTGTGTGTATGTGCGTGTGTATATGTGTGAACGTGCATCTTCATCATGTATAAGTGTATATGTGCATATCAATAAGTGTGAGTATGCTAACTAATTAAAATAACACAATTCAAATGATATACAAAGAATGGAACTTGTACTTACAATATTTAGCCATATTTCTTGCTTGGTTAGCTTCTTGAATAACATGCAATAAAGAGAGAGAGAAAGATAATTCAAAGAGAGAAAGAAGTAGAAAGAAAGAAACTGAGATAGAGAGAGAAAATAAGATAGAGATTAGACAAAACAACAATTCTGCAAGCGACTATTTAAACTCGTAAGCACAGTGCAATTGTGAACATTGGAGAGCTCTTCGATCAGATGCGTCAAGATGTCGATCGAAGACCCTCTAGGGTTTTAATTCTTTTCGTCAGAAAGTCTTCGTGTGAGGGATGTTAAGGCATCATAAAAAGCATTGCAATTTGCATCGCATAAGCGACATTAATTACCGTTGCTTATGCAATGCAAATTAGCATGGCTTAAGCGATGCTTTTTTAATTGTTGCTTTAGCGATGCTCAATGTGAGCATCGCACATCCCGTCGCGCCAGAGGTCGATAAAAACATCGTATTGCTTGTCGTTTAACTCACGGTCCACGCTCCATGCTTCTTAAGATGATTTTTGCAATTTTATAGGGACAAAATTGTGTCGCCTTAACCATCGCTATTGTCATGAGGAAGGAGATAAGGAAGGGAGCTCACACACACACTCTCACTCTCAAGGAGAAGCACACACACAAATTGAGGCAAGGAAGAATGATCTTCTTCTTCTTCTTCTATTACATAAAAGGAATTGTTGTCAAGATCTTGCTCACGCGCATACAGAGATTACGGACGCAGAAAAACACACAGAAAATAGAGGCAACAAGAGACGAGACCGAACGCAAGATTGGGTGCAATCTCCCCCCATGCACTCTGTTCCGACAGTCCATAGAGTGCATGTATTTATAGGACTTTTGATTACGTCGAAGATAGTGGTTACATGAGGGCGGCTTTGAAAAGCAGGTGTGAAACTAAAATTTGGTAACTTTTATAGAAAGCCATTGTTTTTAATAACAGAAACTGCAGTCTACAACAACCATTATTCTAACCATTACTTTTCTAACAATAGAACCTTCTACGCAGGTTTATTTACAAGCTAAATAATAATTATTTCGGATTATTGATGTCCGCCCTTTCACGCCTTGTACGCTCCTCACGAACCTTCAGCTGCTATATCAAAACATAAAAAAAAACACATTAATACATTAATAATTTAACATTTTAATAATGCCTTGTTCAATAATATACAACATGCCTCTCACTTGACAAGCAACTCATCTCAGTTGATAAAATAATTTAACACTCTAATAATGAGAATACATTGTTCAACATATTCCATGTTACTGTTACAATCCAACAATGCATTGGCCAACATAGTCCATGTTACAATCCAACAATGCATTGGCATTCGATATTTCAATCCAACAATGCATTGGCTATTCCATATTTCAATCCAACAATGCATTGTTCAACATATTCCATAAGGTATAACATGCCCCCCAGTTGAACAAGCAACTGACCTCAGGTGATAAAAGAATAAACATGGATGGCCAGTCACATGTTTCATCACTGAATAAAAATAGGCATGTGCCATGTAAAAAAAAAAAATACATGCATGGAAATGTTCATGGAGCTATTAAGTTATTAAAAGTATCTGTGAGATGCAGACATAGTCTTTCTAATGAATTTGGGCCAGCAAAACTTGAATATGCTCCTATGGACTAAATTCAATATGTAAATGCATCACAATTATCAAACATGTAGGGCAAGCTTTAAAGGTAGAAATGAATCCTTAAACTCTTCTTGAAAAGCCTTCCAGGTGCGTGGACAATCTGCACTATGAAAAAGATCATTCCACCATTGTTGCGCTTTACCTACTAAATAGTTAGTGGCAAACTCGATTTTCTTATTTTTTGAATATAACTCATCGGAAAAGAAATCGTTGAATAGGGATAGCCATGATAAGACAAAGCGGCCATCTTTTCGTCCGTCGAATTGAAGCATAGCATAACGTCCTTGTATGGCTTGTTGAAGTGCTTGAAGTTCTTGGTTCATAATCTCTAACTCTTGCTCGAATGAAAATCCAGGTAAAGGTGAATTACAGAAATCTTCCATGGTGCTCTTGGACCCTTGCTCTCAACCTTGCTTGGTGTCTTGAACACTCAATCAAATGCCACCCAAGGATTTTGAAGGAATTCACACTTCCAAGCTAGCTCATTGGAAAGTTCGTTCCGAGAGCTTTCAAACGGTATATTCCGCGCCTCAATCCGACCTACGGATTGAAAGATACACTTGATTCTTTCTTGGGTCCAATCTTGAAATCGACGCGCGCGCCTTTCACAAGTAATAAAGAGAGAGAACTTGAGTACAACTCCAAGAGATGGTGGAGTGGTCAAAGTACTTCCCTTGAAAGTAGGAGGTTGTGGGTTCAAATCCTCCTACCTTAGGGACTCTAAACCTCTCTATTACCACTCAAAAATTAAAATTGCCTCGCGCGTAGCCAACGGTCGCCAAGGGAGCCTTGGGTGCCAATGTTGCCAATGTTGCCAATGTATTGCCTAAGTTATTGCCTAAGTTCTTTGCCTTAGTCGACATCTTGGAGTAAGCCGAAGGAGTAAACGTAGGTGAAAACGTAGGTTCTGGTTTTGAAACAGAAACAGAAACAGAAACAGAAACCGAAACCGGAACCGGAGACGGAGACGGAAATGGAGATGGAATCGAAATTCAGAATCGCGAACAGAGAACAGAACCCTCTGTATTGACGCGTGCCTGGCTCTGATACCACTGTTGTCAAGATCTTGCTCACACGCATATAGAGATTACGGACATAGAAAAACACACAGAAAATAGAGGCAACAAGAGACGAGACCGAACGCAAGATTGGGTGCAATCTCCCCCCATGCACTCTGTTCCGACAGTCCACAGAGTGCATGTATTTATAGGACTTTTGATTACGTCGAAAATAGTGGTTACATGAGGGTGGCTTTGAAAAGCAGGCGTGAAACTAAAAGTTACCATATCTTGTAATCCAAGCATCTTCCGAAACTTCTTCAACTTCTCAGCTCCAAGTGCTTTGGTGAAAATATCAGCAACTTGCTCATCTGTTTTCACATAAACAAGATCAATATCACCTGCTAATACCTTCTCTCTGATGAAGTGATAATGTACCTCGATATGCTTTGTTCTAGCATGGAAAACAGGGTTCCGTGCTAATTGTATGCTACTAAGATTATCACAATAGATAGTGATAGGCTTTTGCACTTCCACACCTAAATCTGCAAGTAACATCTCCAGCCATGATGCCTCACATGCTGCCATTGGAGCACCTCTATACTCAGCCTCTGTACTCAACAAAGCAACAGTGGGTTGCTTCTTACTGCTCCATGTAATAGCTGCACCTCCAAGTGAGAAAAGAAAGCCACTAGTAGATCTTCTATCTGGAGTACTAACAGCCCAATCTGCATCGGTGTACCCATGAACCTGCAAATCTACACCAGCTTCATAAAACAATGCATAATCCAAAGTAGCACTCACATAACATAGAGTGCACCTCAGAGCATCCAAATGTGGCTTCTTAGGAGCCTGCATAAACTAACTTTCAGGTCCAACAGTATAACTTAGATCAGGCCTTGTAATTGTGAGATATATAAGACTTCCCACAATTTTCCTGTACATAGTAGCATTTTCCAATGCTTCACCTGATGTAGTATCCAATTTCAAATTGTGATCTAATGGCAGAGAAATTGGCTTACAATCAGCCACACCATACTTTTGCAACACATTCATATTGCCTTTGCGACATCCATATACCTGTTTCTGTATGTATAAACTCAATGCCCAAGAAATAGTGCAACACACCAAGATCTTTCATGTCGAATTCCTACATAAGAAGTTTCTTTACCTCTTTGATGCTTTCTTCATTATCACCACCTACAATCAGGTCATCAACATAAATAGCCACAATAGTGATGCCATCATCAGCCTTCCTTGCATATAGTGAGTGATCTGCATCACACATAGAGAACCCAATGCTGGTTAAGTAATCAGCAATCCTTGCATGCCATGCATGAGGGGCTTGCTTCAGCCCATACAAAGCCTTTTGCAACCTGCAAACATATTCTGGATGCTTTGAATCTTCATATCCTTGTGGTTGGTCCATATATACTTCTTCCTATAACTCACCATGTAGGAAAGCATTCTTCACATCCATCTGATGCAAAGTCCATCCTTTTGCTGTAGCTAATGCAACAAGTGTTCCGACAGTAGACATTTTAGCAGGGCTGAATGTTTCCTCATAATCAATGCTATATGTCTATGTATAACCTTTAGCTACCAATCATGCTTTATACCTGCTTATGCTACCATCAGCGTTATGCTTTACCTTGTAAACCCATTTGCAGCCTATGGATTTCTTTCCTTGCGGCAATGGAGCCAGCTTCCGTGTATCATTTCCATAAAGTGCAGCCATCTCCTCATCCATAGCTTTTTCCCAATCTACATTACCAATTGCATCTTCAAAACAAGAAGGTTCAGCATCTTGTATTACCTTTGTCATGTAGGCACAATGGCGAGCCATGTAACTATCATATGTCAATCGTTGCACTGAATTACGCATCCTCCCAGATCTTCTTGGTCCTGGGTCACTTCTTCTTGTATCATCTGCATGTGCCATTCTTACTCTTGGAGTCTTCACAGAGGGCAATCCAAGTTCCTCATCTGCTTAAATCTCCATCAACATCTTCAAAACCTGCACCTGTTTTACTACCAACAGAAAGATTTTCTTTACCTTTCTTGGATGTATTTGATGAATTTGCTGGACTGAAATTTCCACGCAATCTTCCACTCCATGGATTTGCATTGGAACTATTGCTTGGTGATTCATCCGGTCCACTCAAAACCTGAGATTTTGCACTTGATTTTTCAGCATTTTCTTTGTCATTTGGTTCAAGACTCAATCCTTCTTTGGCATCTGCATAGAAGCTTGACATTTCATCAAATACCACATCTCTGCTCACCGTCACCTGTCGTGTGAGTGGGTTATAACATTTGTACCCCTTTTGCTCAAGGGAATATCCAATGAAGACACATTTTTCTGCATTCGGATCAAGCTTCGTCCTCAACTCATCTCGAACATGTACATATGCAATACAGCCAAAAACTTTCAGATGTGATAAGTTTGGCTTTTTGCCTGTAAACTTATCTTCAGGTGTAACTTGATGTACAGCAGCAGTCGGAGTTCTGTTCATGATGTATACAGCAGTATGCACAGCTTCTGCCCAATAACATGATGGAGAGTGTTAATCTCCAAAAGAACAAGCTATCCTTGATGTTAGACCACCTCTATATCAAGAATAACTTCAGACTCCACTTAATTTTAAAGAACAATCACCAAACTATCAAGAAATTGATCAACTGTGAAAAAATCACTTCTCAGAAAAAGTCTGTTGCACATTAATCATTCATTGATTGATCATTCATGTAAAGTTTTTGATAAAACTTTGTAGAGTGTGTTGCCTAGAGGTTGCGCATCTTCTCCAAGTTAAAAAACTTCAAATGCTTGAGTAGATTGTGAGAAATGACTCAAACAATTTACCTATGTCTGAAATTGCCTTTCTATAATAACGACTTTGACACCTGTAACTTCTAAGCTATGGTTCTCCCAAACTATAGCCCGTTTAATCAAATGCTTTTAGCCATAGATGGCTTAGCTGTCAACTTAAATGTTGAGTCCTCATTTGTGTAAAACTTTACACTATGCACTGAGCACTGTCCATTTCTTTGACCATCGAATCTGCGCCTGTTTCAGAAGACACTCAGAACTTTCTTAAATATGAATGTTCCTATTCAAAATTCTCTCAGCCTGTTTGCAATTGGACTCTCAAACTTTAACCATAGATAGATTAACTATGGACTTAGATGTGTATAAAAAGATTTCTCATAAGACTAAGCACAGAAGGAGAATCAGAGAAAAGATCGACATGCAATTCTCCGAAAACTTTTTCTTCTCATAAATCTTCATACATCTGATGGATGACACACATAATGTTCATCTCATTCTTTCCTATTCTTCTATTCTTCACATCTATTGTCTTCTCTATTTCTTCTATATCTCTCTCTCTCTCTCGACTATAAGCACGTATCTATATATATATATATACGAGTCTAACTCGTCACTCATTGAAATATTTACAAGAATAATGTACAAAAGAACTTAGTTTTTGAATCTACTCTTTCCCTTGAAACTGATCTTCAATCTTTCATTTATCTTTCCACTTTAGGACTTTATGTAATCACTAATTGTTGATTGTTCTGCTCCAACAGCTCCCCCTCAATCATCAATTTTGATTACCTGCATCTTCTTTATTCCTGCCATATCTTTAAACCTCTGCAACTTTGGTCCATCCAAACTTTCTGTCATCATATCTGCAAGTTGATCTTTTGTAGGAGTATGCATGACTTCAATTTCTTTATCAATAACCTTCTCTCTCAAAAAATGATACTGAATTTCATGCCAAGTATAAAGAACTCATATTGTCTCCACAAATGATAGGAGTACTCTAAACAACATCAAAACTCTTCATAAGTGTCTTTAGCCATATTACTTCCTTTGCAGCTTCCACCATGCCTTTGTATTGTGCCTTTGTAGATGATAAAGCAATTGTTTGTTGCTTATTAGAACACCATGAGATTAGCTTATCTCCCACATAACACAAATATCCATGTGTTGATCTTCTATAATCAGAATTACCTGCCCAATCTGCATCACTATATATCTTGACCCTTGTATCTGAAGTAAAACCATAATACAAACCTTCTTTAAGTGTGCCCTTGATATACCTAATTCTTTGTCCTGCAATCCAATGTTCCTTTCTAGGACAATGCATGAATTGAGATAGAACTCCAACTGCATATGATAAGTCAAGTCTTGTTAATGTAGCATAAATCAAGCTACCCACCAAACTCTGATAGAGCTTCATATCTTTGAATTCCTCTCCTCCATATTTAGTCAATCTATGATTCACTTCCATTGGAGTTGGTGCTATCCTGCAAATCTTCCATTTTAAATTTGGCTAGCAAATTTTTCAGATACCTTTCTTGAGTTACATATACTCCATGTTGAATATATGAAATCTCCATTCCCAAAAAGAATGACAAATTTCCCAAATCACTGATTTTGAACTCTTTCTCCATCTATTTCTTAATCATGTGTATGCCTTTGTCATCTGTTCCTGTAAGTATTATGTCATCAACATAAATACAAACATAAATAAATCCATCTTCACTTGCTTTGACTAGCAAGCTACTATCTGCCTTTGATGCTTGAAATCCAAGTTCCTTCAAGAACTTTACAAGCCTAGAATTCCATGCCCTTGGGGCCTGCTTCAATCCATACAAAGCTCTCTTGAGCTTACACACATACTTTGGATACACTTGATCTTTTAAACCTTCTGGTTGCTCCATGTAAACTTCATCTGAAGAATTTTTAACATCTAATTGAGATAATTTCCAACCTTTGCAAGCAGCAATTGCTATGAGTGTCTTGATGGTTGGCATCTTTGCTATAGGACTATAAGTGTCATCATATTCCACTCCATATGTCTGTGCATATCCCTTCACAACAAGTCTGGCTTTGTATCTAGACACACTTCCATATGCAAATCTTTTTGTTTTGTAAACCCACTTACATCGAATGATTTTCTGGCTATTAGGTTTAGGAACCAGATCCCATGTCTGATTTTCCATCAATGCATCATACTCCTCTTGCATAGCTTCTTCCCAATTCTTCTTCCCTTTGGCTTCATCATATGTAGATGGATCTTCATCTGCCTTTACCATGTAAGCATAATCCTTAGTAGTCAAAAATGAAGTATCATAGCTATACCTTGTAGGTTGCCATTTGTGCCTTGTAGACCTCCTAAGTTCTCCACTTCTTGAGGTTTCTGGTTCATCACACTCTGGATCAAACCTTGGCACTTCTTCACCTTCAATCTGTATTTCATTTTTCTCTTCTTCATCAAATATCTGAACCTTTGTTTTACCTTTCTTCTGATTCATGATTTCTTCAACTTCTGCATACACATTAGATGTACCTACATACCAAGTGCTTTGCTCATCAAATGTAACATCCTTGGACACAAGAAATTGTTTTGTGGATGGACTCCACAACCTATAACCCATCTGCTTGTCATCATAACCAATGAATACATACTTCTCTGCTTTAGGCTCCAATTTATGCCTTCATTGAGATGGCACATATGCATATGTCAGGCATCCAAATATTTTACAATGATCCAAGGTACATATCTTACCCCACCAAGCTTCATATGGTGTCATACCCTGCAAAGCTTTACAAGGCAATCTATTAACCAAATATGTGGCTGTGTTTAGAGCCTCAGCCCACAAATAATTTGGGCAATTCGTCTCTTTCATCATGGATCTTCCAAATTGAATAAGTGTCCTATTCCTCCTTTCTGCTACACCATTTTGTTGAGGAGAGTACCTACAAGTAACTTCTCTCTTTATACCTGCATTCCACAAGTAATCACTGAACTCATTAGAAAAATACTCTCCCCCTCCATCTGACCTTAACCTCTTCAATTTTTGACCTGTAATTCTTTCTCCATATGCATGATAGTGTTTAAATGTATTAAACACTTCTGATTTGTCTTTGATCACATAGATTGTGATCCATCTCGTAGCATCATCAACATATATGACATAATATCTTGAACCATTTATACTAAAGTCCTTTGAAGGACCCCACACATCTGTATGTACCAATTCAAGTCTTTCTGAATACATAAAACCATGCTTATTGTATGATTGCTTTTGAGCCTTACCTAACTGACATGCTTCACATTTGTATGTCATGTGTTGACCTACAATGTTAGGAAATCCAAGTACTGAACCATTGTTTATCATTTCTTTGATACCTCTCTCATTAAAATGTCCAAGTCTTTTGTGCCAAAGATCCAATTCTGACACCTTTTGCTCTCCATATACAAACATAGCATGTCCAATATTTCCTTGTACCTTTAATGTGAAGAGCCTTCCTTCCTTCTTCCTTGTAACAATCTGTTTATACCCTTGACTAGGGTCTTCAACATAAACTCCATCATTAGTGAACCTTACCTCATATCCTTTTTCCACAATTTGTCCTACACTTAGCAGTTTTTTAGGAATTGTAGGAACATACAGAACCTTACTCAAAAGAGTGCTTCCATCTTTGGCTTTGACTAAACCAATTGACTTTACTTTGTGCTTTGTATTATCACCTGTTTGAACTGTATGATTGATTGCCTTATGATCTAGATCAGTCATCAAAGCAATATTTCCACTCAGATGATTACTACATCCTGAGTCAATATAAAACACTCTCATGTCTTCATGTGAGGCTTAACATGTTGCATTCATAATAAGAGTCCAATCTTCTTTCTGATCTGATGCATAATTGTAGTAGGTGTTATTATAGGATTGATTTTGGAAGTTTCTTCCTCCACCTCTTCCAAAAGAATTCCTACCACCTCTACCTCTGAAGTTTCCTCTCTGATATCTGCCACCTCTTCCTCTTTGATTAAAATTCTGATTAAAATTACCATTTCTTTGATAATTGTGCCAACAATCATGAGATAGATGATTGGTCTTACCACATATCCAACAAGCTCTGACATTATCTTTGTTATTTCTGCCTCTTCCTCTACTTTTGCCACTTCCTCTACCTCTTAGGAAGTTTGCTTGGCTTGGAGTACCTTCATCTTCAACTGATTCTTGCTTTCCTTTGCTAGCTTTCTTCTTGTCTTTAGAATGCATTGCATGACCTGCACTCTTATCAACATATCCTTTGATATCATTCTCAAAAGTTAGCATATGTCCTAACAATCGATTCAAATCAGGAGTGAAATGATATAATGAAAGTTCTATAGACAAAATAAAAGGCTTCCACTTCTCATCTCCTCTTAGCCCTGTGAGAATTTGTCTTACCAACTTATCTTCTTCAATATCTTCATCAACTGCACCTAAAGAATCAGCAATATCTTTCATCTTTGTCACATAATCAGATATTGATTGTGAAGCCTTCTTCTTGAAGGTAGTAAACTCTGCCCAAAACGAAGCTTTCCTTGATTTGGTTGTATTCTGAAAATGTTCTTCCAAAGCATTCCAAATGTCACTTGCACTTTCAAGTCCTCTAATGTGAGGTAGCAAGTAATCATTGACTGCCATATAGATAATGCTCCTAGCTTGAGCATCTCTCTTCATCCAATTCTTCAAATCTGATAATTCCTCCCTAGTTGGAACACTAGGATCTCTGAATTGAGGCTTTTCTTCTTCACCTATAATATAACCTATCAAGTCTTTGCTCATTAGATGAGCTTCCATCCTCATTGACCATGCTGGATAGTTCTCTCTATCCAATTTCTCTATCTGAAGAGAATCTCCCATCTTTCCTTCACCTGTGTATTGAATTCTTCAATCTTTATAAAGTATAAGGTTACCTTTACTTCGAATGATACTCCTTTTGTCTTCCTTGGTGTCGTATGACCTCCTTCTCAAGCTTTGCCCTCAAGCTTTCACCTTTTGAACCTTCAGATGTTGAATTTTGTATGTCTACAGCAGTCGGAGTCTTCCTTTTCTCAATTTTGATGCTTCCTGCTCTGATACCACTGATGGAGAGTGTTAATCTCCAAAAGAACAAGCTATCCTTGATGTTAGACCACCTCTATATCAATAATACTTCAGACTCCACTTAACGTTAAAGAACAATCACCAAACTATCAAGAAATTGATCAACTATGAAAAAATCACTTCTCAGAAAAAGTCTGCTGCACATTTATCATTCATTGACTGAGCATTCATGTAACGTTTTTAATAAAACTTTGTAGAGTGTGTTGCCTAGAGGTTGTGCATCTTCTCCAAGTTAAAACACGTAAAAATGCTTGAGTAGATTGTGAGAAATGACTCAAACAATTTACCTATGTCTGAAACTACCTTTTTGTAATAACGACTTTGACACCTGTAACTTCTAAGCTATGGTTCTCCCAAACTATAGCCCGTTTAATCAAATTCTTTTAGCCATAGATGGCTTACCTCTCAACTTAAATTTTGAGTCCTCATTTGTGTAAAACTTTACACTATGCATTGAGCATTGACCATTTCTTTGACCATCGAATCTGCGCCTGTTTCAGAAACACTCAGAACATTCTTACATATGAATGTTCCTATTCAAAATTCTCTCAGCCTGTTTGCAATTGCACTCTCAAACTTTAACTATACATAGATTAACTATGGACTTAGATGTGTACAAAAAGATTTCTCATAAGACTAAGCATAGAAGGAGAATTAGAAAAAAGATCGACGTACAATTCTCTGAAAACTTTTTCTTCTCATAAATCTTCATACATCTGATGGATGACACACATAATGTTCATCTCATTCTTTTCTATTCTTTACTTGACTATAAGCACGTATCTATATATATATACGAGTCTAACTCGTCACTCATTGAAATATTTACAAGAATAATGTACAAAAGAACTTAGTTTCTAAATCTACTCTTTCCCTTGAAACTGATCTTCAATCTTTTATTTATCTTTCCACTTCTCGACTTTATGTAATCACTAATTGTTGATTGTTCTGCTCCAACATAACAATGAGGCATATTCTTTTCAGCCATCAAGGCTCTTGCTATTTTGGACAATCTCCTTTGACTGCATCATTTTCAGCCTTTGCAAGTTTGCATGTCCAATCCGTTTGTGCCATATCTCTATATCTGCAATAACTACTGCACCTTTTGCAAACATGGTTGCATTCATTTAAGGAATCTTCACATTTAAGGTGAACATCCTACCCACTTTGTTTCCTTTGGCAACCAATCGTCCATCCTGCTTGTACTCTTCTACATATAATCCATCAGCATTGAACCTGACTTGTAATCCCTAGTCAACCATTTTTCCAATAGAAACCAGATTCTTTGTTATATTTGGAACATGCAACACATCAGCAAGATGTTTTACCTTCCCGTCCTCCATAGATAATGCTATGCTTCCTATATGCTCAATAGGATGCGATGTATCATCACCTGTTTCAACATATCCAAGAACTGGCATTTTTTGCAAACTACTAAACCATTTTGCATGACTGGTCATGTGATTTGAAGCACCTCAATCAACATACCAGACATTATCATTCGATTTTGAAACACCAGCATACATTGTATTCATCATGTGATGTTGAACCATAAACAACTTCTCAGAATCATCTGCACTTGTGGATGCATAGTTGTTTTGCTGCCTTCTGTTATTTTGATTCTTTAACCTGCAATAACGTTCAAAGTGTCCAGGTTTACCACAATTCCAGGATCCTTTACTATCATTACCTGAATCATTTCTTTGGAAATTTATGCGACCTCTTTGGCTCCCCCTGCCTCGAAACTGTCCTCTTCCTCCTGCATGATTCCGTTGTTGACCTTGGTTGTGGGTATTGTTTCCTCTTCCACTTCCAAAACCTCTACCTCTGCCTCTTCCTCTGCCAGAGTAGAATACCTGCTCAGAACTAGGCTTTCCTTGGGAGTTTGAATCCTTACCAAGATTCTTTTCTTCAATAATGAGCATAGAGACCAAATCAACAAAATTCGAAATATTTTCCCTGGTCTGTATAGAAGTTCTGAACTGCTTATATGCAGCTCCTAAACCACGAAGGCACACTTCCACCTTATCATCATCATCTACATTCACGCCAATAGATGTAAGTGACTCATATATGCTTTTGATTTTTAGAGTGTAGTCACTTACTGACATGCTCTTTTTCTCCAATGTATGCAGCTCATTCTTGAGTTGCAATTTCCGTGCCTTTGTATTGGTCACGTACAAAGTGACCAAACTGTTTCAAGCCTCTTTTGGAGTCTTGGCATCCTGTATGTGTCCAATCATGCTATCCTGTATGCTAACAGATAGCCAATACATTACCTCTCGTGCTCCTTGATTCCATTCCTCATATGCTCTTAACTGTTCTGCAGTCCGATTCCTTTCTGGTAACTGCGGAGCATTTTCATTCTCTCCTTCGATGTGCTTCCAGTAGCCTTTTCCCATCAGGAAATTCGTCATTCTGAATCTCCAAGCATGGAAGTTGTTCTTGTCCAGCTTATCGCTCATAAGCATCTGCGTTTGCCATTTCTGCAACAATTCAGAACACCACAACACACTACAAGCAACACTTCTGCTTGAACACTGTCGCACTATGACGTGACAGTTCGATCTCAGAAAAACACAGTTTTTGTGTATCAACAATACACGGAATCGCTTGAAATTCTGGATCTAGAATATATGAGTGTCGCCAAACACAACGCAAGTTACAGTTTTTGAAACTGACCTCATTTTTCTATGGGCCCCACCTTGCAGGCTCGAAACGGAGGTCGAGATGGCTCCGAAACTTTGAGGTCTTCTACCTTGACAACGATTTTCGTAGCAAACGGAGGCCGTTTGTGAAATCGCGTTTTCTCCACGCCTTGCCGTGTAGTCCTCATCGTCGTCTTCTCCACGAGCTCTCTACAGCCAACCTGGCTCTGATACCATGTCACGAGGAAGGAGATAAGGAAGGGAGCTCACACACACACTCTCACTCTCAAGAAGAAGCACACACATAGATTGAGGCAAGGAAGAATGATCTTCTTCTTCTTCTTCTATTACATAAAAGGAATGTACAAGAATGACCTAAAAACAAGAATACAACCAGTGCAATATATAAAGACCAGTACATAAGGAAAAACCTAATGTCCGCGAATGAGTGAGCTGGCAAGAAACTAATTTGCCATCACTCTCGGTAGATAAATCTAATAAAGCTCAATGAAGTATCCCTGACATATACCGGCGTGACCACTATACATGTCAGAGAAACGAAAAACTGATACGTGTCATCCTGGATCATCACATGTTGAGCTTGATATTTCAACAGCTATGTGCCCATATTCCTTATAGCGATATATATAAATAAATAAATAAATAAATATATATATATATATATATATATATATATATATATATATATATATATATATATATATATATATATGAGTGTGTGTGTGTAGCATATGAGCACGTGCAATACATATAGATAGACATACATGTATGCATAGCAGTTATGCAAACATGAGGACTCACATATATATCACACATGCAAATGCATTTGCATAAACACTTCTATGCACGTATATTCAAACTCAAGACACATAACGTAAGTCACATAGACACAATGCACACTTCCATACATCCATATATCAACCACGTGTGCATGCACACATAGTCTTATGCACACTTAAACACACGTAGCATATATACACAAATACACTAGATGCAAAGAAATGCATCTCACAGATGAGAACACATCATTATTAGGAGTGCATGTTGGAATGCATCTCTCACAATACAAACATCGTACATGTGAACAGGCGCACATTTAGGTTTCATGTTCTAGCATGGTATTTACATTCTAACGAATCCTCTTGCACATATACATAAAGAGTGGTGAGAGAAATCGAGATACAAATTTCGTACCATGTAACATATAGAAATCCAACCCATTATGCGTAAATCCAAATCATATGATTCATTACACAGGCAATTGCAACCACATAAATATCCATATTTCATGCATTTATCAAGATGCTTATATATGAGAGTTTTATCGAAAGAGTCACGTGTATCAGATTTATTGATGGCATGGAAAAGGGTTTTTAGAGGATTCATCTGATCAACACCTATGAATGTCTAAATTGAATCATACTCATATTAGATGAGTAATTACAGAATTATCAATGTTGGGCCTATGGTCGAAAATCTCATGGAAAAATACATGTTCAAAGCATGGACGAGTAATACTACTTTGTGATGAAAGTTCAGTTTTAGAAATAGCAGAAATCTATCTTATTATCTCTTCGTGCGAAGTTTTAGATAAAATCAAAGAAAAAATTCACTAGTAGGGATTATTAGAAGTGGGTCTTTGGGATCTAGCATAATGACTCTATTTGGTTACCAATCACAGGGATTGTGGATTTCCAAGGCGCAATGACTCGATCATAAAGATTTTGGAGTACCAAGATGTTGATGTTCTAGAAAGCGAACAAGTTTTGGTCTAAAGGATTTTGCCAAGGGACGAAGAGTTGGAATGAGAACGTAAGAGCGTGGATTAGATTAAGATACCTCTATCCCATCTAAAGAACAAACTGCTATCATAGGCTTATTCTATGATGCAGATTGAGTGCTTGGTACAAATGGAAGGTTTGGCTTGTCATCGATCAGAGGATTCTCATTCGGGAGGTATGAAGTGGAGAAATGTCATTTAGTTTGAAGAAATCCCAAGACTCAAAACCAATATTAAGTTCCACACTAGTCTCAACACGAATTGGTGCACCGATTGGCTTCAAGTTAAAGTTATTTCCAAACAATTAGTGAAATGAAAAAAAAAAGTTATCTTTTTATGGAAAATTCTCCACCATGGTATACGGACGAATGCTAGGTCCAATAAAATATTGGGTTTCCCCGTGGCATAATAATTTCTGTAAGGTAAAAGAGGACATCGGCTACCGCTTCTTCTCCTGATCAAAGGGCGTCATGTGTGGAAACAAGTTAGCATAGCCTCCTATAAGTTCCCATGATAAACGTGAAGCAAGATCTCTTGTATGCGATGATTGGTTGTTGCACATCTCTTTGGACTATGATCAGAGGTGAAACCTAACATAGAATTTGGAAGGAAAGATGTGCTACCTTGTTTGGGGAGAGCAAAGAATGGTCGAGAGAAAAATACCTATGTTGAATAGGAAAAAGATGACAAAATGTAAGAGCGGACCCCCATCAAAGAACAACAACCTTAAAGTAAGTGGACCCTTGATGAAAGCGATTATATATTCATCTTTCTTCTTTGTACCTCTCTTTAGTTCTCTTATATCTTTCTTTGTTTAATTAAGCCTTTTGTTGTGCTAGAAATGCCTTTCTTTCCACATGGCATCTAAAAATCAATTGCCCTCTTTACCTAGATCCATAACTAGTCATCAATTCATGTGAACTAGGGCTTGGTGAAGTTCTACTCATCCCTTAAATTCAAATTCCATGTCATAACGTACCAAAATCCTTAGTGATGTAGTTCATCTCCGCTACTGAGAATGTTCATTGGAATTCCCTTTCCAAACTTTGTATGGATAATTCAATACGCTCATATCAGAGGAATCAAACCTTATAGCTTTATGTATGTTTTTTCCTCTTTCATCACTTTTTTTAATAATTTTATCAAATAATTAGCAATTCACTATTCTTCTTATTCCTCTTTCTCAATATCATTGTTCTTGTGAAGATAACACACCTCTCTATATACCTATACTATCAGGACAACATATTCACTTAGTATGAAAAATTAGATTTAGAATGTGTGAATGACTACCATGCATTCAACTCTAAGTTCTTATATGTAATCAATCGTGGCACTATAGGTCTAACAATACTATCTTAATGGGTTGCGTCTTACACTTTTGAGGAAGAGAGAAATGGCTTAAATTCCCTTAGCTAAATTGGTTGGACACTCCTCATCATGACATAATGAGATGTTAAAAGCTACTTCCTTCAAGGAATCATGGCCCTTTAGGTGTTCTCGATCACCAATATTGATAGTGGCAAGGGTTGTGCTACTTGTGAGAGGGTGGAATCTAGCTCAAACCAATCCACTTGTGTGACCATAAGGCTATTCTTTCCTAGTTTCTACCCTTGGAGGACCGTTGGGCTTTATCCTTCTAAGTAAGTGGTAGACATCCAACCCCTACTTGTTATAACTTATGGAATATGATGAACAATGCATGGTTGGAGTGTAACATGAATATGTTGAACAATGCAGTGTTGGATTGTAACATGGAATATGTTGAACAATGCATTGTTGGAGTGTTAAATTATTATTGAACAATGCATTGTTAAAGTGTTATATTATTAATGTATTAATGTGTTTTTGATGTTTTTGATATAGAAGCTGACGGTTCGTGAGGAGCGTGCAAGGCGTGAAAGGGTGGATATTAATAATTATTTAGCTTGTACATAAACCCGCATAGAAGGTTCTATTGCTAGAAACAGTAAGAAAAGTAATGGTTAGAATAAGGGTCATTGTAGACCGCAGTTTCTGTTATTGAAAGCAATGGCTTTCTGTAAAAGTTACCAACTTTTAGTTTCACGCTTGCTTTTCGAAGCCGCTCTCATGTAACCACTCTTTTTGACATAATCAAAAGTCCTATAAATACATGCACTCTGTGGGCTGTCGAAACAGAGTGCATGGGGGGAGATTGCACCCAATCTTGCGTTCTGTCTCGTCTCTTGTTGCATCTATTCTTCTATGTGTTTTTTTGTGTTTGTAACCTTTGTTTGCGCATGAGAAAGATCCTGACAACAGTGGTATTAGAGCTCTGCATGCGTCAATACAAAGGGTTCTGTTCTCTGTTCGTGATTCCGATTCTGTCTCCGTCTCCATCTCCGTCTTCGATTCCTGTTCCTGTTCCAGTTCCAGAACCAGAACCTACGTTTTCACCTATGTTTTCACCTACGTTTACACCTACGTTTACTCCTTCGGCTTAATCCAAGGCGTCGACTAAGGCAAAGAACTTAGGCAATACATTGGCAACATTGGCACCCAAGGCTCCCTTGGCGACCGTTGGCAGCCGTTGGCTATGCGCGAGGCAATTTTAATTTTGAGTGGCAATAGAGTGGTTTAGATTCCCTAAGGCAGCACGGCATGATGCGACGCGCCACGTCTCAAGGTACATCCTGTCAGGGTACACTTCTCAAGGTACACTTCTCTGGGTACACCAGGGTACATCTAGTTAGGGTACATCCTTTCAGGGTACATCAGGGTACATCCAAACAGGGTACTTTTTTGCTAAGGTACATTCCCTGAGCGTACATCCCGAGAGGAAAGCACTAGCTTAAGGGTCTAAGAGCACTATGGAGGATTATAGTAATTCACCTCTAGGCAATGAGATCCGACAACGTGATGAAGTCCTCCAACAGATACAAACTGAGGCAGACAACCTTACGACGGTAGTTGGTTTGGAGGTGGGAATCCAAGCTAAGCTTCACACCCTATGACCACTTTATGTTAAACCTGCATTTCCTATGAAGCGTACTTTTAATGCCCCATCTTACCCTAGTTTTCCTCGTCCTCCACAATCCAATTCCTCAACTCCACCTGTTGCTTCATCTCTCCAACCAACCAAACCACCTACCCTTCAAACTTCAATGCTGGATGCCCCACAGAAGCGACCATGAATCACCTACTGGAATTGTGGTAAACTTGGACATACAAAAATAAGGTGCAGATTGCAACCTCTTCACATGAAACCGGCTACAGCTCAATTGCATAACATGGAAGTCCATAATTAAGAAATTCCTCTTGTTTGGACAGAGGAATCACTGGACAAGGACTTAAGTACCTTGGGTAACGATATCTCTCTTCACTCTCTACTTTGCATGCAGGGTACAATAAATAACAAACTAGTTAAAATTCTACATGACCATGGTAGTTCACATGACTTCATTTCACATTTATTAGTACACGAACTTAAATTACAAACCTTTCCTTCCTTATATAAAGTGAAAGCTGCATTTCAGGGTAGTCGTTATAATGTAACACGAGAAGTGCAAGATGTTACGATTAGCATAGGCCCATATGTTGATTCACACACATTTTTAATTGCACCTTTGCAATCTTAGGATGTTATACTAGGTATGCCTTTTCTTCACCATTATAACCCACGTATTGACTACCATACACATACCTTTAACTTTGAATTCGAAGGTGAAATCATTACCTTGTCTGCACGACATGATTTCTAGCTGTTTCCATTGATTAGTCACACTCAAGTAAAGCGTGCATTTAGGAAAGGATTCAATTCATGCATTGTTTTTGTCAATGTCATCATATACTTCCTGATGCATATAAACCTTTCATGAGTACTTATAAGGATTGTTTTATGTCTCAGTATCCCTCTGAACTACCACCCTCTCAAGGATCCTTTGACCATAGCATAGACTTAGTCCCTGGTAGTTCCCCTCCTTATAAAGCACCTTATAGACATGGCCCACTACACCAAAAGGAAATAGAAAACCAAGTAAAAGACTTACTACAGAAAGGACTTATAAGGCCTAGTTCTTCCCCATTTGGAGCACCAGTTCTCTTAGTAGAGAAGAAGAATAAAACTTATCAAATGTGCATTGATTATAGAGTCCTTAACAAGATTACCATCAAGAATAGATACCCTATTCCTCGAATATATGATCTCTTAGATAAGTTACGAGGAGCTCGTGTCTTTAGTAAAATTGATCTTAAATCGGGTTACCATCAGATTCGTATGACACAAAGTGATATTTTTAAGACTGCATTTAGAACTCAAACTCGCCATTATGAATTTATGGTAATGCCCTTTGGACTTACTAATGCCCCTGCTACATTTGCACGAATGATGAACAATAATTTTCTTGATTATCAAGCTTTTGTTCTTGTCTTCTTTGATGATATACTTGTATATAGTAAGAATGATAGTGAACATGAAAAGCATCTTTAAACTGTTTTTCATTTGTTTTAATGCAAAATGACCATCCTATTGCATTTGAGAGTAGGAAGCTTAAGCCCTCAGAACAGAATTACAGTACGTATGATAAAGAATTGTTAGCAGTTGTGCATGCTTTGCGAATTTGGAAGCACTATCTTATAGGCTCTAAGGTCTTAATCAAAACCGATCAATATGCTATTAAGCATTTATTAATTCAACCTTTAATCTCTGATAGGCATCTTAAATGGGCATCATTCATTCAAAATTTCCAACCCATGATATAATATCAGCCTGGTAAAGCTAATGTTGTAGCTGATGCTCTTAGCCGTTTTCCTTCACGTTCTGTTGTTTTGAATAATATTTCTGCCATCGGAATACATTCTTTTCAAGAAATGGTTTCCACTTATGCATTTGATTTGTATTTTTCACGTGTATTGAATGATTTCAACAAAGGTGCATTGTTATCTGATGAACATTATACATTTCATAATGGTTTTCTCTATTTTCAACATAGATTGTGCATAACCCAAGCTTTTAAAGATTTCTTCATTAAAGAAATGCATGAACCATCTTACATGGGTCCTAGAGGCATACAAAGCACCATTTCTGCTTGCAAAGATTTCTTCTTTTTGCCACACATGGAAAAAGATATTGCACATTATGTTTCTCAATGCATAGTATGTCAGCATGTCAAACATCATCATGGTAAACCATTTGGATTATTAATGCCACTTCCCATTCCCAATGAGCCATGGGAACAAATCTCTATGGATTTTATCACAGGTCTTCCCATCACTTCATCACATAATGATATGATTTGAACAATAGTTGATAGGTTTAGTAAATATGCATATTTCATTCCATGTAGAAAAATTTTGACTGCACCTCAAGCTGCAAAATTATTCATTAAATGCATTTTCCACATCATGGATTTCCTAAAGTAATGTTATCTGATCGTGATGTTAGATTTTGTAATCACTTTTGGGTTGCATTATTTTAACATTTTGGTTCTAAAATAGATTTTAGTTATGCATTTCATGCTGAAAGTAATGGACAAAGTGAAGCTACAAACAGTACTATTCTTGATTTGTTGCATTGTTATTCATTAGATAATCCTAATAACCGGGATGAAAAGTTGCCATTGCTTCAATTTGCTTACAATAACACTGCACACACCACTACAAGTCGTGCACCTTTTGAAATTGTTTTTGGTACAAAGGTTCCCACTCCCATGTCCCTCACCCAAACCGACATTCCAAACCGATATTCCATCTGATTGGACTATAAATAACTCTTTTCATATTAGTTTACTTAAACCATTTAAAGGAACTTTACCACTTGCTCCACTTCTTGATGACCCTCCTCTAATTGAAGACCAATCTGAAATCTTAGTTCCTGAGGAAATCATTGATCATGATGTCACTACTACACGTACAGGTACTCAATATCATCGATATTTGGTTAAGTACAAAAATCACTCTATTGAAGAATGTCAATGGATACATAAAACACAGTTAACACCTCAATATGACCACTTAATTTCTACATATCATACACAAACACATTAATGTAACGGCTCCATGAACATTTCGATGCATGTGTTTTTACATGGCACATGCCTATTTGTATTTTATTGAGTGATTAAACATGTGACTGGCCATCCATGTTTATTATTTTATCAACTGAGGTCAGTTGCTTTTTCAACTAAGGGGCATGTTATAACTTATGGAATATGTTGAACAATGCATTGTTGGAGTGTAACATGAATATGTTGAACAATGCATTGTTGGATTGTTACATGGAATATGTTGAACAATGCATTGTTGGAGTGTTAATAATATTGAAAGCAATGGCTTTCTGTAAAAGTTACCAACTTTTAGTTTCATGCTTGCTTTTCGAAGCCGCTCTCATGTAACCACTCTTTTCGACGTAATCAAAAGTCCTATAAATACATGCACTCTGTGGACTGTCGAAACAGAGTGCATGGGGGAGATTGCACTCAATCTTGCGTTCTGTCTCGTCTCTTGTTGCATCTATTCGTCTGTGTGTTTTTCTGCATTCGTAACCTCTGTTTGCGCATGAGCAAGATCCTGCCAGCACTACTTGTTTGGAATTGGGGGAGGGGCATGGTTGGTATGCTTTTTACTATTTTACTTTCCATTAGTGCAAGCTATCACGAAGAGTAATCCTAAGATTGAACTTCATTTTCTGCATTAATTCAACTATCAAAAAGATTAATCATAAGATTGAACTTCGTTTTTATAAGAAAAAACGCACTCTAATGAAGGAGAATAGTGGAAGGGTTTCCAAAAAGCTTTCCAGATATTCATATATATTACGTTCTCTACATCAATTTGTTTATAAAACTTAGAACTTACATCATAAACTATACACACACAGACAGACACGCACACACACACACACACACACATATATATATATATATATATATATATATATATATATATATATATATATATATATATATATATATATATATATATATATATATATCTGTGTGTACACATACGTACAAGCATACACACAGCATTTATGCAAAAATAAGCACTGACGTATATAGCACACATGCAAATGCATTTACATGAACACTTCGATGCACATATATTCAAACTCAAGACACATAACGTAAGTCACATATACACAATGCACAGTTCCATTCAGCCACATATCAACCACATATGCATGCACACATACACTTATGCACGGTTAAACACACATATCATATATACACAAATACACTACATCCATAGAAATGCATCTCGCATAAGAACACATCATTATTAGGAATGCATCTCTTACAATACAAAAATCTTACATGTCAACACATGCACATTTACGTTTGATGTTCTACCATTGCATTTACATTCTAACGAATCGTCTTGCACTTATAGATAAAGAGTGGCGAGAAAAATCAAGATATAAGTTTCGTACCATGTCACATATACAAAGCCAACCCATCATGAGTAAATCCAAATCATATGATTCATGACACAAGCAACCGCAACCACATATATATCCATGATGTTATGGATTTATCAAGATGCTTATATATGAGAGTTTTCTGGAAAGAAATCACGGGTATCAAATATATTCATGGCATGAAAATGGGTTTTTACAGGATTCATCTAATCAACACATATGCATGTTTCAATTGAATCATACTCATATTAGTTGATTAGTAATAAAATTAGTTGAGTACTAATAAAATTATCAACCATGGGCCTATGGTCAACAAGCTCATGGAAAAGTGCATGCTCAAATCATAAACGAGTAATAGTACTCTGTGATGAAGGTTAAGTTTTAGAAAGAGAAGAAGTCTATGTTATTATCTCTTTGTGGGAAGCTTTAAATAAAATGAAGAAAAATATTAGCAATGATTAGAAGTGGGTCTTTGGGATTTAGCATAATGACTCTATTTGGTTAACCATCACAAGGATTGTGAATTTCCAAGGCACAATGACTCGATCACAAGGATTTTGGAGTTTTAAGATGTTGATGTTCTAGAAAGCCAACAAGTTTTGGTCTAAAGGATTTTACCAAGGGAAGAAGAGTTGGAATGAGAAGGTAAGAGAGTGGATTAGATTTGAATACCTATATCCCATCCAATGTCCAAACTACTATCATAGGCTTTTGGTTTGATAACTACTATCATAGGCTTTTGCTTAGGGCAAATGGAAGGTTTGACTTTTCATATGATAGGAGGCTTCTCATTCGGGAGGGCTGAAGTGCAGGGATGGCAGCTAGTTTGAAGACATCCCAAAACTCAGAAAGAATATTAAACTCCACAATAATATCAACACGAATTGGTTCACCAATTGGCTTCAAGTTAGAAATTATTTCCAAACAATTAGTGACACGCAAAAAAAAAGTTATCGTTTTATGGAAAATTCTCCACCATGGTATATGGCCAGTGCTTAAATGGAATAAAATAGTGGGTTTTCCGCATGGCATAAAAATTGCTACAAGGTAAAAGAGGACATCGGCTACCTCTTCTTCTCTTGATCAAAGGCCTCATGTGTGGAAACAAGTTAGCATAGCCTCCTATAAGTTCCCATGATGAAGCAAGCTCTCTTGTGTGCGATGATTGGTTGCTGCACATCTCTTTGGACAAGCTGAGAAATTACATCATAAATGAAAATTAACCCTCGTTCCGATCCTGTATCTGGTATGGTAGCGCGTACTCCATGGAGGCGCTAACGAACGCTATCCTTCCTGGAAACGTCGGAGGGGGGCTTATCTTTGGAACTAGCGTGAACACAATACTTGTTTCGTTCATCAAGCCAACAGCTTCAATCCTCCTGCTTACATCTATTCTCAGTGTTCTGTTTCCCTCGAACGCTTCAGTGTTCATATCTTGGTACATCAGCACATACCTCGTCAGAGCCACCCTGGACAAGTACTCCTCGCAGCCTGTGTCAGTGGAAGCATTTGCCGACGGATAATTAAGATAGACTAAAATCTCCATATCCGAGGTATTATACTGTACTGCGAGCACCAGATGCTCATGCAGCCATGGAGAATCCCTTGTCACGTTTGGATCCCTCTCGACGACCACTGAGCATGGGGTCTCCGTGAACCATTCGCCCTGTTCGCAAATCATTTCTTCATCATTCAGAGTGGCCGCGCCTGAGCTTCTCCGCTCAGGTACCGCCTCTATCCAAGGCAGCAGCACGTCCTCATAAGAGTAGCCAAGCATGGTTATGTTGCTTGCATCACCTGCTTTTACTCGGACCATCTCTCCTACCTCATTGTAGAATAAAAACTCAGCATTCAGAAAGTCCTCATCTTCGTATTCCATATGCCCTGGTATAGTCTTCCATACCTCCCATAGCCGATCCAGTTGAGCATGGTGTGCATAGAACAAGGGATCATAGGCAGCAGCATAAAAGCTGCCCATGTCCTTCCAACCGATACTGCTTTTGTTACCGAGCCAACGATGAATGTTGTTGTGAATATGTGATTCTACAGTGCCCGACAAAGAGGATGACATTGGGTTCTCACCTTGACGAGTGGGCCAGCCAAAGAACTCCTCAGGCGCGTAGGAATCACGGATCATCACGCGGTAGATGGTGTTATCGTTCTCCTGTAGTTGTTCTTCACGTGTGCGATCATCAGAGACGAGCACCAGGTCCATCGCAGCAGTAGATGTAGGCATATCATGACGAGCGTCTCTTTCTGCAGTTGACAGAATAGAGTAACGGTCGGACGTAGCGCTATACAGCCATGGAACGCTGGTTCCGTTAGGATGGTCATAGTTCCAGAATGACAGCGCGAACGTCTCATCGCACAGCAGCTTGGCGAGTATACGCTCGTGAAAGTACAGGAACCAGCGATGGAAAGGGAAGAAAAGCCAGGAATTGTGTGCCTGAAACAGCTCTGATGAGTTCATCTGATTGTAAACAGAATTACAGTAAGCACAATGAACTTTAGCCTGCTGAGTAAATGATCGCGGATCGTCATCAGGGAGTTCCTTCATTAGCGAGTAGCCTTTTGCTAGCTTAGCAGCGTAATCGTCGCTAGATAAGTGAGAGGGCCGTCTTATACGCACAACAGCGCTACTGGACGGGGCGGTGGGCCGAAAGAGTTCGGGTTCGTAAGAGGGTACGGAGGCGCAGCAGTTGTATTCCCTCTCGTCCCATGGGAGGTTCAATGGAGGATTGCATGAACTGATGTTTGGGGCAAGCACAGCTGATCCGCAATATTGGGTCATATGGAGGAAAAGAGCGCTAAGAATGAGAAACAGGCCCATCGCAGAGGAGGAGGCTTAGCAGCACTCCAAATTGCGAGGGAGAAAAGATGAATGGCGATGAACCGAACGTTCTTTCGGATATTTATGAAGATGTTGCTCTACGTTCTGCAGAAGCCAGAGCTCACTTCGAAACTCGAACATGTTCAAAGACAAGCGTTTAAAGACATGACGTTTAAAGACATGTTTCAAGGGATCTCCGAAAATGGCGATGCGAGTTGCAACGTGAAAGCAGCGACAAGGCTCTCCAAGACGAAGTCTGAATCGACATGAGGTCATTAGTTCCCTTGGGAAATTTCTAATGCCCCTACTCACAGCAAAGACGTCCTTCGTGCCTTAACTTGCTTCACAAATGGTTGTAGAGGTCTGAGAAATATTTACCGAAGCAGAAAGACTTGTTTTGTGTCTCATAATCGGCTCAAATGCTTGTGAAGATGTAGATTTCCAAAATGAATTTCACGGATAATTTTGATTCTACTGTCGTTTTTTCCGCATGAGTAATTTGAAAGTAGTTAATGTACAAGTGAATTGATCAACTAATTCTGTAGAGTAAACGCTTTCTCGCTTAGCTTACATGCAGATTTGGATTGCAAAGTCGATGTTTACGCGCAGTCAATCTCTAAACAGAAAGTCGTTTAATATATTTGTGAAGTTGTTTGTACACAATCTGTAGAATGCAAGGATGAGCAGGAAGTTAAAAATTCAACATGTGTAAAGACTATTTGAAATGGGATGCAACTACTGTAAATAGTAGTCGCCGTTTGCTTGGAACGCTCTCCAACAAGTACGCCATATTTGGACATACACACCTCAACTTGCTTCACGAACGTTGTTGTTTTTCATTTTAAAGTTCACGCACCGACATACTACGGTGGATTTGTTATATGGGCTAAGTATGACATGCAGAGTTCCATAATAGAGATACAGAGACATGTTTGAGTTTCTCAAAATATCTTTTCTATGTAAAAACTGTATTCGATGTGCACTGCATTCTTTGAATCGTAGTTTTCTGCTTAAACAATATTAAGTCTCATTTTTTATAGCAATGTCTACTTATAAACCATGCATTGTTTTATATATTTTAAATTAGATTCCAGAGGTTATAAAATAGGAAGGCATTCATATCTGATGGGGGAAGTATCTCAACCCCTAAGCAACGATGAAGCGCGAATGACCTCCACAGGTATCCTTCTTTGACCTCTGCACACCAAAAATGCTCTTACTCAGAGCTTATGCAGAGAACTCAAGTGAGCTTTTGTAGACCTGTAGTAGACACCAAGGGCTTTCCAACAAAACAAATTTCACTTGAAATGGATGCTTACACAAAGAGAAACAATGTCTACAACATGAGCTAGTTGAATGCTCACAACTGCTAGTCAAGCAGAGACCTCACTTCACTCCAGCAAACTTTTCTCAGAGATTATACAGAGAATGAATCTCAAACTTAAGTCAACTTTAGAGGACTCTAATAGCTACCCAATGACACCAAAATCATAGCAAATGGATACATAGAGAAGGAGAACCAGCCCTTACAACAGAGAGCAAAATATTTCCAACAGAGCCTACACAAAGAGAGAGATATCAATCACACAACTTCACTAAAATGAATGTTGCTCCCAGCTTACTCAGAGAATGCTCCAGAGAATTGGTAAGCATAAACTAGACTCTTATAGCTATCCAATGAGACAAGAATTACATCAAATGGATACCATATGAGGGAGAACCAATGCTAACAACTCAGGGGTAGAGAGTTGCAACACTGCCTGCGCACACACATAGATATGCCTACTAAAAGAAAACAAACAAGCAAGCAAGGGGCTTGCTTAAGCAAGGGGCTTGCTTATCACAACTCCAGCACTTAGTGCTCACTTTACATGAGCTAAAACTCCAAGAAGATGGCCCAAAAGAAGTCGGGATACATGCTCCTTTTATAGTGAGAGGTGTGCCCCTAAAATCTAGGAACTACCTTTCCAAATCAGCCTCTTAACTTGGAGGAATTAGTTGAGATGACTTGGGGAGTGGTTGAGTGACTTTGCTTGATGGAATCTCGTGGCTTTTGGCTTCCTTTGATTGCTCCACATGTCCATAAAAGATTCCCCACGAATTTTTAGCTTGAAGCTTGACTTTTAACACTCCCCCTCAAGCTTCAATTCTTCATCCTCATCCAAGCTCCTTCATGTTGATGCATTGCTTGAATTTTGAAATCTTCATCCCATCCAAAGCCTTTGTAAACATGTCCGCAACTTGGTCCTTAGTACCAATATGATGTACTGAAACTTCCTTGGATATCACCTTTTCCCTTATGAAGTGATAGTGCACTTCAATATGCTTGGTTCTAGCATGATAGACAGGGTTCGATGCTAGATGAATGCTACTCATGTTGTCACAAAAAATTGGATATGTGTCAACCTGCAAATTAAGCTCCATAAATAACTTCTTAATCCACATTAGCTCACATGTGACTTGAGCCAAAGCTCTATACTCAGCCTCGGTGGAAGATAATGCCACCGTGGGTTGCTTCTTTGAAATCCATGAGATGATCTTGCTACCTAGCATGACTAGGTAACCACTTGTACTCCTTCTATCTTCCTTGGAACCGGCCCAATCGGCATCGGAATAAGCTTTGACCTGTATATCATCATCAAATGAGTAGAACAATCCTTCATTTATAGTGGCTTTGAGATATCGCAACATTCTTCTTGCAGCTTGCAAGTGTGTAGTCCTTGGACTATGCATAAATTGTGATAACACTCCAACTCCATATGCTATGTCAGGCCTGGTTATTGTGGCATAATTGAAAGAGCCTACAATAGATCGATACAAAGTTACATCCTCTAATGGCTCTCCATCAATGGAGCTTAGCTTTACATTAACTTCCATGGGATTTGAAATAGGCTTGCAATGTAGCATCCCAAACCTCTCAAGTAGGTCTAGAATATACTTCCTTTGTATGAGCATAATACCTTCTTCTTTGTATACAACTTCAATGCCAAGAAAATACCTAAGATCTCCAAGATCAGAGATCCTAAACTCCTTTCCAAGCTTTGCCTTGATCTCCTCAATGCCCTTTGTATCATTACCTGTAATGATAAGATCATCTACATACACACACATGTAGACCACAAGTTCTCCTCTTTGTTTGATGAAGAGAGATGGATCCGCCTTGCATTGATTGTAACCACATTTGATCAAATAGTCCACCAATCTTTGGTTCCAAGCCCTTGGAGCTTGCTTTAGGCCATAAAGTGCCTTCTTCAACCTACAAACATGATGTGGAAACTCTTTATGAACAAAACCTAGTGGTTGCTCCATGTATACCTCTTCTTCCAAGTCTCCATTGAGAAAGGCATTCTTGATATCCAATTGGAAGAGCTTCCATCCTTTGCTAGCAGCCATTGCAATGAGTGTCCTAATGGTGCTCATCTTTGCCACGGGGCTGAATGTCTCTTCAAAGTCCACTCCATAGGTTTGTGCAAAACCCTTGGCCACCAATCTTGCTTTGAACCTAGAAATAGATCCATCTGAATTCCTCTTTACTTTATACACCCACTTATTACCTATTACCTTCATGTTCTCCTTCTTGGGCACTAGAGTCCATGTTTGATTTTCCTCAAGTGCGTCGATCTCTTCTTGCATTGCCTCTTTCCATTCGGTGTACCTGCTTGCATCTTCATAGCAATCGGGCTCATGATCTTCTACTACTTTGTTCATATATGCATAATGTGTTGCCATGTATGAATCATAAGTAAACCTTTGAGTTGGATACTTAACTCTAGAAGACTTCCTTTCTTCACCTTTTGGAGGAATAAACCTCCTTTGCCTTGGGAACTTGATCTCTTTCTTTGACCTGGCTTCTTTCTCCATCATGTGTCCTTCATCATCTTCAACTTCATTACCTTCTTCATCCAACTCCACCAATGTTGCTTTGCCTTTGTTGATTGATTGTGCTTCATAGCTTGATGAAGATCTCCCCCTCCATGGTGAGTTCATGCTTGAACTATCTTCTTTGATGGAACACCTTGGGCCGCTTAGCTCTAGGTCGATTTGTTCTTCATCATGTCCATGCTTTTCTTCTTCATAGTCCTGCATACAATCATACTTCTTATACCAAGGGAGTAGCTCATCAAATGCTACATCCCTTGATATCCTCAAGTCCTTTGTGTTTGGGTTGAAGCACCTGTAACCTTTATGATCATTTGAATATCCTAGAAACACACACTTTTCTGCCTTTGGTTGTAGCTTGTGCCTCAATTCACTTGGCACATGTACATAACAAGTACATCCAAATATCTTCAAGTGGGAAAGATCAGGTTTCTTACCATAATAGGCTTGATATGGTGTCAAGCCATGGATCCCTGAGGTAGGAGCCCTATTCATTAGATACACGGCGGTATTTGCTGCATCACTCCAAAACATGTTAGGTACATTCATCTCATTAAGCATTGCTCTAGCGATCTCGGCAATGTATCTATTCTTTCTCTCTGCTACTCCATTTTGTTGGGGTGTGTACCTGCATGTTACTTGCCTCTTGATGCCTTGATCCATTAAAAAATCAGAAAACTCATTCGAGAAATATTCTCCCCCTCCATCAGACCTTAGCTTCTTGATATATGTACCTGTTTCCTTCTCTACCATTGCCTTGAATGCTTTGAAACATGTAAACACATCTGATTTGTTTTTTATGAAATAAACCCAAACCATCCTTGTGCAATCATCTATAAAAGTGACAAAGTACTTGTTACCTCCAATGGATTGCTCTTTCGTTGGCCCCCACACATCTGTATGTATCAACTCCAATGGATGTTGGCTTATGTAGCCACTCTTCTTGAATGGAAGTCTCGCTTGCTTCCCTAGTTGACAAGATTCACATAAATGCTTCATACCTTGTCCTTGGAAGTTGGGAAGACCTTCAACCAGCCTCTTGAATTGCATTTCCTTCATTCTTTGTATGTTGATGTGACCTATCCTCTTGTGCCACAAGTCCAACTCCGAAATCCTCTTGTTTCCATATGTGAAGTAGACATGTTGAGTAGAATGAGAATTTACCTCCAAAGTGAAGAGTCTCCCTTGCTTCTTTCCTCTTGCTATGACCTTGTAACCTTGCTTAGGGTTCTCCACAAAGCATCCACCTTTGTTGAACCTTACTTGATAGCCTCTTTCAACCATTTGCCCAACGGACACCAAGTTCTTTGTGATGGTAGGTACATGCAAGACATCCTTGAGACATCTTCCTTCCTCCTTGTCATCCAAAGCTACATCTCCAACATGGGAGATCTCATGGGCTGTATCATCACCTGTTTCTACATGTCCTTTACCTTTGGGAGCATGTAGATTAGTAAACCAAGAAGCATTGCAACTCATATGGTTGCTACATCCACTATCAATATACCAAGTGTTATCTACTTTGCTTGAATTCCCATTCATGTGCATCATCAAGAGATTGTCATTTTCTGAACTTGTAGAAGCATAATTACCTTGGCCTTTGTATGAAGAACCTTGATTATAGTTCCTTTGGTTTCCTCCTTGGTAGCAATCTCTAGCATAGTGGCCAAACTTGCCACATATGTAACATCCTTCGCCATCTTGATTCCTGTTTTGTTGATGTCGTCCTCCTCTTCCTCTTGATCTTCCTCTCCCTCTTTGTGATGAGGTGCCTTGGTCATGTCCTTGATTTCTTGAGTGGCCTTGCCTTCCTCCAAACCTTCCTTTGCCCCTTCCTTGTCCTTGTCTTCCTTTGCCCCTTTGATTACCTGCATAGAAAACTTGTGCATCTTTGCTTTTAGTTGAACTTCCACCTATGTTCATTTCTTCGGTGACCATGAGAGCAACCAATTGCTCAAAATCGGGAAGATTATCCCTTACATAAACTGAAGTGGTAAAGGGTTTCCACTTCTCATCATCTCTCAAACCATTGAGAGTATAAGCCACAAGATCGTCATCGTCTACGTGGCTTCCAATGGATCCCAATGCATCTGATAACTCCTTGACCTTAAGTATGTAGTCATTTATGCTACTCCCTGAGCTCTTCCTAAGGTTGTTGAGCTCATTCTTGAGTTGGATCTTCCTTGCTTTGGTGCTTGTTGAATAAAGCCTTTCAAGTGTCTCCCATACCTTCATGCTTGAATCCAGGTCTTGGATATGGCCGATCATGCTATTGCTAATGTGTTGGGAAAGAATAAAGATAACCCTCTTGTCTCTTTCATTCCATTCCCTAAAGGCCCTTCTCTGGTCATTGGTTGGATTCTCATCCAACCTAGGTCTTGGTTCACTTCCACTAATCAACCCCCAAAGGCCCTTGCCCATAAGATAGTTGGAGACCCTAAATCTCCATGGTTGATAGTTACCTTTGTCTAGCTTTTCAATTTGAGTGTTGAAGTCTCCCATATCTAGTCTTTGATACTTGACCTAGCCCTTGGCTAATGCTCCAATGTGTGTAAAATGAAAATGAGGCTCTGAGGTTACCTCAATCCAAAGCTTTCCTTAGATGGACACCTTGTGCTCTTGCAAATTTGAGTAGAATAGCTCCCCCTTGATGTGAGCTACCTCCAAGAAGCTTTTGTTGATGCAACTCTTCAACCACCAACTCCAAGATGTCTTCTTGCTTGTATGTGATACCTCCAAGATGCCCAAATGCTCTGATACCACTGATGGGGGAAGTATCTCAACCCCTAAGCAACGATGAAGCGCGAATGACCTCCACAGGTATCCTTCTTTGACCTCTGCACACCAAAAATGCTCTTACTCAGAGCTTATGCAGAGAACTCAAGTGAGCTTTTGTAGACCTGTAGTAGACACCAAGGGCTTTCCAACAAAACAAATTTCACTTGAAATGGATGCTTACACAAAGAGAAACAATGTCTACAACATGAGCTAGTTGAATGCTCACAACTGCTAGTCAAGCAGAGACCTCACTTCACTCCAGCAAACGTTTCTCAGAGATTATACAGAGAATGAATCTCAAACTTAAGTCAACTTTAGAGGACTCTAATAGCTACCCAATGATACCAAAATCATAGCAAATGGATACATAGAGAAGGAGAACCAGCCCTTACAACAGAGAGCAAAATATTTCCAACAGAGCCTACACAAAGAGAGAGATATCAATCACACAACTTCACTAAAATGAATGTTGCTCCCAGCTTACTCAGAGAATGCTCCAGAGAATTGGTAAGCATAAACTAGACTCTTATAGCTATCCAATGAGACAAGAATTACATCAAATGGATACCATATGAGGGAGAACCAATGCTAACAACTCAGGGGTAGAGAGTTGCAACACTGCCTGCGCACACACATAGATATGCCTACTAAAAGAAAACAAACAAGCAAGCAAGGGGCTTGCTTAAGCAAGGGGCTTGCTTATCACAACTCCAGCACTTAGTGCTCACTTTACATGAGCTAAAACTCCAAGAAGATGGCCCAAAAGAAGTCGGGATACATGCTCCTTTTATAGTGAGAGGTGTGCCCCTAAAATCTAGGAACTACCTTTCCAAATCAGCCTCTTAACTTGGAGGAATTAGTTGAGATGACTTGGGGAGTGGTTGAGTGACTTTGCTTGATGGAATCTCGTGGCTTTTGGCTTCCTTTGATTGCTCCACATGTCCATAAAAGATTCCCCACGAATTTTTAGCTTGAAGCTTGACTTTTAACAATATCTCCTTCCTATTCACTTCACAATGATGGCTAATAAAAATACATGCTTAGAAAAGAATTAATACATCTTGCGTAACAGTAATATTGAACGTGGCTATCAAAACTTTCAAATTATTTAACAGCGATGATGAGAACTTGAGGTTACCGAGAGAAAGAGAACTTGGTAAAGTTGATCTTATCTCTATCTCTAATTGGATTAATGTAAAGAAGAACTAACTGAAGGTGGGCATACTTCTTATGGGACCTCCTGTATTTCACAAAGCAAGGGTTAGACATATCAAGCTGCCCAAAGGTGATAAAAACCTTATTGAGACCCACTACATGTACAACACCATGTGAAGAGAAAGGATATAAAAAGAAAACTCTCATACACTCTCATACATAAAGAGAATATACAAGAAATGATGTAATACAACAATACAACTAGTTGCAATATATAAAGAATAGTACATAAGGAAGATCCTAACTTTCACGAGTGGTTAAGCTGGCAAGAAACAAATGTGTCATCACTCTTGGTAGATAAGTCTAGTAAAGCTTACTAAAGTATCCCCCACATATACCGGTGTGACCACTATACACGTCAGTGAAATTAAAAAGTGATACATGTAATCCTCCATCATCACAGGTTGAGCTTGATATCTCAACACTCCCCCTCAAGCTCAACGTTACATCCTCTAATCAAATCATCTTTCGAAACTTCTTCAGCTTCTCCGCTCCAATAGCTTTAGTGAAAATATTAGCAAGCTCCTTAACTGTCTTCACATAAACAACATAAAAAACAAATACTAATGTTTCTTTAATGAAGTGATAATGTACCTCGATATGCTTTATTTGAGCATGAAAAACAAGATTTTGTGCGACTCGATGCTACTAGGATTTTCACAATAAATGGTGATCGGCATTTGCACTTCCATACCTAAATATGTAATTAATATCTCTAGCCATGTTGCTTCGTGTGCTACCATCGTAGAACCTCTATACTGAGCCTCTATAATCAACAAAGAAATATTGGCTTGCTTCTTATTGCTCGATGTAGTAGTTGCACAACCAAGTGACAATAGTTACCCACTAGTAGATATTCTATCTAAATACTACTAGCCTAATCTGCATCACTGTATCCATGAACCTACAATTATGCAACAACTTCATAAAACAATGGATAATTCAAATTAACATTCACATAACATAGAGTGTGTCATATGGAGGACAATTGATCCACAGAGAAGGAGGCTTAGTAGCACTGCATTTGTGGGGAGAAAAGAGTTGCTAAGTAGCCAATGCTACAAAAACACACGTGTTCAATAATTCCCTTTTCACTTGTTCAACATCATTGCATGCACATCATTTAGATACTGCTTCCTTTTTTATTTCGATGGGGTGCACTCCAGAAAACAAAATCAATCTTGTTCTTGACAATCAATGTCTCCAATACAATCTAGAAGAATAGCAAGAGAACTTGAACTAGAAAGAAAGGAATGAGTTATCGTGCAAAAGGAAAACATATTTATTTAAGGTTTAGAGAAGAATTTTGCATAGCAATACATAAACTCAATACTCAACTCAGATTCTCCTATAGTCCGCCAACATATCATCCCTCTTTTGATTTGCATAGCAAGCACAATTAGAGGGAAGTGGTACAAATCATCAGAATAGTGTGCAGAAGAGCAAGTAATTGAAGTAGGATGGAGTGCACTATGCCTATTTTTCTAGTAATCATAAATGCACTAACCATATAGTTGTCTCAAAGCTAGTAAGCAAAGGAAGAAAGTCGATAGAGTTTTAAATCAATACAAGAGCATGAAGACTTGAAGAGTTCTATCAATGGATTCCACTCTATTCTTCAAAGTACTTCACCATATAAGACTCCATATATGCCATGATATCATTTTTCCAAGATTCTTTAAGCCAAGTCCCTTCTGAATCATGGATCAGTAGTATACTTTGTGATGGAAGCTACATTTTCGAAAGAGTAGAAGTGTGTCTCTCTCTAGCTTTCGATCTTATTATCTCTTTGTTAGAAGCTTAAAATAAAATGAAGAAAAACTTCACTATTAGCAATGATAAGAAGTGGGTCTTTGGGATTTAGCATAATGAATCTATTTGGTTACCCATGACAAGGACTGTGGATTTCCAAGGCGCAATGACTCTATTTAGTTTCCCATCACAAGAATTGTGTAGTTCCAAGATGCTATTATTCTAAAAAACCAGCAAGTTTTCCTCTACAGGATTTTACCAAGGGAAATATAGTTGGATTGTGGAGGTAAGAGAATGTATTATATTTGAAGACCAAAGACAAAACTACTACCATAAGCTTTTTCTATGACGAAGATTGAATGCTAGGTCAAATTGAAGGTTTGCCTTCTCATTTGTTTCAAGGTGTCTCAATGAAGAGGCACGAAGTGGAAACATGGCAATTGGTTTGAAGAGATCCCAAAACTCAAAAAGAATCTTAAGTTCCACAATAATTGCAACAAGAATTGGTGCACCAATTGGCCTAGGATGAGATGGGATTTCAAGTTTTAAATTATCTCCAAAAAAAAAGTCGAATGCAAAAAAAGTTATCTTTTTATGGAAGATTATCCACCATGGTATATGGACCAATGCTAGGTCCAATAAAATATTGTGTTTCTCCCCATAGCATTAAAAACGCTACAAGGTAAAACAGCACATCAACTACCTCTTCCTCTCTTGATCAAAGGGTGCCATGTGTGGAAACAAGTTGACGTAGCCTCCTATAATTTCCCATGATAAACTTGAAGCAAGCTCTCTTGCGTGAGATGATTGGTTGCTACACCTCTCTTTGGACTTTGATTAGCAATGAAACCCTCAACAGAATTTGGAAGAAAAGATGTGCTACCACGTTTTGGGAGACCAAAGAATGGTCCATAGAGACATCACTATCTTGAATAGGAAAAAAGATGACAGATTATAAGAGCAAATCCCTTCAAAGACCACAAAGTGTTTGTTCTCAAGAAGCACAAGCTTAGAAGTAAGTGGCTCCCTCATGAAAGGGATTATAGATTCATCTTTATTTTTTGTACCTCCCTTTAGTTCTCTTACATTTTTCTCTACTTAATTAAGACCTTTCTTGTGCTAAAAATGCCCTATTTTTTCCACATAGCATCTAAAAGTCAATTCAACTTTCTCTAGATCCATAACTTATTATCAATTCATGTGAGCTATGGCCTCATAAAGTTAGAATCTTTGAGGGTTAATGATGAATGTGAGGTCCCTCGCTTGCAATCCATTCTGAATTTTGAATTCTTTGGGCCTTGTAGAAGATCACGAGCGGTGGCGTTGTGGAGATGATCACAATCCAGGTGGATCAGGAACGGTCGTGGCACACGCAGAGCGTATGAAGCTAGTGAGTGTTGGAAGGTTTATGTAATAAAAAATGTGAAGGTGAAGATGAAGTTGGGTATGGGGGGAAGAGATATCATCATTTGATTATAGAAAGGGGAACATATGAACGCAAACTAAATGCATGAACATGAATGACGAGGAAAAAGGAAACCATTCACATGAATCAATTCGGAAAAATAGAATGGTCCAAAAATATGGAGCTTCTTAAACAATTTTCAAATTTAATTCATATTCATAGGTTCTTTTGGATGGTATGAATGCATGATGAGAAAAAAACTAAAACCACACACATGAATCAGTCTCAAAAGAAAGAATGGTCCAAGAATGGAGCTTCTTATACACTTTCAAAACTAAAACATATGCATGGATGTTTGTGGGTGATATGAATGCACGTGGGTCATGCTTTATGAATGAATAGAAAATTATCCTCTCGACCTTAATGGATCATACGCACTGGTTCAACACAATAGTGTGGAGCCTTCTCACACATAGAAAGAGATAGAAGGTGACATGTAAAAACATACAAGAGACTAAGAGACAAGAAACAAGAGCCATGAATCAGAAGATATTGTTATGACATATATATATACATGAATGTTGTGAAACGTCAAGCTAAGCATTCTACTGGTCAAAGGTGGTCCGCATGACCCTCTCACCAGGAGAGTTCAACCAAATGTCACATGTAAGAGGGTAGGTTCCACTTCCTTGACCCTATGTCTTTCTAGGATCGTAATGTGTCTCTAAAGAAGTCTAAGACTCATAAAACCAATCCTAAATCACTCACACGCTCCACTAAGGGTGAGAAAAGAAAGAGAAATTGGGTTTATGATCGTATCCTAGAGAGGAAGTCTAAAAATTGATTCTAGGAACTATGATCTTACTAGCCCACCTTGGATCCTCACACGCTCAACTGAGGGTGATCTTC
This sequence comes from Ceratopteris richardii, assembly GCA_020310875.1. Classification (NCBI taxonomy): domain Eukaryota; kingdom Viridiplantae; phylum Streptophyta; class Polypodiopsida; order Polypodiales; family Pteridaceae; genus Ceratopteris; species Ceratopteris richardii. The sequence continues at coordinate 153,384,246 of CM035408.1, read as the reverse complement.
TCAAAGAAACCATGTGCTAGCAAGGGCCCTATGGATGCCTAACAATGATGTTCTAGAAGTTTGGAGGGGGGTTTATATAGGTTTTTGCACAAATTTGGGCCCTTGGATATAGAGAAATCAACTCTCAACCCTAAGATCAGCTGCTTTTGATTACAACCATTGGATTTATCAAATGGATGGCTAGGATTGGTTCTTTATATGATATCTAGGACAAAGGTGGGAAAAATAGGCGTCTTCATTCTCCACTATTGGATTTGAGGCTATTCTGGACCGTTGGACTAGTGTTGACATCAATTTGTATAAGATAAGCTACTATTTTTGTGAGTTCATCTCCACCCTTGAATGTGAGCTCATCTTGATCGTACAACATGGTTCAATCATTGTTTGTCATGTGGCAACCCTTCAAGCATTCAAATTTCTTATTCTAGGAAACTGCTATGACCTTGAAAACTAGATTTTCTACTCTTTCACCCTTCAAATATCTGTTGATGAAGATAAAAATTTGTAGGGCTATGTTTTGAAAGATCTCCTTTAGGAATATGCAGAAAAAGCTCCCATTTGAATCTCCCTTATATAAGTTTGACTACATTTGGAAGCTTGTAAGGTGGCATTACGGTGGCTAGGAAGCTCTGATAGCCTTGAAAAATTGTACACATATGTAGCCACATATGATCTTTATACATACTAAACCATATGGCTAACAAAAATTCATATACAAGATTTTGTAGGGTCTAAGTAGAAAAATTATTTTTTTTATAAAATGCACATGGCATATCAATGTGCTAGAAAATCCATTTACATGTGAAATTGAGGCTATAGACTGCCTTTGATAGGCTTTACAAGTAGATGAAGTTTCATGTCATTTGGAGACATTCAAAATTTTTCCCTAATTTCCAAAATTTGACCAGCTTTGACCACTACCCTGGATTTGCTTGATTTCTTCCAAAGTTTGCATGTGAACTACCTTTGAGATCTTTGATGCATCTAGGACTTCTCAGGGAATTTCGGCTACCTTCACCGAATGTGTTTCATGTAGGCCTTCATGAGTGAGAGAGGAGAGAAAATCTCGATGATATTTGCCCCCACTAAACCTACAATTCCTCCGGAAGCGCCACTCTAGTATCTCTGAAAAACAAAAAGTACCAGGTATTAAATTCTTTTATAGGCAACATATGGAAGAACAAGCTCAAACCCAAGTGGGTCCCACACGAGGGCGACGAGAGGGTGATTAGTCTTCTTTGTAATGCTACCTAGGAATCAAACAAGCTTCCCCTGCTTTGTGGGATTTGGGGGGTCCCGTGGGCACTAGTCCCCTTCTATTGTACCTTTGTTTCTTAATTTAATTCAAGTCCGGGAGAGTAGGCTATTGCCGAACTTCCTTTACATTAAAAAAAAAAAGAAAAAATTGATCATATGCATAAATCAGTAGGCACTATGACATGAAGCATAATTTGCATGAAAAAAATAATTGAAACAGGCAACATGAATATGCATGAACAAATAGGCAACATATATGCAAATGAACAAGTAGCATTGAAAACAAGAAAGGAAACAAACAAGCATTAATATGAAGTGGAAGTGGATGTATTGAGTCGTTTTGAGGATCAGTTCCTCTCATCTTGAAGAAAAATTTGTACCTTTATCATAAAGCAATCTACCTTAAATACGATTATAAACAAAGATTTAGGATTTTCAAGAGACATCTTTCATCTTTAGCTTATTTTAGATGAACCTCTTTCCTACATAAATATGAATATGCTCTTTCTCTAATAACATGCAAGGAAATCTAACTAAACTCCACTAATGCATAAATCTGCCTATATAGCCCATGATTTAATCTGCTATGCCTCCTTAGCTTCCTTTGGCTTACTCTCTCTCTCTCTTCTCTTTTTTTTTTCTAGGATGATGATGATGATGATTCGGTGACTTTATGGTTACGATCACTTTTTTGGGGTGGAAGAAAGTGTAAACTTCCTGGTAACAAGTAGTAGCTTATCTCCTTTTGTTTTTAATGATGGGGAAAAATTAAATCTCGATACAAGGTACAACCATTTTTGATGAGGGAGAACAGTCGTTTAAACTTCGACACAAGTGTTGTGAGGTGGACTAAGGATGTACAAACATGTAGTGGCAGGAGCTAGGACTTCAACAATTATGCATTCGATACAGGATACATATGCATGTTTATATATGAAAGTCTTGTCACCAAAATGAACCTCCAAGTCTATATGCCCTATCTTTCCATAATCCTAGATTATAATCAATTTCTTAGTAGATAAATTACTACTTAAGATAAAATTTTACACAGTAGAGAAATCATCATTAGCCCTTTTGACTCAAGTGATGTGGATATGCAATGCAATGCAAAGCTTAAAAAGAAACATGCATGAAATAAAATTGCGAACAAGCAAGAATGGAAAAAAAAGTGGAATGAAATTGAAAAAACCAAAGCAACATGAACTTGAAAAAGTATATATATATATATATATATATATTTTAATTTATTTTTTATTTTATTTTATTTTTTAATCATGGACACTTGTGCTTATGAATCGGCCTCATTGTTGTCATCTTCTTCAATATCCTCATCCAAAATGTACTCATCGTTATCACGTTTCTTGAATAGCTTTATCCTTTTACCTGCAATCAAAGTTTTTAGTGCAACACCATTTAATTTACAAAGAGCATACCTACCATTGTTGTTGGCTTTTGATACAATGTATGGCCCAAACCACGGTTGAGTGAGTTTTTTGCGTGCATCATATTGAGATTCAAATGTACTATCATAAATGAGCACCCAATCTCCTACTTCAGTCAGCTTAGGATGCAATTGATGAGTTTTATCAAAATAACGCTTGTTCTTTATTCTAGATTCTCTTAACTCCTCAATGGCATCATCAAGTCTTAATTTTCCTTGTTCTAACTGTTTAATGTGCAAACTCAAAAAAATCATCAGAAGACATGTTTTCAAACCAAGGCAAATTTGACCATGCAAAAATATGAGATTTAATTGGAAGCAACGGTATTTGAGAGTACATGATTTCAGCAGGCATAGACCTAGTAGTATGTGTGCACGTCATTCTATCTACCCAAAGTGCAAAAGGTAAGTATCTAGGCCATTGTTTGATGTCACCGTTATATGCTTTAGATATGGCTTTCACAATAGGTGGATACCCTCTCTCTATTTTACCATTGGCCTCTAGATTATATGCAGTAATGAGAGAAATGAATACCGTGATGTTCAAAGAACTCTTTAGCTTCTCTCGCATTTAACTCTCCAAGATTGGAAACTACTTTCTCTATGTACCCAAAGCAACTTATGACATCTTCAAGCAAGAATTTGCAAACATTGTAAGTGGTCTTGGATCGCCGTGCACGTCCCTCTACATGATTAGTTAAGTCTTATCTTGCAAGTAAAATGTAACACATTTTGTCAATACCTTTAGGCATAGTTACAAGATCTACTACCCACTTGTAGTGAATACAGGGTGGGTAAGTAGGATGCAACAGATCTTTATGTTTGACTGACGAATGAAGTTGACAAGTAGAACATGTAGAAACGTAGCTACTAATGTCAACATACATCCTAGGCCAATAATAGGTACTTCTAATTTTTTAATATGTTCCAAAAAATCCTCTATGATCTGCCCATAATGTCTCATGCATTTCCCTCATTACTTGCAACCGAAGACCTCGTTTTCCTAGGACTCATTGTGGATTCTTAACCTTACCCTTAGCATGTCTCCAAAGATAATCGTTACGTAGGAAAAAATTATAAGATCGTTTCCTAATGATATGGAATCTATTCGTAGTCCAGCTAGGTAATGGTTGCAGTGTACTCAGATACTTTCCTATGTCTCTCCATTCATCTTCGTACTCACACTCATGAAATTGCTCATACTCGTATATATGTGCAACATAATCAATTAAGTTCACATTCTTTAGTAGTTGACTTTCAAGATCATCATCAAATCTAGCTCTCGATAACATATCAGCAATTAAATTTGACTTACCTGATACAATATAATAGGTTAGTTAACAGAATAGTCTACACGCTTAAGGATGGAAGCTTCAAGCAATAATTTCTTCAATTTACGCATAGCTTGTGTGTGTTTGCGAGTCAAAATAAATTTTTCTTTCTTCCTCAAAAAGTCACAGAGACAATCAACAACATGAGCAAAGCGTGGGATCCAAATAACATAAAAGATGCAAGCACCAAGAAATCTACGTACCTCACTCACATTCTCACATGTTTCAGAAATCTGGCTAATGGCATCAACTTTTTGTGGGTATGGCTTTCCACCATAATGGCCACATAAATGTCCAACAATAAGAACCTCGTTGACACCAAAAACAGATCTTTCAATGGAAAATGTGAGACCTACCTCTTCAAATCGTTGAAATATTGGTTCACAATCAAAGATATGGTTAAGAACAAATTCACAACATCCATATGAATCTAGAGTAATGTCCTTTACACGTTCCTCACTCCCTTTAATTGGAATATCATCAATGAGTGGCATGTTTATATGAGGGATAAAATCATGTAAGACCATATTCATAGCACTCATCATATGCGCCATAGAATTAGTCGCTCCTTGAGGTAAAGTACACATTCACACTAAGCCTAAAGGAGTTTTCATTGTGGTTATGTTAGGACTATCAATTGCTAATTGGAATCGGTCATACCGAGAATATAAATCACCCATTGAATAGATAAAATGTCCTGAAAATGATTCAGCAAACTCATCTATAATGGGTCTTGTTCCTACATTCCTTATGGTGACTTTATTAACAGGTTGGAGCTCTTGAATAAAATGTAGTTTCCCATTCTTTTTAGGCACAATGAACTATCTATTTGAGTAAGGTGCAAAAGATGGCTCTAAAATTCTCATGTTTATCTTCTCCTTAAGTAGTTTCATTTGCTTAGGTAAGTGAACCTTTGGAACTGATATAGGGCGAAGTTTCCATGGAATATGTGGAATAGTAAAGATTATCATGGGTGCGACTAGCTTAGGATCTATGCAACCAATTTGATGAGGATACATAGTAAAGGATTTTCCATGGCTATATATGACTCTCTGAAATTTATCTCTTTGCTAGCAAAAGAAAGTCATCATCTCTACCAATTTTCACCTGTTTGATTGTCTCATCCGTGAATGTATGTCCTATGTTTTTCTTATCGCATTGAAGTGGATGGTTTTTCACATCAATAATTCTTTCGGTATTTCCTTGGGCTAATTGTTGCGCTATGGGTTTGATTTTCTTGTCTACAGTTTTGTACTCTGTTTCAACTAACGCATCATGTGTTTGGTTAAATTTTGAGCACTTGTCCAAATTGAGAGCATACTCTTGGATTAGAGAATACCCATCAAGGGAAGAAAGAAGAACAATATGGGAATTAGAATTTTGCTGAACACATAACTCTAACTCCTGAAGAGTAGAGAAACAATGAGATGTCTCAATCACATGCTCAATGTTTTCATCATGTTCCATGATTTTTTTGGTTTTATATTTTTTTTGGGTTTTTTTGGATAAAAGACTTGGACAATTGACTTTTATGAAGAAAATCTAATCTAGAATGTGGAAAACAAAGAGACAAACTATTGTACAGGTTGGTTGGTTGCGAGATGTCAAACCAATGTCCACTATTGTTCCGCTCAATAATGGATTCTATCTGAAATTTTGATTAGATGTAGATCCAAACATGAATCGAGGTGCACAATCACTACAAGCATGCTCATGATCCTGAGTAACAATAGGTTTCTTTCTAATTCACAATCGATTCCTAGGATGATTCACTCCAATCGTCATGACTTGAAGTGATTGCATTCCATCCTTAGACTTAATTCTAGCATAGGTAGATCCATGATCCATGGCTTTAGTTTCCATACGACTCTCACAAATAAAGGGTTGACCTAAGAGAACTTCATAGGAGCAGTTCTCTTGAATAAAAAAGTGAAATTCTTCTATGATTCCTCCTATGGATATGGGCACACTAGCACAAGCTCCATACATGGTACCTACACCATTATCTATAGTTCTCATATGCCATCCACAATCTTTATCTATGGGCCATCAAAATTTATCATAAACTTCTCTTGAAATGACATTGATTTCAAAGCCAAAATCTACTAATGCATTTATAGTGATAGCCTTCTTATCATTTCCTACTTTAACATGCATCTCTGATGTACCTCTAGACCAAAATTTTCTTTTAAAGTGACTTTCAGGATTGCTCTCATGATTTTCATGGTCAATTTGAATAGGTCCTATGAAATTTTTATTAACATTTACTTCATCATCATCAAGGTCCTCTTCATCAGATTCATCAAAGTTTAAGGCTTCATTCATAGCTTGATCTTGATCTAGAGAATCTTGCATCTCAATATCTAGATTAAGTGAAAACCTCTTTCTTTTAACTAGGCCCATAAAGTTGTCTTTAAAAACAGGCTTTGCAATAGAGAAAACTTGTCCTAAAGACATAGTCACTTGACTCTTAAGCAAAATGTCATCTAAAATCTCCATAGGATCTATTTTTCTCTCAATTTCTAAAATCAATATGGCTTTAGGTTTTCTTTTTGGTTTCTTTTGTTTTTGCTCATGGTCTTGTTTTTCTTCATGTTCTTGTGTCAGGTCTTGAGTTTGTTTTGATTGTTCTTGTTTCTCTAAAGGCTTTGGTTCCGTTTTTCTTTCCTTTGTCTTCTTACCTTATTGTTTCTCCTCTTGTTTTGGTTCATTGGGTTGTGGTTCTTATTTTTTATCTTTGGGTTGTGATGTTTCCCCTTGCTCTATGATGGTTTCTATTCCCTCTAAGGTTTGTTTTCGATCACTCTTCTTTCACTAGGCTCAACTTCATCTCTTTTTTGTTTTTCTTCTACATTGGATATATGAGAAATAAGAGATTGATCTTCTATCGGTGACCTTCCAAGCCATTATTCTCCTAATCTCATCTCGTGCTCTTACTAAAGCCTCTACAGAAAAGTCAACCTCTTTCATGGGTTTACTTGATTCTACTTCTTGTTCATCAAGAGCTTCTAGTTTCACCCCTCTAGTTCCTGCATCTGTTATGGTTATATTTTCTGAGTGCTTTTTCATTCCTCCCTTGCCATAATTTCCTTGCAAAGGTAGCATAGATCGATAGTCATAGATTTTCTTATCTATGTCTATTACTAGTCATTGCTCTTTAGTAGCCTTCAATAGTTCACAATCTTTCAATACGCGCTCTAAAAAATCACACCAAGGACACCTACGAGGGCCACGTACAAAACCATTTTGATTTTGAGGATTTTGATTAACTTGTGTTGGGAAATTATGAAATTGTGGATTTTGCTGATAAGGTATTGCTTGAATAGGATAGTTAGGATTTTGATAAGGTAGTTGATGTATTTGAGGAGCTTGGGGAGCAACATGTGGTACTTGAGGTGCAAGAGGAGCTTCCATAGTGTATTGTTGATGATGTTGAAAATTTTGAGTATCAGGATTTTGAAAAGCTGTTTGAGAAGCTTGAGGATACATGTTTTGATACGTTTGAGGATTTTTCACTGAAGGATTATTCATTGGAGGAACTTGATATGCTTGAGTAGGAGCTACTTGAGGATTTTGATTGGGAGCTATAACATGTTGATTAGGCTCTTGAGAAGACATTGGGTTCATTTGATTTTGGAAATTTTTGATGTAATTTGATTGTAAAGCATCTATAGTCTTGGCCAAATTGGATTGTGTAGCAATAAGACTTTCCATTTGCTTAGTGAGATATTCCACATGAGATTGTTCAACTACACTTTTCTTTGGCTCTACTTTAAAACCTTGACTAAGCTCCATCATTTGAGGAATATGAGTAGAGTCAAAAAGCATAGCATCGGATTGTTCTCGAACTTGCTCCTTAGTTTGTGGAAGGCTAGCTTGAGGAAGACTAGTTTGCTCATAAAGCATGGATTGTCTTTGATGTTTATGGGCTATAACCTCTACTACTTTACACACTTTTTGCCAATTGTCAGTAAGACCATAACGCTTATCCGGATCTTCTAATCGTCGTTCAACTTCCCTACAAGTTTCAGGATGAAGAAGCTTAAGAAAATTGATCACAAGATCAGGTTCCAAAGTTATCTTATCCTCATCAGGAAGTTGTTCGTAGCGTCTAATATCCTCATTTTTTAAGTGAGTAATAGAGCTAATAGGCTTTGGGGAATTGACTCATCATAAGAATCCATCCCAATTATGTTGGCTATAATCCTCAATATAGATTTCTTTGAGCATCTCTGTAATAAAGTGATAGATAGGAGATGGTTGAACAACACCCTCAGAGAGAGGATTAGCAAGTAATCCTCAACCATGGCTTTTGGGGCAAGTGGTTAGACCATCACATTCATATCCAAGAGGTTGTGAGCTCAATTCCTTACATTGGTATCAGAGCCTAGGAAGTAGGCTTGGGAAAGGTGGATTAACCAAATGGCCTCTAAAAAAGGCACTTGGGCATCCTCTATATGAAAGGGTACAAAGAAGCGCACGTCGCTTTGACAAGTTAGTCCAACAAAGATTGAGGTGTATCTCTCAATCCGTAGGTCAGATTGAGGCATGTAAGATGCCCTTGGAAAGATCTGGGAATGAACTTTCCAAATCTAGTGAGGTATCTTGGAAGTGTGAAGTAATTTGGAAACCTTGGGTGGCACTTGTTTTAGTGTTCAAGATACTGAATATGGGTGAGAACAAGGTTCAAGGTACTAAGGTTGAGAACATGTTTCAAGACACCAAGGTTGCAAACAAGAAGTTTCAAGACACCTAGGTTGAGAGAAAGGGTTCAAGAGAACAAGGTTGCAAGCAAGGTTCAAGAAACTATGCGAGGTTGAGGACATCAATTCAAGGGTACCTATGGAGTTCAAGGGGCTGATCACTAAGGCTAGAGGTATATAAGAGAAGATCATTGAGGAAAATGATTGAGCAAGGGGGGAAGAATGTAATAAAGTGATAGATAGGAGATGGTTGAAAAACACCCTGAGAGAGGATTAGCAAGTAATCCTCAACCATGGCTTTTGGGGCAAGTGGTTAACCCATCACATTCCTAACCAAGAGTTTGTGAGTTTAATTCCTTACATTGTAATAAAGTAAGTCTATGGTCTAGGGATCCAAATGCTTCAGACAGATCTGAAATCGGATACCGTTTTCTCACTCGTAAGTAGGACCAAAGATCTCAAGAATAGACTCAAGCATAAGTCCATGTGATCTAATATTCAAGTGATCCACTTAGCCTAGTGGTTAAGTCTCATGGTTGTGAAGGAGGATGTCTTCGGTTCAATTCCCATGGGGACATGGGGAGAGAGTTTTGCCCAAGAATATCTAGAGCCTTCTAACTCAAGTTAACGTGAGTTAACTTGAGTCTTGAGAGACTTAACTCAAGAGGTGAGACAACAACCACTAGTGGACTCTAGTGGAAGGTACTAAAGCAGTGGTCAAGATCACTCCAGCCACTAGTAGACTCTGGTGAAAGATATGAAAGGAGTGGAGGAGATTGCACATGCACTTATGGACTCTAGTTACATTTGTGGTCCTCGTTGATTGGAGTCGCTATATATACAGGCATAAGATTGGGAGGAGATTCATTCTCTAGCACGTGGTGGTTGTAATTGTTAGTTTCTTACATTGGTATCAGAGCAAGCTTTCATGGTGACCTTGGTGTGAGCATCATGTTCATAAAAGCTCTTTTAGTTTGGCCATTAGAAGCCTCTTGATCTTGCTTCTAACTTCTTTTTAAGAGGTTTCTTTTGATTCATTATCATCCCATTATTTAATCTTCATTATTCGGTGACGCCATTGGTGGTGTGATTGAAGGGAGTGCAGAGATTCGTCCCGCAAGAAGATTAGACATAAAAAAGAATATTTGCTCTTAAGAGGTTAGACGTAGAATCGAACTCGTCACTTCATTGACCTGGCCACATCCTCTTATCCAAAAGAACAAGCATGTTGTAGTTGATTGGAAACCGGTCATTTTTATACTAATGCTCGTTAGTAGAAAGTTCATTTCTGAGCGAGAAGCAAAAAGGCTTGCTAGATTCAGCCGGTGATACCCGAGGATTGATCCGGCCACCTCCTGAGCTCCGAGTTTCTCTCTGGGAGTAACCACGCTGCCATGTTCTCTCACGAAGAGCTTTCGGGAGGTCATTAATTATATAATGATCCAAATCGCATCAAGCCAAAATAACGTTTTTGCATCGGCATCCTTGGGGATGGAACCCGAGATCTCACGTACCTCTCACGCATCTCTAGGTAGTTTTCTACCTCCCGAAGGGGTTTCAAATAATATCCATTGATTCATAGCATGTGTCACAGAGGATTTGTACTCAAATAGGAGTATCTAGAAGAAAAAAACAAGGATTTTACTTCTGAGAAACCCGAGCAACAAGGGAATCTCCTCTCTGCATCAAGTTCAAAGGAGGATTCTATTTCTTCAAAGCTTGAAGCATGGATATTCATGGAGTAAAGAATGGCTCTTCTAGAGGATCAATGGAAGGATGTATCTTAATTGCGAGATAAGTATTCTCCAAGTTAATGATTGGTTTCAATATTTGTTTTTGCTCTATGGTTTCATGTAGGATGCATTATAATCATTGAAGTATGGTAGTAATCTTCATTTTTGATAATCTTGATGCAAATTATTGAAACCTACATGAAAGAGCATAAATATATTGAAACACTCATTAAAGCACAAGCATGCGTATAGGAAAGAATGTTTTCATGCACAATTTATATTTTCTTCTTGCTTACATAAGGAATAGGATGCACTGAAGCCTGTGCACATGTATATTTATAACGTTTTGTAAGGTAGAAGATAGATTGTTTCTGCATGGATGATTGGATGCAAACATGTCATGGCCTAGAATGGATCTTTAGTCCTTAAAGAATAATGTTCTCCCAAGCAGTGAGAAGGAAATTCTTTAAACTCATTAGATAGAAAGTAGTTCCCTAGTAGTCTCAAACCACTAGAAGTGGTACTTAAAGCCCAATGGTTGATATTACCTGGAAGTGTATCAAAGGATTTGCCCAAGTATTGGCAATCAAAATGATAAGCTGTCCCAAGTTTGAACAGAGTAGATAATCCAAGTAAGTAGTCTGCAACCCTATCAATGGTACTTAAGTCTGTGGAAGGTAAAATGTAAAAATTTACCTATCCTTAAAGGGAATTTCTTAAAGGTGAAATCCAAAAGCATGAGCCGATGCTTAGACTTAAGCAGTAGAGAGATTCCTATAAAGTCCCCGGGGTAGCTGCTCAAATCTTTATTAAGAAAGGAATCTAAAGACAAGAAGTAAAAAGCTCTTGTCGCTACAAATTGGTCAAGTATAACCAATTAGACTTGGATTTGATAAATTCAAGAACTTGGAATGATAGTGGGTTTTTCTTTTGAAAATCTTGGTAAAGAAGAATTGATATTCTGTCAAAGGTTTTCAAGTTTCCTATGAAAAAACACGAGATCATGAAATGATGGTGTAAAGGAATCAGAAAACTAGAATATCAAGTTAGAGATAATGCCTAAAACTTCAAAGCATTGAAGTGAAAAGGTACTCTCTCAAGACATGTTTAGACTTTAGGATAAATATCATGCACACATGAATGTGAATATAAAATAGGGTGGTATGAGGCACCAGATTTTATACTCAGATTAATGTAGGAAAGATTGTATGGGACATCCGACCATGGGATGATAATTATCTTTTAGTCCTAGAATAAATCTTGAAGTTAGATTTGATCTTCAAGGGAATTAAAGCTTCCAAGGATAAGTTTTAATTTAAGGAGGATAAAAGTATGATCTCAAGGTACTTCAAGATCAAGTTCGTAAGAAGATACGAAGTTAGTAACTTCCAAGATCTTCTTGAAACACTTCAAGATAAAGTGTTGATGATTCGGAAATATTTGATAAATTTTTGAACAAATAAGACTTTGACTTTGAAGTGAACCTTTCAACTAAAGATAGATTCACTAAGTTAAGCATCAAGTTCCAAGTGTAACTTGGTAAAGCTCAATCTTTGGACTTAAAGAAATGCACAAGAACTACATTCCCAATAAGGAATCATAAAGATTGAATATAGGTGTGAAGTTAGTCTCAAGTGAAGCATTGTTTGAGTAAAAAACTCATCACAGAACTTCAGTGGGTCGACACACTGATGTTGGATATCACACTAGTATCTTGTGATTGGATGAGGTTTGGATTTACTGTATGAATCTTTTTGAGACTCAAGTTTATTTCTCTTAAAGATAGAAAAAATAAATGCTTCAATACCTTGTTGAAACAGATCGTTAGAAAGTTAAAGTTGTGGGTCATCAAGTATTTTACTCATAGCAAGTTTATATCTTGGAAGTTTGAATTAGTTGAGTTTTAGTTATTTCCTTCCCCTTTCTAAATAGCTTGGAATTGACTCAAATACAATATCTAATTCCTTTTGCAAAAGTCCACGGTGAGCCGATTGGAACTAGATAACTAAATTGAACATCCTAGATAGATGTTCTGTATAACAACTTATTCATTCTTCAAAAGATTGAAAGTCCAAGATTGACTTATTCATTTGGGTTTGCTTGTAGTTACTAGCATACCTCTTATGACTTTCTAGAGTTCTACACTCTAGAACAGGGAAGTTAGGAATTGCTCATAAGATTGACAATTCTCAAGAACTTTTGGCTGAAATCTTTGAGAACAATGTCCTAAGTTGGAGGATTTTCATTTTGAATTTGACTTGGTTGCGATATAGTTAGGTTGACCCAAAATAAATGGAAAACTTTCTCTTACATTTTGCATAGGATTTCTAAGCCCATTAGGACGGAGTAGTCCTCAAGTCGGGTACAAAAATCAAGTAACTGTTAGTTTGGAGTTAACCATTGAACAAACATCCAAGTTAGATGTTTGGGTCAATCAAACTTTAAGTTGTTTCCAAATCAAATTCAAGCCAATCAAGAGCTCTCAAAGTCTTGATTGGGATACAAATTCTATCCTAGTTACTAAATTCCATGCACCAGTCATTCCCTGAAATGGACTAGTAAACTGAGTCCATCCATTTCATATGTTTGTGCCTAGATCGCACATCGAGAAACAATGAAGTGGCTAGGAATGGTTTTAGATCCATTCTTATAATTCATTCACTACTTTGTACTTTGGCCAGTTTATCAAAGTCCAAAGTTGGACAGTGTTTTGAATCATTTAAGCAGGGATCCCATCATAGAGATGAGACATGTTCTTCTAGTTTTAGAACATGACCATGTTCTTCCGGTTCAAGGACATGAGGCTCCGGGGTTGCCTATAGTTATATATATAGCTTTATTTTTGAGGACAAAAATCTTTGCCAAAGGGGGGGGGGAGAATGTAATAAAGTAAGTCTATGGTCGAGGGATCCAAATGCTCCAGAGAGATCTGAAATCGGATACCATTTGGTCACTCATGTGTAAGACCAAAGATCTCAACAATAGACTCAAGCATAAGTCCATGTGCTCTCAAGTGATCCACTTAGCCTAGTGGTTAAGTCTCATGGTTGTGAAGGAGGAGGTCTTGGGTTCAATTCCCATGGGGAGCATGGGGAGAGAGTTTTGCCCAAGAAGCTCTAGAGCCTTCTAACTCAAGTTAACATGAGTTAACTTGAGTCTTGAGAGACTTAACTCAAGAGGTGAGTACAACAACCACTAGTGGAGTCTAGTGGAAGGTACTAAAGCAGTGGTCGAGATCACTCCACCCACTAGTAGAATCTAGTGGAAGATATGCAAGTAGTGGAGGAGATTGCACATGCACTTATGGAATCTAGTTACATATGTGGTCCTTGTTGATTTGAGCAGCTATATATACAGGCATAAGGTTCGGAGGAGAGTCATCTCTCTAGCACGTGATGGTCGTAATTGCTAGTTTCTTACAATCTCCTTTCTAAAATCATTCCAAGGAAGAGTATCATATTGAGTGACCGTTTATGATAGAGCTATCAAAAATTCATTCAAAGAATGATATTAAGAGATCTTTGGGAAGACCAAAAATCATAGCTTGCTCTTCAAACAAATCTAAGTAGCTTGTAAAGTTGATGCCATTGCATTTTCCCTTCTCTCTCAACATAGAAGAGACTATTCTTTGGCCTTGTTTCTCAACAACCAGGATTTGAACCCTTCCTCCATCTTATTTGAATAAGCAAGTGATGCACAATGTTCTTGATCTCTCACAAATGCATTTACTTCACGATGAAGATGTGCACGATATTGTGAGAAATCTAGTGCAACACTCAAGAATGATGATGATTATATGATGAGGATGCAAAATATGAAACAAAGGATATGGATCACAACCTCCCAACAAGATATGGAGGAAATTCCACAAAGCGTTTTACGTCGGGTTCAAATGTGGAGGTGATCGCAATCCGGGTGGATCGGGTCCGATCGTGGCACACGCAGAGTGTATGAAGATAGTGAGTGTATGAAGTAATAAAAAATTTGAATGTGAAGATGAAGTTGGGTATGGGGGGAAGATATATCATGATTTGATTATAGAAAGGGTAACATATGAATGCAAGATAAACACATGAACATGAATGACGAGGACTAAAGAAACCATTCACATGAATCAATTTGGAAAAGAAGAATGGTCCAAAAATATGGAGCTTCTTAAAAACTCTCCAAATTTAATTCATATTCATAGGTTCTTTTGGATGGAATGAATGCATGATGAGAGAAAAACAAAAACCATACACATGAATCAGTCTCGAAAGGAAGAATGGTTCAAGAATGGAGCTTCTTATACACTTTTGAAAGTAAATCATATGCATGGGTGTTTGTGGGTGGTATGAATGCACGTGGGTCATGATTTATGAATGAATAGAAAATTATCCTCTCAACCTTAATGGATCATCCTCAATGGTTCAATGCAATATTATGGAATCTTCTCACAGAGAAAGAGATAGAAGGTGACATGTAAAAACATACAAGAGACTAAGAGACAAGAGACAGGAGACATGAATTAGAAGATATTGTTATGACATACATATACATGAATGTTGTGAAACATCAAGCTAAGCATTCTACTAGTCAAAGGTGGTCGGCATGACCTTCTCACCATGACAGTTCAACCGAATGTCACACGTAAGAGGATAGGTTCCATTTTGTTGACCCTATGTCTTTCTAGGATCGTAATGTGTTTCTAAAGAAGTCTAAGACTCATAAAACCAACTCTAACTCACTCACACGCTCCACTGAGGGTGAGCAAAGAAAGAGAAATAGGGTTTAGCAGCCTATCCTAGAGAGGAAGTCTACAAATTGATTCTAGGAACTATGCTCTTACTAGCCCACCTTAGATCCTCACATGCTCAACTAAGGATGATCATCTCAAGGAAACCATGTGCTAGCAAGGGCCCTATGAATGGCTAACAATGATGTTCTAGGAGTTTGGAGGGGGGTTTATATAGTTTTTTGAAGAATTTGGGCCCTTGGATCTAGAGAAATCAACTCTCAACCCCAAGATCAGCTGCTTTTGATTACAACCATTGGATTTATCAAATCGATAGCTAGCATTGGCTCTTTATATGATATCTAGGGAAAAGGGGGGAAAATACGTGCCTTCATTCTCCACCATTGAATTTGGGGCTATTTTGGGACATTGGATGAGTGGTAACATCAATTGGGATAAGATAAGCTATTATTTTTGGACAAACTCTGCATTATTGCTCTTTGATCATCAAAAAAGGCTTATCCAATGAGAAAAATCGTGGATCCTCCTTGCTTTATGCTTTGGTGCATCTCCACCCTTGAGTGTGAGCTCATCTTGACCGTACAACACGGTTAATCATTGTTTGCCATTTGGCAGTCCTTCATGCCTTCAATTTTCTTATCCTAGGAAACTATTGTGACCTTGAGAAGTGATTTTGTGCTCTTTGACCCATCAAATATCCTTTGATGAAGATGAAAATTGGTAGGCTATGTTTTGAAAGATCTCCTTTAGGAATGTGTAGAAAAAACTGCCATATAGATTTCCCTTATACAAGTTTGACTACATTTGGAAGCTTGTAAGGTGGCATTAATGTGGCTAGGAGGCTCTGATAGCCTTGAAAAATTGTACACATATGTAGCCACATACGATCTTTATAAATGCCAAACGATATGGCTAACAAAAATTCCTATACAAGATTTTGTAGGGTCTTACTAGAAAAATTACTTTTCTTACAAAATGCATATGACATATCAATGTGCTCAAAAATCCAGTTACATGTGAAATTGAGGCTACAGACTGCCTTCAATAGGCTTTACAAGTATATGAACTTTCATGTATTGAAAAGTTTTCCCTAATTTCCAAAATTTGACCAGCTTTGACCACTACCCTAGATTTGCCTGATTTCTTTCAAAGTTTGCATGTGAACTACCTTTGACATCTTTGATGCATCTTGGACTTGTTAGGGAATTTTGGCTACCTTCACTGAATGTGTTTCCTGTAGGCCTTCATGAGTGAGAGAGGAGAGAAACTCTCGACAACAGTGTGAAGCACGTCATAAAGGAAGGTCACAAATGGTGGCATGAAGAAGATCATGGGTAGGTCAGGCTCCTCAAAAGCTCCCGAGTGGTGGTGTCTGTCACTTTGATTCATGTCCATGCAGAGAAAATGAGAACCATGCTTATTGGTTCAGATATAGCAACGATGTAGATAGCAGCAATGGAGGTAGCCTTAAGTGTTTCTACAATAGAGAGTGCATTGATGAAGCTAGCTTAGAGCAATGGAGCATTGATACAAAGCTTTATTATTCTTGCACTCTTTCCATTATCAACGTCCACATTAGAAGCCCATAGAATTGTTGCTACCTACATTATTGTTATCAATGCATTGCTCATATTTGTTATAGTACCTCCATTCCAGCAATAGCTAGCTCCGTTCCAACAGCTGCTAGTAGTGGTGCAACTCAAAAAGATGAGCAACATAAGCTAGATACATCTCACCTTTGGGCCCACTCTATCATAGAGTTTCGTCTATCATGAGAGAGAATTCTATTTATCATGGGTGGGAGCCTCATCTTTCGTGGGAGGGAGCCCTATCTATTGTCGTCTATATTGTATATCATGTGAAAGACTCCCCCACCTCCTATATATCGGGATTCATCCCCATCTATCATAGGATAGACTTATTCCTATCTATGGTGTGATACACTCCCACTGCCTCCTGTCCATCATGCATATCCTTTCTTTTTTGGGGTTTCTAGTAAAGAAAAAAAGAAAGATAAAAAAGAGAGATAAGAGGGGAAATAAAAAGTTGAGAGAGTAAAAGAGCTTGTCTTAATTGTCTTTTGTTTGGGCTTTCAAAGTTTTCAGCCAAGTAGTGTAATCAGTTACTAAGCAAGGCGATGAGAGCCTCAAAGCATGGGAGTGTCGAAACAACAATAGTGTTTTAGATCTAAGTAGCTTTAGAGGACAAACACAATGTTTTATAAACTTTGCTGCATTGGGGCTATGGGAGCGTCAACGTAGCAGAGGTGTTTCATGCTAGAGTATCATTGTAGAGCCAATAAACACTCTTCATAAGTGACAACAAGGGTGATAAGCATTCTTCAATGAGAGACAAGCTATATTTATCTCAAGAAAAATAGGGTGAAAAAAGAGGAGGGTTGAGAAAAAAGAATCTTAGAAGTGCTTGAATTGGGGGCTTGCACCCTTTTGGTGTCCCTTGTTGTGGTTAATGGTGGGGCTCATTCCTTCATTAGTGGTCAATAATTTGGGCCCGGTTTCATTGGATAGGGCGATGGTGCCTCTCTTGGCATTTTTGGGCTCAAACCAACGATCGTATGCCTAGCTCAAGAAAGCATTCTTGCTAAATAAGAGGAGCTTAAGAAATTTTACCTAATAGGGGAGCTGTTTGGTCTGAAACCACCTTTGGACTCCCTCCAACAATGGTTTCCAAAAGAGTGGTTCTCTCATGGTTTGAAGGTTTCTAAGTGTCAATTGTTGCTAGTCAAACACTTTCTTTTGGTTTTTGAGAATGAAGAAATGGCCTTCCAAGCCCTATAGGTTGGCTCTTGACACGTTTGGTGCTCGACACTATGTCTTTTTGTGGTTCCCTAACTTCATCCCAAATAAGTCAAAACCACCTTGTTCACTACGGGTGGAACTCCCTAACCTTCCCTACCTCCTTTATGTATTTATTAAGGAAATCATTGCTCCTATTGGTCACCTATTGACAACCAAGGATGATGCCAAGGGTATCATCTATGAAGGCACAATGCACTCCTTCAATGCTAGTCAGCAACCCGAGATTTGTGTTGAAGTGAACCTTAACCAAATTCTCCCTAGCAAGGTCAAAATCAACATTGGTGAAGGAATCCCTCTTGAACATGAGGTAATTTTCAAAAATCTACCCAATGCTTGCTTTCATTGTGGGTTGCAAGGCTACATGATCAAAGATTTCCCTCTCAAATGGAATGTGTTAGAGAATGAGGAAAATGCTCATGGAAATCTACATGCTTCGGATGACAAATTTGCTATAAGCCATGTGGATAAATCCCTAGATCCAGTACCAAAAGAGTTCAAAGGAACTCAACTCGAGGATAAGAGCTTTGAGGCCCTCACGGAAGTAAAGCACAAAAGGAGAAGAAGTCCCAAAGGGGATGATGCACCAAATCCCAATCACCCGGTCATTGCAATCAACAATATTTTCTGTAATTTGGAAAAATGAGCTTAATATGCTGGACTACCGAAGTGAATGGAAACAACAATTGAAAAAAGAGGCAACCATAGAAGATCTTGCCACACACAAGCAAGATAATCAAGAGGAAATCACTTCTAGCAAAGAAGATTGTGCCACCTCTAGCAAAGAAGATAACCTTGATAGTGAAAGTTCTGTCATCCAATCCACGCTTCATGGTCTTGTTGGGGACTCGTTGGTTGAGCTTAGGTCGCACAAAGGCAAAATTTGTGTTGGAATTCGAGTGACTCTGTTTGGTCAATAGCTTCAAGATAAAAATATGAACCTCGACTTTATATGCCTTGACGAGATCAAAGTTGATGGAGTTGAATTGCAAAAGAGGTTAAAGAGCATCTTGGCATCTCACATTTGGATAACCAAGCAACACTAACGGGGGTATGGTGGTGTGGTGTCAAAAAGATTTACTCTCCCCAACTAAAAAGACAAGATGTTGTAACTCTATTTGACATCTTTTTATATGGATGTATATCTTTGGTAAGAAATTAGAGACAAGTTGTGCATGATGGGTTTAGATGTGACAAGTGCAATATTCATCTATCTCAAAATGAGGAACGCGACCGATTATAAAACAACATTGGGAAGCCTAATGTATCTTCCTATTATTCATTATATCCATCTTCATCATTTGAAAAAGTCACATCTACCTTGAAATCCTTAGCTCAAAGACTAATGTCAAATTTGGAAGAAACCAAACTACATTGCTTGACCTTGCTTTTCCGGACAGCATTTGAAGGCTTCATGAAAGAAACAAAATTGAAAATGTTGGCTAAGATATTTCCAAACAAGTCAAACCCTTACAAATTGAAAATTGAACCACAACTGCATGACAATTTAACGATTGCAAGAGAAGTTTTTCTTTTATGGATAAAAAAAAAGAGATGCATCAGCACTCTATTGATGGAGAAGATTGTTCACTCTATTCTGGGGGGAAAGTGGAACGACAGATCAAGCTGAAATTTTTATTATTTAAACATCTGAATAGCGCTATATTAGGGGAAGCCAATACATGCACTATTATTTCTGCCATATTTTGGGTGAGCTTCATCTGACAAGGGGGAAAGGTGCAGCAATAATCTGGCACTCTATGCTACACCTAGAGGAATTTATCTGATAAATTAAAATTTTTTGAGGGTGCTCCCGCCTGCCTACTGACAATCTTCCCACTTCATAAACACGTTGTTGTTCGGACCCCATCGACTTCAAACAACAACGAGTCTCATAATGCTTCTACTATCTCTATTCATACCAATGCTCTGACTCAAATTCTGATCGACCGAATATGACGCCAATAGCTCCAACGATATGATCTGAAGTGCAGAGATTAATGATGTTTATGGAATCCAATCCAAAGCGAAAATCCGGTTTTGAATTTC
Organism: Ceratopteris richardii; assembly: GCA_020310875.1. Taxonomy (NCBI): domain Eukaryota; kingdom Viridiplantae; phylum Streptophyta; class Polypodiopsida; order Polypodiales; family Pteridaceae; genus Ceratopteris; species Ceratopteris richardii. The sequence goes on along the minus strand of CM035408.1, from coordinate 153,364,181 downwards.
GTACTTTCATGTGCATACAATTTACAGAACTCTTGATGATTTCGTGTAGAAGTTAGTCACTGCCACTGCGTTAGTCAACAAAGAAATCATATGTTCGTGAAATGTCTTTGAAGAACTATTATTCGATAGATAATTGTTTAGGATAATTGATATGATCTTGTATATGATACACCCTCAGTACGGTGCAGATTGAGGATTTCAATTTGTTGTGCTTTGTTCATTCATCTCGACTGACTGAATGTTATCAGATATGAAAGAATGGACTGAGGATTTCGTGTCTTTGCACTACTGCTGTCAACTGTCTTCAGAGGAAGAGTTTCTTGTGATCCATGAAGTTGACAGTAATTATAGTTGTTCGAGTAAGTATTACTAGTAAAATAATCAGTGAGTTTGTGTAGATTACCTTATCACAATTAAGTTGAGTACCTAATTGCTCGTTGGTTAATACAAAAAGTACAAACAAAGAGTTGAAAACAAAGCTGAAGCAAGGATCGCTGCTGACATGGTTGTCGTGTAGTATAAAAATCAATACTTCGATGAATTAAATTCTATGAGATAAAGTTCACGAACAAGCAATGCATGTAATTTCTTGTTCTCTGAGACATATATTGTATGATACACCGAAATCAATTATCAAATGTTACTTGATTTTTTAAAGGTCAAGTTAGGAATCAATGAAATTTTACTTTCAATCTAGTTAAAGATACACATTTTCATTGTTGAAGAAGGTTATTTACTCTCTATCAATTGTTTGTTTCAAATTTTTATTCCAAAGATGACTTGCATTCTAGTCACATATGATTGGATCAGTTTGTTTACTTTGTGAGATTGAGTTAAATAAAGAACGTCTTACTTATGTCTTATTTTTGAGTTTGCGAGAATTACCTTCATTGCTAGAAATCACCTTGTGTGAGATATTAAGCACGGCAGTTGAATTGATCCACCAACTGAGTGTTCCCATTCTTCTCGACATTTGTGAACGTGATGTGAAGAAATGGCACTACAACTCAAGTACACATAATTTATATTTTCTTGCATATGCATTCATGAAGTTAGCAAATAGTCGCGGGCTTCTTCTTACTTGTGAGCGGGATCTTGATTCCTAAACCTTGCACTTTTCTGGGTGTTGATGGCTGATCATATTTGGTCTTAGCACCTCCACGAAAATTGGCAAGTTGTTATCCTCTTCTCCCCCACCCTCTCATCAACATTTTAAGCAAAGAAGTTTGCAAACATTCATTCACTAGATATTCGATGTATTTGAATTCAATGAAAACAAATTGTATAATGCTTACATACATGTTCATTTTGAGCCTCTTCTTCGAGCCATATTGCTGATATTTGATCTATCTCTTGATACTTATTTTTATCAAATTTCAATGGGCAAGAAGAAGGTAGTTCAATGAGTCACACATGATAAAGAATTAAATATGTAAGAATTAATTAAGCTTAAGATTTTGGACTTGGAAATGTTTTTATTAATTGATAAGCTTAGTGATTTTCCAAATTCAAGTCATGTGATGTGTGGTACTTTAAACATTTCTTCAAATCCTAAGTTCTTGGAGAATGAAAAAGTTTTTTATGAAGATAAATTAAGGGTTCAACCATATGATGACAAAAATTTTCATAATAAAATTGATGATGCCAAAGAAATTAGGGAAAATATGAAATTATCTAATGATCAAGATTTTTTGAATAAGTAACAGAATTGGCTACAAGAAGCTATATGGAAAATTGAACAAAATATTAAAAACCCTTCTAAACCTACGAAAAAGAGGGAAAGCAAACTGAGAGGATGATTTTTTTAATTCATGTCTATGTTCAAACTTGATATTTTTTTTGATGAAATTTAATGATAAATATTTCCTAAATTTTGATGAATTTATACATATATTTGATTTTATGCTTAAAGATTTTTCTAGGACTTTGATTAGAGGTGAACCCCTCCATAGAAGCTGGAAGAAAATATTTTCTACCACGTTTGGGGAGACCAAAGAATGGTTCATAGAAAAATTCATATCTTTAATAGGAAAAAAGATGACAAATGAGAAGAGGAAACCCCTTCAAAGACCATGGAGGGTTTGTTCTCAAGAAAAACAAGCTTACAAGTAAGTGGATCCTCCAGAAAGGGATTATAGATTCATCTTTCTTCTTTTTCCCTCCCTTTAGATCTCTTGTATTTTTCTCATTTTGTTTAATTAAGACCTTGCTAAAAATGCGCTCTCTTTTCCACATGACATCTGAGAATCAATTGACCTCTTTCTTTAGATCCATAACTTATCATCAATTAATGTGAACTATGGGCTTGTAAAGTGATAATCTTTCAGGATAAATGATGAATGTCAAGTCCATTGCTTGCAATCAATCGTCAATGTTGAATTCGTTGGGCCTTGTAGAAGGTCACGAGCGGTGGCGTGACAAATGTCATGAAGGTGATGAACGATGGCGTGAAGAATCTCATGAAGGTCACGAGCGGTGGCGTTAAGAAGGCTGAGGGTAGTTCAAACTCTTTAGAATGTCGTGAGCAGTGGCATCTGTGAGTTTGGTTTAGATCCGTGTAGAGAAGATGAGAACAAGAGCTAGTGGTTTAGTTGTAGCAACGAAGGAGATAGCAGTGATAGAGTTATCCTGAAGTGTTGCTGCAACAAAGAGTGCAGTGAAGAAGCTAGCCTTGAGCGATGGAGCATTGACAGAGAGTCTTATTATTGTTGCACTTTTTCTGTTTTTAACTTCCACATTAGACATGTATAGAATTGTTGTTGCCTGCATCATCATTATTATCATGTTTTTCATCTTTGTTACAATACCTCCATTTGAGCAAAACGTAGCTCCTTTCCAGCAACAACCAGCAGTAGTGCAACTCGAGAAGATGACCAAAGCTAGACAAATCTAGCCTTTGGGCTTGCTATATCATAGAGTTCCGTGTATCGTGGGAGGGACTTCCATATACCACGGGAAAATTATATGTTCAAAGCATGAAGGACTAGTAGTACTTTATGATGGAAGGTACATTGTGATGGAAGCTAAGTTTTAGAAAGAGTAGAAGTTTATCACTCTCTAGTTTCCGATCTTATTATCTCTACCTGGGAAGCTTCAAATAAAATGAACAAAAGCTTCACTATTAGCAATGATTAGAAGTGGGTCTTTGGGATTTATCATAATGACTCTATTTGGTTACCCATCACAAGGATTGTGGATTTCCAAGGCACAATGACTCTATCTAGTTCCCCATCACAAGGGTTTTGGAGCTCCAAGATGTTAATATTCTAGAAAGCCAAGAAGTTTTGCTCTAGAGGATTTTACAAAGGGAAACATACTTGGAATGTGGAGGTAAGAGAATGGATTAGATTTGAAGACCGAAGACCAAACCACTATCATAGCCTTTTGCTATGATGCAGTTTGAATGCTTGGAGCAAATGAAAGGTTTGCCTTCTCATTTGTTTGGAGGCGCCTCATTCAAAAGGGACAAAGTGGACATAAAGTGGTCTCTTGTAACACACAAATTCCACATTTCACATGTGTATCTACACCTCAATTTATTTACCATGGATGCCTCAAAGAACTCATAAGTCTAGGACTAAAGACTCTTTCTTATTCTATTAGATTACAGAAACACACATGTTTGATGAGTTGATAAGTAGTCAGTACTACAGAAACACACATGTTTACAATTCCCTTTTCACTTCTTCAACTTCATTGCATGGACATCATTTAGATAGTGCTTCCTTTTTTATTTCAATGGGAAACACTCTACAAAACAACATCAATTTAGCTCTTCATAGTCAATGTCTGCAATCCTATTTGGAACAATAGCCTTGAGTTTTCATGAAAAAGAAAAATGGATTTCATTAAGGTTTAGAGAAGAATTTTGCATAGCAATACATAAAATCAATGCTAAACTCAGATTCTCCTAGAATCCGCCAACATATCATGTCTTTGTTGATTTGCATACTAGGCACAATTAGAGGGAAGTGATATAAATCTTCAAAATAGTGCGAAGAATAGGAGCTACTTGAAGGAGGATGGAGTGCACGATGCCTATTCTGCAAGTAATTGTAAATACAGTAACCACATAGCTTGAGTCAACAAAAGAGCATGAAGACCCCAATAGATCTCTATCAATGGATTCCACTCTGTTCTTTAAATCCTTCACCATATAATACTTCTTCTATGCCATGGTCTCATTTTTCCAAAATTCTTTAAGTCAATTCCCTTTGAAAATATCATCTCTTTGTGTGTCCTTCAAAGAATCGAAGCTTCCCAATGCATATAACCAGAAGCCTTCCACCAATGTAGATGAATCATTATCATCCTACCTCATTAGTAGTTGTTTTGTTTTCCTTTCACAATGACTTATTTCCCTCTAAAATTTGTATGGAATGCTGTCTTCTCTTCTTTTCTTTGTGGATGAATTCCCCTTTCGTGTGTCCTCCTCATGCATGATGAGAATCGTCTATCAAGTGTTATACCAAACTAAGCTTATTATCCCTCATTCAAAAGGGCCCCTTCTCATTTCTTGAGCCCAAGTTGCTTGAATTCAATTGCTTCCTTCGATCTCTTAGTCGGATCCCTATTACAGAGTATAAGGCACCCCAAAACCACAATCTCTCTTCTTTCAAGCGAGAAAAATTTCTTTTATAATCACAAAACTCTAACTTTAGATTTTTTGATGTGACTTTAAATTAGTGATCCAAATCAAAATATAACTTCAAAACCCAATTCATCTATGCTTTAATAAACTACCCATCATTTTGTATTCTTCTCTGCTTTCCCTCGTATAGATGAAGGTCTTCTAATTGATCACTACACAACTCTATGAATATGGTCCTTTCTTTCACTGCTCTCTTGAATTCTCATGACCTCACCATGCATGTCTAGCACTTCTACTTGCCCTCATTGTAAACTCCTTGTTGCTTTCTGCCAATGAGCCCATTTATCCTAGAGCATAGCCAACAAAATTGTTTGTCTCTTGTCCTAGATGGCATAAAGCTTTTCCTGCACTTATTGATGAGTCATACAGAATTCCTCTAAGAGAGTCAGGAACCTTCAAAAAACATTATTTGAATGCTAATCATTGTACAATGGCTTGCTTTAGTGTAGCAGGAAAGATTTGAGTTGTAAGAGAACTAGACTTCATGAGGAATCAAGCTTCCTCTTTATCCTCCATGGAAATGTGAAGAGAAGTATCTCTTTAATGTTAGTCTTCTCCCCTTCCAATCCTCTATGTTCTCTACATGCAAAATGGTAGTCTAGGGTAAAGAAAACCATGTAAACACATGTGTTTCAATTCTAAATATTGTTTTTTGTGAAAACATCAAATCTAGAGGCATAAACTTGGTCATGTGTTTACAAGTCATGCATTCCGCCCACCAAGCAAGTGGTAAATACTTTGGCCATTAATTAGCTTTCCCATCACAAGCTTTTTCTAATGCTTTCACTATTGGTGAATGACCTCTCTCGATTTTCCCATTTGATTTGAGATTGTATGATGTGGTCAAAGCTAATAGGATTTAGTGCTTTTGGGAAAAATATTCTAACTTCGTTTGCGTCAAGTTCTCCACGATTAGATACAACTTTCTCTACATAACCAAATCTACAAAATACATCCTCTAGTAACAATTTTCATACATTTCTAGTAGATTTTGTATGTAAAGCTCTACCTTCAACATAATTAATGAAATCCTCCCTGGAAGTACAATATAAGTCATGTTCTTAACATCCTCATAGACCAAGCATGATAGTTTTCTCTATCCAATTTCTCTATCTGAAGAGAATCTCCCATCCTTTCTTCACCTATGTATTAAATTCTTCAAGCTTTGTGAATAATAAATGTACCTTTACTTTGAATGTAGTTCCTTTTGATCTTCTTGATAGCTTGATACCTCCTTCTCTAGCTTTCACTTCAAACTTTCACCTTTTGAATCTTCAAAGGTTGATTTCTGTATAGTTGCAATAGTTAGGGTCCTCCTTTCTTCAATTTTGATGATTCTTGCTCTAATACCACTGGTGGAGAGTATTAATCTCTCAATGGCATAGTTACTAAGTCAACAATCCAATTCTAGCATACACTAGGTTGATAGGTAGGTTGTAACCCATTACAGTCTCTCATAGATGAGTGTATTGGACATTATTTACATGATGCAACATAGGAAAAAATATATACATACATGCTTGGACACCAATATCTTCCCTTTACTTTCTCATATGTACCCCAAGCCCCCTATGGTGTGCCCACAAAGAGTTATGTAGGTCCTTCATTATGCTTCTTTGTCAGTCCTTTCTTTTGACTACACATTGTAGAAGCTTTATTTTCCCTCAGGCATGTCTCCATATTAGTCCATCTCGTAACAAAACGTTAAATGCAGGCCTTCAAATATTTCTACAATATAATGAAGTCCTAGAAGTTCGTGCAGCCATTTCACTTAGAGAATATCCAACATCAAGAGAGTTTTCATCATAAATATCTTCACTAAAGAATTCATGTACAGAATATTTGGCTTCATAAGCAAGATTCTTAATTTCCCCAATTTTTTCAAATTCATCTTCATTTAATATATGCAATCCATCATAGCATAGTTATATTTGGAGTTAAACAATTCACAATTACACCAAATAGGGATAAGCAACTAGTTTCTACAATTACATTAACACAAGTAGAATAGTTCCACTCATTCTTGAGTGTAGAAACAACTACTCAAAGTTCTCCTTTGATTTGAGGATACTTTCATTGCCCTTCTTGCAATATGGTTGCTGAAAATCCTATGGCATATCTCTTACCATCTTCATCTTCTTGAACAATCACCCACCCAATAGAAATTGGAATATATCTACATTCAGTAAGATTACTTTTCCATTTGAGTAATCAACCTTTTTTAGAATTGGAGCTTGCAAGAAAAGTAACTTTAATTTCTTAAGCCAAACATATTTCTCATGTTTTTGTGACAAGGCATATAGGCCATCTACCACAAAGGGGAAAGTGAGGAATCCAAATTGCATAAAATGCACATGCTCCCAAAAAACTTCTCACTTCACTCATGGGTTTGCACGTATTTTCCATCTTATTGATTGCGTCTACCTTTGAGCTATCTCAATTCAAGAAGGTGAGCTTTACGCACAAGAACAGGGTGCAAATTCCAAGGTATGTGAAGAATTGTAAAAATGATCATTGGAGTAACAACCTTAGGATCTGTATAACCTATTTCGCATGGCTCTTAAGTGAAATCTTTACCATGCTTTTGTATGATCTTTTGAAAATACTTTTTCTCTATAGAAAGAAGAAAGCCACTAGCATCTATCTTGACTAGGTTTCATCTTTCCTCACTAAATTAATGCATAATTCTTGATGGATCACAAAGAATTGGATCATGAACTACTTTTCTAACGATCTTATCACCGAATTTTCAAGGTGATTGAGCTACTGGCTTCACTTTCTTATCTAAAATTTCCTATTTTGTCTCTATGCATGGGTCAAATCCATTAAAGTAATGAGACTCATAAATCCAATCATGTAAAATTGCATACATTTCTAAAGACAAAAATAGTACAAGTTTTGTTTTAGCTTGTTCTACCCTCATGAATATTTCTATTTCTTCTATGATATCAACACATGAGGCATACTGAAATATTCCACATATTGTTTCATTTTCATCACAAAAACCACCAGTTTTTAGTTGTTTTTCATGTTTTCTACGTTTTTTCTTTTTATTTGTAAGAACTCACTTTGTTGAAAATAAATTTGGCCAAAAGAAAAAACAAAGGAATTTTTTCAGGAATAAAAGATTCAAAATGCAGGAACTCAAGACATAGGTACAACTATTATCGTAACAGTGGCAGTTACTCAAAATCCTATTCTAAGTGCATGAGAGGATACTTTCTCAAAATATGGTTGATTTCTAGGATGATTAACATAGATATTCATTAGCTGAACCAACTTCAACCCATCACATCAACAAACTTTTGCAAAGGCACTACCATCATCTAAAACTTTAGTTTCCATGCAGTGTTCACAAATGAAAGGTTGGCATAAAATAGTTGGATAAGAAAAATCTTCATGCACAAAGAAATGATGAACTTCTTTCACATCACCAATACAAAGGCTTACATTAGGGCAGGCACCTAGAAGATGATCTGGAGCATTATTAATATCTTTCATTCGAAACCCATTTATTGATCTAGAGGCCATCTACCCTCTTTAAAAGGATTTCTCTACATTTATTTTTTATCGAGAATCTAACAAGATAAGAGATAGTTTAGGATTGTTTTCAATTTTGACCATAGTCTCCATGGTTCCCCTTGCCCAATGTTTATGAGTAAAATGGCTTTTAGGGTTCCCATTATACTTATCTACATTCCCAAGCATGTAACCTAAATACTTTCTATGCCCAAACCTATCATCCATTTCATGTTCATTGATTTTTCTAGTGGTTACTTTTCGCTCATCCAGTTCTACATCTTCATATTTATTTGATATGGGCTCTCTTCTTCTTCTTATCATATATATTACTTCTTCTTTTAGATCACATCTTGAGATTTCCCAAACTTCCTCTACAATTACTTCAGCTTTAATTCTCATAGATGACTCTTCTGATGTCAATAATCTTCCCAAATTAAGAAACAAATCTATAATATGGAGGCTTCTTTTTTGGTTTTTCTCCCTTGTCCTCAACTCTCTCTCCTCCTTGTTCTTCTTTTGGTTCTACTTCTTGATTCTGAGTTTTCCTTCTTGTTGGTCTTCCTTTTCCTTTCGTAGGATTCTCTTTAGGATCTTTAGTTTGTTCATTTGAAATTTTCTCTTGAAATTCCCTCCTAGATTTAGTCACTCTCATATCTTGTTCTTCTTTCTACTCATCTCTTTTATGTTTCCTTTCTACATTTACTTCATGTGCATACACTAGAAGAAGGTCAACGGGGACATTCCAATGGATTTTTGCATATATAGTACAGCTAGATTCACTAACTGTTTGTTGAGTCAATTCACCCTTACAAGAATTAGTGTGCATACTTATTCAAAAAACATAATCATTTTCATCTAAATCCAATTTGTAAGAATAGGATTTATGAGTTGTAGGAGCTTCATAGAACTTGTTCAATCCCCCTTTCCCAAAGTTCCTTCCTAATACAAGTTAAATATATACTAATAAATTAGGATGATGATGATTCCGGTTTTTTTTCTCTCACTCTAATCTTGTAAGTATTTCAACATGGATTTCAATACATGTTTCTGATTCCAAATACGGTTAAATGTATTATGACAATATTATGGGCTGAAAAGTATGCAATGAGACTATGGTAAAGTAAATCGAGAAAAGTCAAATAAATCAAGATCCCATATTAGTAAAAACATACCCTTGAAGGCCTGTCACGATGGTGAAAGTAGAGTTGTTGAATTCGAATCTTAAGGTTGGACTGTATTATTAAAATTTGGCCTCCTCCACAACTCATTAACCGCTATTGAAATATTTCTTTGTCGTTTGATTAGAGCAAATTGAAACTTAAGTGACGATCTCATTGCAACTCTCTTTAAAGGAGTCTTATGAAATAAAGAGATCATTGAATTGAACCCATATATGATGGTGAAAGATTCAAGGATCATCTCATATAGTTGTTGATTTTTTTTTTTGATAAAGACGACTAGAACGCATGAACTTTGCTAACAAAATTGCTTTATGGAATTTGGTGAGTTGTTTCCTAGCATTCATGATGATCGGGTATGATTTTGCAATTCTTCGACTAGTAATCTTTTGAGTTCCACAGTACTTGAGCTTGTTCCAACCACCCGGCATGCGCTTTATATTCGACGGTTGGACTCATCCACCAACTGATGCTTTCATGCCTATACCGTATAAGTGCTAGGGATGGATCACCAAAATGGGAGTTGCCGAGGTCTAAAGCTGAACATACGAATGAAACTAGAGATGACCCTTAAGTTTCTAAATTAGATTTCCTTGCTAAACACATTGAAACAACCCATAATTCAGGAAAAGAATAAAAATCCTTTTAACTAACCAAGGATACGTATATGGTATGAAAATTTTGACCACTTTATTGGACATGTACATCTCTCCGTGAGGCAAACGAGAGAAATTTAGCCTTGGAAATTGATAGACAACTATGAAACTTTGCTATGAAATATATTTAGATTCCCATCCGTTTCAATCATAAGAATGCCTTGAGAGGACGATTTGCATGAAATGAAACCAAAACAAAAGTGTTGCACAGACAATATTGCTATGCCATGGATGTTTTTTTTGCATAAAAGGGGATGGACAGAAGATTTGGATCGAAATTTGAAGTGATCACATAAAGAAAAGAGCCATGAGCTACAACAAGATCTATGCGACAACCCCATTTCTTTTGCATCACTTTGCCATCAAACCCTTGGGCAAGATATATTGTTACCCATAGATTCCAAGTAACAATAATCCATGATAAAACACGTGAAGCAACATGCTTTGCTTTAGAACACATACAACATCTTATATACATATTGTTTGTTGTTACCCTTTGGAGTTGTCCTCTCCAAACAATACATCTTACATTTGTCAATCTCGGAAGTATACAAAGACCACAGCCCCTTCTAGTTAATGGAATCCAAGAATAAGAGGATAATGACTGGATTTTTGAGAAATGATGAAGATGAAGAGAAATTTCTAGGGTTTTGATTATCTTGAGCAATACTACATCATTTTCAATGCTCTTGGTGCCTAAAGTGTGTTATTTTCTCAACAGAATAGAATTATGAAGTCAAATCTCAAAAATGATACATGTAATCCTCAGACGAGACAATCGCGTTTCTATGAAAACTGATGATTTCCATCTCTAGCTTTATTCTTCAACACTTTCTCACCCATTACTCTAAGAATTACCTCTCTTCATACACATTCATTAGAAATACACAACTGTAGCTCACAAATTCCATGGAATACACATAGAATAGACTCAACAAATCTAAAGAAAGTACTTGAAAGGAAGAAACACGATTTCTGCAAGGAGAGCTCTTCAATTTACTTGGATAGCACAAATAATACAACAAACCCTCTCAAAATAGAGGAGATTATCTTTTATAAATTTTCAAGTGTCCCTTTTCACACTTGATTTTTGGTCCTTTTCCCTTCTAATCTAAAAATATGCTATCAAAGAGCTTCCAAAAATTCTAGAAAAAATACATGATTCTAATTTACATGAGGAAGACACTTCCTCTTTTTTACATCATTTGCATAAATACTTCTACAATTTTTTGAAATTTTACAAATAATTTCCCTTCAAAAAATGCTTCTTCTAACATTCTTCCCCTCCTAGACTTTTTGGCTCCTGACAAAAAATTTCTTGGTGGTAGATAGTGAAAGCCTCCTTTACTTCTTTTTCCTTTGATATACCTGTGACACTCATGACTTTTCCTTTTTGTGATATTCAAATTATTCACCATCTCAAGTAGAGCTTTTCTCCATTGTACATCTCCTTCTAGTTTATCTATCACATCTTTCTTTAAGTATTCTGTGTATGCTGCTTCATAGGCAGTGAGTCGAGACTTTGTTACTACTGATAAGTTTCCAAAAACTTTGATTCTCGTTCAAAAAATCCATAATCAAATGCATCCTCAAAAATCTAAAGATAATGGCTACCCAAAAATACTATTCTACTATAATAAGCCATTAAGCAGATCCTGACTGGGTTTCACTTAAGTCAAAAAGTAATGCATCATTTGGTGAATTGAAACCAATATAGTTGAGGGTTCTGACATCTGTATCTGTAAAAGTCTCTATACATGCCAATATGAGTCTCATTATTCTGATTAATAATATACATGCTGGATCATTGACATCTTTATATGTAGATATGACACACTCTGCTGTGTCAACCATATATTTCTTTGTTGGCCATGTGCCTGCCTTCGGTCGTGCTATCTTTGGGAAATTCAACCATTTTGATGGAATCTGTCCTTCATTCCTTCTTTCCCAAAAGACTATCCAATCCCTTCTCCTTGCTACCGGACAATAAGCTGGATTGAGTTTTAATTGAATTGGTGCCTCTTTCCAAATCCTTCTACATTCTTTGTTAGCATCCAACCACTTGTTTCTCCATTTAGGATTGGCTTTTTTCAAATAATTCCTTTGTCACATTGATGTCTTCTTCATATTCCAAATACTTGTTTGGTGATAATCCCACCCTTGCCACCTGATAATTTTTAATGCTTTCAATAATCATGCAAAAGGGTATACCTAGGCCATCTGCTACCCAATGGTGTTGATCAAGATTTATCCCTTTGTTTAAAGAAAAATTAACAATCTATTCCTCATATTCATTATGCATTTTTCTAATAAATTCCATTGTAGATTCTCTGACTCTTAGAAGTCTCTGAACAAACTCCTCTGAGTACTCCTCTTGTTTTCTTGTTCATCAAAATGTTGAGTCCTGTTATCATCTCCCCCTTCATACTCTTTTGCTTGTGTGGTCTCTATCTGTTCTTCAACCTGGCTTTGTGGCTTTTCCAATTTTTTTTTGTAACTCTTCCATCATCATCATTAAACTTCTATTTTGAGAGGTCCACAATTATTTTTCTGATTTCCACTCATTTCTTTCTGTTTCTATACTCAACTGCCAATCACTTCTTTCTTTTTCTATATCCATATGTAACTTATTATATCCTCTCATTGAAGTAGCAGCATGTACATTGGCTTGTTTTTCCAACTCCTTAGCTTCCTTTAATTCTGCTTGTAGCCTTAGAATTTCTTTGTTCAACTCCTCCTTCTCATCTTGTGTTACGTGTACAGTCTTACTCTCTTCTTTTATCTTGCCTTCTTCCATTAATAACCTGTTTATTTCTTCATTTGCTTTGACCATAATTTGATATGAACTCTGAAGTGTTTTGTATCTCCCTTCAATTTCCTTCAGCTCAATTTCCATTTTGCTGTTATGCTCTATCTGCTTTGCACACTTCTCTTCAAGATATTGATTTTTTTTTGTTGTTGAACCTCCAATTCTTCCAAGAAAATTATTCTGTTGGTCAATTCCTCATTTCTCTCCTGTACAATCCTCAATTGTTCTACTAACTGTTCCTTTTCTTTCTTTTGCTCATTAATGGTTCTACTGCCTTTTACAAATTCTAATTCTGCCACCATTTCTGATATAATCATATTTCTACTTGATGGTCTGAACTGCTCTATATTGCTCATAATTACTTTACAAGCACACCTGATATCTTTAGGTATCCTTTCTAATTCAGCTTCTAGTTCCATTTGCTTAACTTCTATCCGCTTTTCTTCTTTGCAGTCATTCTCTTCTTCATCTTCTTCCTCATATTCTATGACTTGGTTCTTTTGTTCTTCATAGCCCTTTTCTGCTTTCATTTCTTCTTCATCTGCAACATCTTCCTCATACACTAATGTCTGATCCTCCTTTTTCTCATGTCCTGATGTTTCTTTAATTATCTCCATTTCTTCTGCCTTCTTTTTCTCCATTCCTTGTTGTTCCTCTTCAAGGATATGTCCTTCCTCAAGGATATTTCCTTCCTTTTCCTGTACTTCCTTATCCTGAGTTAGGGTTGAATCAATCTCCACAGAGAGCTTTATTTGATCATTGATTATCTGCTCCTTTTGTCCTTCCTCTTGCTTATCTATATCCATGAGATCCAAATCTTCTTCTTTTCCCTGATCTTCTGTAGTTGTGAACTCCTCATTATGATTAAAATCATAAAGTATGTCTTCGATAATTTGGTTTATTTCTTTTTCTATATTTCCTTCTTTGACCTCTTCAAAATTCTTCTTTCCCACTACTTCCTCTGTTTCCTTAGTTATTTCTCTATTTTCTTGACTGTATAATGCTCTACATTCCTAAGCTTCTTTTGTTGTTTCTAACTTTTCCTCATTAAATTTGAAGTAGGTCTGATGTGAAGATTTTGTCCATACTGTCTTCAACCCTGAATCCACTAATCCACAACTGAATTCCTTCCTCACTTCAACCTCTTCTTCCATTATCACTGTTTTACCTTTTAGTAACCTTTTCTCTTCTCCAGGACTTACCTGTTTTGCTACTTCTTCTTGAACCTGTTTTCCTTGTGGCTTCTCACTCAAATCTTCTGGGGTTTTAATTTTTTCAGAGGCTTGTACTGTCACATTTGGTGTGCTAGGTACTGATAAATTCAAACTTTTCATCAAAAATTTTTCAATGTCACTCTCAGAATTTGAAGAGAATTGTGAAGAGCCTGCTATTCCCGATTTGTCCATTCTTGATTCTTCTAAAACAATGGATTCCTCCTGTTTTTTTCTTCTATTGACACTTTTTCTGTCTCCGTCCTTTGTATAGGTTCTACTAATTCTTTTCCTTTATTTTTCTTGATCAACTTCCTTTTCTGTACAGGTTTCTTCTGAACTTTCTTCTTTACTACAACTGTAGTTTTGGTTTCAGGGGGTCCTTGTAGCTCTTTGAAATAAGCTAACAGTTCCACTTCTTTTTTGACAAAAACTTCCTCAGTTTCTGCTGCCATCATCTGATCATGTAGCTCTTCATAGTGTTCCAATTCTTCTTGGATCCAATCAGTTTCTTTACAAGAGTACTCCTCCAACATCTTTTGATATTGAGCTTCATATACTGCCCTTTTATTGTTCCCTTGGGTCAAATAAGTATACAATTGTTCTTTACTTGTTTGAGGTGGATGAGGTTCCTTGGAAGACTGAACTTCCTTTTGAGTAGCTTCATGCTCTTCCTTAGTTGCTTCCTCCTGTTCCAATTCTACCATTCTGGGATCCAATCTTCTCTTCTTTATAGGAATGACTTCTTCTGAGATTCCCTTTCTTTTCCTTTCTACTCCCCTCATGCTTGGTTTGGCTTCTGCTTCTCTTACACACATAATCCTAGAAGGACTTTTGATTCCAGTCATCAAGATTCTGAAGTATTGAGCTTCTCGAGCCAACTTTAATTGATCCTCTAATCCTAAAACATGATATATAATTCTTGTCAAGAATTGTGCTCCATTCATGAACTTCCTTTGCTCCCAATGTTTCGCTGCTTCCTTCAGCTGATCATGTATGTATGGAGTTACATCCATTATTCCAAAAGGTTTGGTTTTTTCCTTATTATTAAACATGATTAATGTCATTGGTTTATGTGGCATGGTGTATCTAGGTAGTTTTGGAAAATAGAAATATTGGAGGAACATTCTAATAGCATACTCTTCATTCTCTTTTTGTTTAAAATTAGGGAATTTGGAATATCCTGCATAGGTTGCTTTATTCTTCTTAACAAAGCTGTTATCTAGTTTGGTTCCCATTGTAAAGAGCTGTAGGGCTGCCCTGATATGCTCTGCTTTTATAGTAATGTTCACTTCTTTGTTTTCTCTGTCTTTGACCGTGCATCTGAAATAAGCATCATTACCCTTTCCAACCTCCATCAGACTATTCATCACCTGTGCCTCTCTTTCAAAGTCTATGAAGAATAAGGGTTCATCCAAGAGTCTTTGTAATCCTACTGCTTTCCACCTTTTGTAATTGGCTGCAATTCTTTGGAATTTGTAAAATTCCTAGCACAACAGGTGTACTTGTGACCTCCAAATCCTACAATAAAACTGTGCTAACCAATGACTCCAAGGGTTTCCTTGAGCTCTTTTGCTATCTTCTCTTCTTCAGGAATTTCCTGCTCTTCATCACACTCTAGATCGACCTTCTCTACTGTAGCTTCACTGTCCAAGAACCAATGTCCTCCAGACAGAGTTACTGAGTCTGCTTTGAAATCATGGATTGGCAATTCCTTTGGATTCACCATTGTGGAGAAAATATAGCATCACACAAAAGAAAACTCCACCCACATGAGTCTCAAGAAGTAAAAAGAAAAAGAATGAAAACAAAGCTTATAGCTTATAAAACTCCACCCACATGGGATGTAATGAAAAAGAATGAAAACAAAGCTTATAGAATTCCTGATTTTCATATTTGTATCACAGATAAGAACTCAACTGAAGTGATCATTACATGTGTAGCAAGATGTCTAGTGCTCTCTTCTCTTCTGAGAGCTCTTATAATAGAAAGAAAATAAATGAAAATTTAGAAATCTGCTACATTACCACCTATATCTTGCTTGTGCTATATAATTTATATAATTAAAAAAATTATAAAAGAAAAATGGATAATTTTTCTCTTGTTTTTTCTTCTTTTCTCTTTCCATATTTTTTTTAAATAATAATATGTTTTCTTGTTTCTTCTTCTTTTCTCTTTCTATATATATATTTTTTAAATAATAATAATTTCCTCCACTTCCTTTCTTCCCCTCCTATTTCTCTTCTTAGAAAAAGGATGAGGTAGAACAAATTGTAATAATTTCCAAGATGTCATAATTTCTTCTCCGTAAAACTCTGAATTTCTTATCAAGAATCCTAAGTGTATATCAGAGAATCATGTTATTTTTCCCATTGAATCAAATCTAATTTTTTTACCCAATAATATTTGATTCTTGTTGACTTTGTTCTAGGTATAAAACCATCTTCTTTTGATAAGCTGTACTTGGAAGTTTTTGGCTTCCATATCCATTTAGTTCTGGGAATTTGTTTTGATGAGCAGTGCTTGTATGTACTCTGTTTCCAGATTCTTCCTGTCTTGATTCCTTGATGCTTCTGACCATTCCCTAGTTGCCACCTTTCTTCTGTCTCTTCGCCATCTTTCTTTCCTTCAATTTTTCTCCTGTTTTTGATTGAATGAAATTTGATCATAAAGTGGTTCTATTGGTAATGCCTTTGTAACTTCTAATGAAAAAGTAAATCCTTCCAGGTCTGAGTCATGGATATCTTGTTGATCTTCCTGTTCTTCATTACTCCACAAAAGCATTAAAAACCTTTTGTCATTTACTGTCAACTTAAGCTACATTTTTTCAAAATTCAAAATTACTTTACCTTGCCTTAGCCATGGTTGTCTTAGAATCAATTTGTCAGTCATCATGTGATCTGGCCATTGTTCACAATCTATTCTCATATATTCTTCATTGAACTTAACTTCAATAGATGTTGAAGACATGCTTTGTATTATCCGTGCGTCTAAGGTTTTGATAAATGTTTTGCTTTTAGTCTTTTTTAAGTTAAACCTTTCCAACAAAACTGAACTGATCAAATTTACTTGTACACCTGAATCTATCAAAACCTTGATTATTTCATCCAAAAAACTCACTGTTATAATAGGCAAATGTTCTCTTACTCTTTTCTTTCCTTGTTTGACCACTACCTCAAACTCAAACTCCATCAGTAGAACAAACCATCTGACTATTCTACCAGTGTGACAAGGTTTGTTTACTAGGTAGAGTAAAGCTTGGTGATCCACATAGAATGTAAGCTTATTGGCCAAACTGTAATGTCTGTATTTTTTCACAGCAAATATCATTCCAAACCCTTCCCTCTCAATGGTTGTGTAATTTTTCTTTGCTGAATTCAGTTGCCTACTAGCATAAGCAACTGGAAAGTCTAATTTGCTCCCTTCTATTTGTTGTGCTAACACACATCTCGAAGCATAATTTGAAGCATCCACATGGACATGGAAAATTTTATCCCACTGTGGGGTTTTTAGAATTGGTGCTATTACCAAACAAGTTTTTAGAGTCTCAAAAGCTTGGTCACACTCTTTGGTCCACTCAAATTTTGTGATTAAGGCATACAAAGGTTTTTCAATGTCACCAAACTTGTGTACAAATTTTCTATAATACCCGCAATTTCCCATGAAAGTTTGAAGTTCCTTTACATTTGTTGGTCTTGGAAGTTCCACAATGGCCTTAATTTTTCTTTCATCTGTTGAAATTCCATTTCTAGAAACTATATGACCCAACATTCTCCATTGCCTCGCAAAGAACACACATTTTTCTCGATTTAAACATACTCTGTATGTTCTACATTTTTTGAATATATTTTCCAGATCCTTCAAATGATCTTGTCTTTTTAATGAAAAAGTGCAAAGATCATCCACATAAATTTCCATGATATTTCTAAGGAATTCCTTGAATATGTGACACATTAGTCTTTGAAAAGTTGCTGGGGCATTAGTTAAGCCAAAAGGCATAACCCTAAAAGCATAAATTCCCCATTCTGTAGAAAAGGTAGTTTTATGTTGGTCTTCCAAGGCTATGGGTACCTGATTGTATCCTGAAAAACCATCCAAAAAACTATAGACCTCCTTACCCGCAACTCTTTCCAAAAGATGGTCTGTTATGGGCAATGGGTAGCTATCCCTTATAGTTGCAGCATTCACCTTTTTCAAGTTAATGCATACCCTAAGTTTCCCATTCTTTTTTGGTACTACAACTATAGGAGATATCCATTCTGTATACTCAATCTCTTAGATGAAATTGGCAGCCAGCAGCTTGTCAATTTCTTCCTTTATTTTGGCAGAGTATTTGTCATTGAATGTGTAGTGTCTTTGTTTGCTAGGTTTTGCATCCGGTGTAATAGGAATCTTATGTTCACAGATTTTGGGGTCAATTCCTTTCAAATCCTTCTAATTTTAAGCAAACACATCCCTATAATTTCTGGCCAAATTTGTTAATGCTTCCTCCTCTTGATTTGTCATGTCATTAGCTATTACAATATGTCTATCTTCCCCTTCCTCCTGGGTGATCATTACCTTCTTAGTTTGTTCTTCATTGTCATATGCCTCTCCTTTTTTCTTCTCTCTCTTTGGTTTTATTTTTATAAGTAGTTTGTCTTCCACTTCATAAGTCTTGAAATTTGCAGGTACATCAAACTATTGATCTTTGTTTGTCATTTTCTCATTTTTTTCATTCTCTTGATCTTTTTCTATTTCCTTGTGGTTGTTCTCTCTATATTTGCCTGAGATTTTGTCTTTTATTGCATCTGTAGCTTTTACTTCTTCCAAATATTATGTTTTACCATTTTCCAATATCATTTCTTCCTCCTGGTCCTCTTCTGTTTTTGATACCTTTATCATTTGTATTCCTATGTGAAAGATATCATATCCCTCTTCATTTTGGAATTTCACTCCCACATACTCATCATTAGCTAGATCCATGGTGGTCAAAATCTGATTCCAACCATAAGGCTCAAATTCTTCATCTTTGAGTTTTTTTGGTATGTAGCTCTCATCCTGTAATTTTCTTCCTTCTACACAATCTTCTTTTCTTAACCTTCTTTTTCTATCTATGAGGTTCCTTATCACATTGCATTTCCATATTGATGATTTTGTTTCATTATGATCTTCAATCTCTGATTCTTCACTTAATTCTTGATCTTGATGTATTTTGAACCATTCTTGAGGGGACATGTCACAATATTGACCATTTCTTAAATTCACTCTAGTTATCCTTCCTTTACTTTGAAGATATAGGCAATCATTACCCCATCTTGCACAATTTGCATTTGTCTCATAAATGGTCTTCCTAGGATGATTTCATATGAAGTGGATTGTGGAAATTCAACTATGGCAAAAGTATGCTCTATTTCAATTCCACATATTTCCACAATCACCTTTTCCCATATTCCTAGGGGTTTTTCTATGTGTCCATTTGCAAGTTGTAATCTCATTCTAGTGGGTACTAATTCATTTTTTCCCCATCTTTCCCAAGTTTGTTTAGTCATGATAGCCACACCTGATCCACTATCCAATATAGCTTTGGCCTGATTTTTACCAAATTGTATTCTCAGAGTTAAGTTCCCTTCTTCTCCTTCACAATATCATCCTATTTTATCAATAGGAATGTACAACAACTCCTCCAATTCTTGTTGCTGTGGATCAAAATACTCTGGTATTGCTTCCCACTTTTTCATATTGTGTTGCAAGTGAGGATTTTGTTTTACTAATTCTTCCATTGTGGTGTGGTATAAAATTGTACATTGCTTGTCTATATTGATTTGGAAGGTTATTTGTGCATTATCTTCCTGATCAATAGTTTTCCTTGTTTCTGTTGCATTTGTTCCCCAACCGTTGTTGGACAATTTTCAGGTTCCCTCATTTTAAGTTGTGTTTCTTATATGATTTGTTTGCATCTTTGCATTCTTTCATGCTCCAAATCTGGCATAGGGTAAGCCATTACATGGTCTGTAGGATCTGGTCCCTCTTGAATTCTTCTCTTGTATGCTCTTATCAAAGTTTCCAAACTTCGTGAATTTTTTGCCTCTTGCTAAGTTGGTTTATTATGAGGTTGACTATTGTTTGAGTGTTCTATAATCTCTTCTTCCAAAAATTTTCCCATTCTCATTTTTTTCTCCCATCTCCGTTTTTGTCTGTTTTTCTTTCCCTTTGGAAATGAATTCTTTTTTTGTTCCTTAGTTGTTTCCTGTTGTTTAGCTTGTGCTCTTGTTATAACATTTACATTTACTTGATCATGGTCACTCAATTCTTCTTGCTCCATTATGTTGACTGTTTTTAATGGTATGTTATTAGATGTGTTCTATTGTTTTTGAGGGTTTCTTGGACAATCCTTTATTAGGTGTTCCCTGCCACAATCCTTGCAATAAGATCCTTCTATCCTTAGTGTAGGACGTTGTGGACAGTCTCTAATGAAATGTTCCCCTCCACATCTATAACAAGTTATTTTTTGACTCCCTTTGAACTGAGGTTTCTGATTGGACATGTAATTATTGGTTATGTACATGAATGTGGTTGTATCCATTTCAATTCTCCCATTTCCCAAATCTAGGGCTTGCAGTTCTGGTTCTCTCAGCTCATATCCTTCCCACTCTTCCTGATATCCTTCATTCCAATGATAATCTTCTCTGTATGATGATCTTAGTTTTGAGCTTTCTTCTTCTATTGGTGTGTATTTGACTGGTACCACATTTCTTGCTAATGGTGGTTGTTGCCCAAGTACAGGTCTTGGTTGCTCAAAAAATCCAGATTCTCTTTGTGAATTATGTTGATTCACATATTGTCTTTCCTTAATGGGTTGTTTATTGTAGAAGCATTCTTCTCTGGTATGGTTTGTCCATTTTCTTTCTAGTGTACAATATTTGAGTGTTTTTCTATCTTGAAAATGTTGTGCTTTTTGATATGGACATTGTTGTACCAAATGATTTTCTCCACAATTATAGCATTTTTTATTCGTTGCTATCCTGGTGTCTATCAAATTTTTTTTGGTACTAACTTCTAGGGCTTTAGCAATGGCTTGTGTCAATTCTTCTGCTGGTGGGACTTTATCTTCATTTGTTCTAGGTTGATCAAATGCTAGTAGATCTTGTCCTCTGTTATCCTCCAAATCTATTGCCTCTTTCACACATGCTCCTAGGTTAGGGCATCTCTTATAATACACCAGAGTTCTTAATTGGGCACTTCTCAGTCCTTCTATAGATAGAGATACTTGCCTTGCCATGGATGGTACCTCCTCTCTGGGGCATCTGTCAATATATTGCTTGAATCTCCTTGCTGCTTCTCTTACATTTTCATTTTTTTGCTGTTTAAAGCTATGTATCAAGGTAGCTGTACTATGTTTTATTCCAGTTTTTGAGAATTCCCCTATAAAAGCTTCAAGAAAGGATTCAATATCTGGATACATCTCCTTTCTCAAGGGAATGAATCAAGATAGTGCAGGTCTAGCTAGGGTTAGAACAAATGCTTCAAATTGCACTTTATAATCCTCAACTTCTTCTGCCCTAATTAATTGTCTGAATTCTGCAGCATGAGCATGAGGATCAGAATATCCTTCATATTGATTCTTCATGCATTTAGCTACTTGATAGGGCCTAAGCATTCTTCCCTGATTTTGCCACTAATGTCTCCTTCTAAATGGAAAATCATTCAGTCCTTCTGCTTCTCTTTCAAAAGGGTTTGGGGAAGTATGTATTCTCCTACCTTGTTGTTGTTCAATATTATTGTGAGTTTCATTTTTTCTTGGCAAGTCTAGTTGCCCTACATTTTGTTCCCAAGGTCTCTTGTCTACACACTGCCCTAGATCATTAGAATTTTCTAGATCTTGTGAGAAGATGTATACACATCCCTGTCTATCCTCATATCTGCCATCCTTAAATTGTGCCACTGGTGTTATATTCAGGGGTACTTCTAAGTTTCTCAGCCTGATGAGAAGCTTATGCATCCCATCCTGATACACATAGGTTCCAAACCTATTTGTATACATATATTTGAGAATATTTCTATAATCACCATTTTCAGAGGGTTCATTGGTTTCATTTAGGTTTTCCATGTTGTTTTCCTGCCCTAAATCTTTTTCTTGTAAGTCTCCTATTGTTGGCTCTATTTCCTTCCTTTTTAGATCTTGTTTAGAAGGTGTGATCAATTTATTACCAGATCTCAAAATCATCCAACTTACTCACAATCTTGTGGAGAGAATCGTGTTTTCCACGATTCTGTGGACAGAATCATGTTTTCCACGATTCTGTGGAGAGAATCGTGTTTTCCACGATTCTGTGAATAGAATTGTCTTTTCTACTTAATTTTCCAAGATCTTGTGGAAGAGAATCTTGTTTTTCACGACTCTGTGGGAAGAATCGTGTTTTTGACGATTCTGAGGAGAGAATCGTGATTTTCACGATTCTTTGGAGAGAATCGTGATTTTCACGATTCTGTGGAGAGAATCGTGATTTTCACGATTCTGTGGAGAGAATCGTGATTTTCACGATTCTATGGAGAGAATATGTTTTTCACGATTCTGTGGAGAGAATCGTGTTTTTTCACGATTCTGTGGAGAGAATGGTGTTTTTCACGATTCTGTGGAGAGAATCGTGATTTTCATGATTCTTAAGAGAGAATCGTGTTTTTCACGATTCTGTGGAGAGAATCGTGATTTTCACGATTCTGATGAGAGAATCGTGTTTTTCACGATTCTGTGGAGACAATTGTGTTTTTCACGATTCTGTGGAGAGAATCGTGATTTTCACGATTCTATAGAGAGAATCGTGTTTTTCACGATTCTATTCCCAGACAATTGTGATTGCTCACAATTGTTAAAAACATGATTTTGTTATGAAAATCGCGTTCTGGGAATCGTGTTTTTTGTGTTTAATTCAGAGAATCACGATTTTGTGTTTGACTACAGAATCGCGATTCTGTGCAGATTTTTAAAATTTTTGAGGTTCTTGATTTTTAAGTTTTTGTTTCTCCAATAGAATCTGCTTATTAAAATTTTAACATGCAATAAAAGAGTTTAAACAAAATTATTATTTTTTCTCACTAAAACTCAAAAAACCTAAAAATCGCGATTCCGTGTTTTTTACTGTTTTCTGTGTTTTTGTGCTCTAATCATCATATGAAACTTGAAGTAATGCAAAAAATTTATTGGAAGATTATTACCTTGCTTGCTTGATGAAGATAAATCCAGAAAACTTGTCTTTGTTGACAGTCGTGATTTTGTCCAATTTTCTCCAGTTCTCTCTCTCTCTCTCACTCAAAATGAGCTATTTTTTCAGAATTTACATGCTTTTATAGCCTTCAGACAATCGCAATTTTGTGTGAATTTCTTAGAATTTTCACTTTTCACTGTATGATGCTCATTCCTTAGCAATTTTATGGTTTTTGATTCTCAATTCTCATCTTTCCAACAAAACTTACTCCCTTTATCCCGCTGATGAAAATCGCGATTTTGTACCCAATTCTCAATTTAATCCCTTGATACTCAACTCTCACTGATATTCTGAAATTTGATTCTCTCTACTTCCTCAACTTTATGAATCCACTTACCATCACTTACCTCAATACCCAAAAGTGCAAAATAATCCAAATTCTTTTTCTTACAGACAATCGCAATCCTGTGAAGAGAATTGTGTTTTTTTTGTAACTTCCAACTTTTTGCACTTTTTGACTTTTCTTTCCACCTAGTCCCCTTCAGTGGTCTTCATCAACTCCAGATCACTTGTCACCTGCAATTATACACCATCAACACTTATTTAAAAAATCCTTTTTGAAGAAATTGAAACAACAACTTCTACTCTAGGTATTTTTTATTTTCTTTCAATTTTCTGAATTTTTTCCATTTTTTTCTTCTGCACATTTAACAACAATACTCCAGTCCAACTATCTAAGAAAAAAGGAAATTTGTTTGAATTTTCCAATGAATTTTATGATTTTTTTTAGTATTTTGCCCTAAATCAAGGTAAACACTTATTTTAGGGTTTCTTGTTTAGAGATCCATTGATCTTTTGTTTCATGATTGGTTATATTCTTCCATGCTTACAATCTAATCAGTTTAGGAATAGGCTTTCCAAAGAAATATGTGTTTAAGAAGTGCAATTATCAATTCATGCAAAGATAAACTCAAACATTTTTCTTTTCAAGATGCAAATAAATTTTTTCTCAAGAGTATTGCTTTGCCTTGGCTAAACCAATGGATCTTAACTATTTGCATATAGCTACTTTACTTGACTTTCCTCAATGCAATCATGTTATCTTTTTCAAGCTTAACAAATTTGCTTGGTACTTGGTCAAAAAGCACTCTACAAATGCAAAAGATAGTCACATTTTACCTTCCCTTCAGCATTCTTGATTTAATTTGTCACACACCTGCACTTTACTCTTAAAAATGATATGAGCAACTATCAATTTGCAAGAATTCATCACTTCCTTATCTCAAAAACTTAACTCTTGCTTCCTTTTCCCAAAAGGCAAACAAAGAAACCTACCTTTTCATATTTCCTTTCTTCATAAAAGAATAGTACCTTTTCAATGTGTTCAATACCATCAACAATGGAAGATCCAGCAAGGTCCAAACTTCAATGAAGCTTTTGCATTGTTCCCCGGCAACGGCACCAAAAAATGTTTGTTGTTACCCTTTGGAGTTGTCCTCTCCAATCATTTTAGCATAAAGGATCAAAAATACATCTTACATTTTTCAATTTGGGAAGTATACAAAGACCACAACCCCTTCTAGTTAATGGAATCCAAGAATAAGAGGATAATGACTGGATTTCTGAGAAATGATGAAGATGAAGAGAAATTTCTAGGGTTTTCCTTATCTTGAGCAATAATACATCATTTTCAATGATCTTGGTGCCTAAAGTGTGTTATTTTCTCAGCAAAACACAATTATGAAGTCAAATCTCAAAAATGATACATGTAACCCTCAGATGATACAATCACGATTCTGTGAAAACTAATGATTTCCATCTCCAGCTTTATTCTTCAACACTTTCTCACTCATTACTCTAAGAATTACCTCTCTTCATACACATTCATCAGAAATACACAACTGTAGCTCATAAATTCCATGGAATACACATAGAATAGACTCAACAAATCTAAAGAAAGTACTTGAAAGGAAGAAACACGATTTCTGCAAGGAGAGCTCTTCAATTTACTTGGATAGCACAAATAATACAACCAACCCTCTCAAAATAGAGGAAATTATCTTTTATACATTTTCAAGTGTCCCTTTTCACACTTGATTTTTGGTCCTTTTCCCTTTAATCTAAAAATATGCTATCAAAGAGCTTCCAAAAATTCTAGAAAAAATACATTTGATTCTAATTTACATGAGGAAGAATCTTCCTCATTTTTACATCATTTGCATAAATACTTCTACATTATTTTGACATTTTACAAATAATTTCCCTTCAAAAAATACTTCTTCTAACACATGTCAATCAAACTATTGCCAACAAATACTTCTTCTTCATGTCCTTTTTCAACGATAAAAGAATGCAATAGATAGCCTTTCTTAAGCTTCTCCAACGAACAAACATATCTTTTGTTTTGAAGCGAGTAGTACACAAAGAAATTATGACGTTCTTTCACATCACCAATACAAAGGGTTATATTAGGGCAAGCACCTAGAAGATGATCTGGAGCATTATTAATAGCTTTCATTCGAAATCCATGGTCTTCATCTATAGGCCATCTACCCTCTTTAAAAGGCCATGAAGCGAGTAGTACCTAAAGAAATTATGACGTTCTTTCACATCACCAATACAAAGGGTTATATTGGGGCAAGCACCTAGAAGATGATCTGGAGCATTATTAATAGCTTTCATTCGAAATCCATGGCCTTCATCTATAGGCCATCTACCCTCTTTAAAAGGCCATGAAGCGAGTAGTACCTAAAGAAATTATGACGTTCTTTCACATCACCAATACAAAGGGTTATATTAGGGCAAGCACCTAGAAGATGATCTGGAGCATTATTAATAGCTTTCATTCGAAACCCATGGTCTTCATCTATACACCATCTACCGTCTCAACACTACATTCATTTTTGATCCAGAATCTAACAAGATAACAAATAGTTTAGGATTGTTTTCAATTTTGACCATAATCTCCATGGTTCCCCTTGCCTAATGTTTATGAGTAAAATGGCTTTTAGGGTTCCCATTAGACTTATCTACATTCCCAAGCATAGGACCAATACTTTTTATGCCCAAGCTTATCATCCATTTCATGTTCATTGATTTTTATAGTGGTAAATTTTGGCTCATCTAGTTCTACATCTTCATATTTATTTGATATGGGCTCTCTTCTTCTTCTTCTTCTTCTTATCATATAGATTACTTCTTCTTTTACATCAGATCTTGAGATTGCCAAAACTTCCTCTATAGTTACTTCAACTTTAAGAATCTTCTCATAGATGACTCTTCTGATGTCAATAATCTTCCCACATTGAGAAACCAATCTATAATATGGAGGCTTCTTTTTTGGTTTTTCTCCCTTGTCCTCAACTCTCTCCCCTTCTTGTTATTCTTTTGGTTCTACTTCTTGCTTTTGAGGTTTCCTTCTTGTTGGTCTTCCTTTTCCTTTCATAGGACTCTCTTTAGGATCTTGAGTTTGTTCATTTGAAATTTTCTCTTGAGATTCCCTCCTAGATTTAGTCACTCTCATATCTTGTTCTTCTTTCTCCTCATCTCTTTGATGTTTATTTTCTACATTTACTTCATGTGCATGAACTAGAAGAAGGTCAATAGGGTCATTCCAATGCATTTTTGCATATATAATAGAGCTAGATTCACTAAGTATTTGTTCAGTGAATTCACCCCTACAAGAAGCATTGTGCATACCTATTCAAAAAAGATCATCAGTTTCATCTAAATCAAATTTGTAAGAATAGGATTTATGATTTGTAGGAGCTTCATAGAACTTGTTCAATCCCCCTTTCCCAAATTTCCTTCCTAAAGGACATTTCCTGGCAAATTTGTATAGTTGTCTATCAATTTGCAAAACTAAATTTCTCTCGTTTGCCTGATAGAGAGATGTACATGTCCAATAAAGGTGGTCAAAATTTTCATACCATATATGTCTCCTTGGTTAGTTAAAAGGCTTTTTAATTCTTTCCTGACTTGTGGGTTTCACTTTCGACCATTGCATAGTTTTCAAGATAACAATTCCAGTTAGTAATGTTTCAATGTGTTTAACAAGGGAATCTAATTTAGAAATTTTTGGGTCATCTCTAGTTTCATTTGTATGTTCAGGTTTAGACCTAGGCACCTCCCATTTGGTGATCCATCCCTAGCACTTATATGGATAAAATGTCTTTCTTGTTGTTGTGTTAGGTGATGCACCTCCACCTATACTATCGCCCAACCAGCATAGAACCATTGTTCATATCTACATCTTTGAGTCATGTTTCTAAATCTTTTTGTTATACTTTATGGAATATTGGAATGTTAAATGGGTTTTAATGCCTTCAGATTTTTAATATGTTTTGTGTTTTGATTTGGCAAGTGAAGATCCATGAGGGTGTGAACTTGCATGGACTTATTCAAATATTTTTGGAGATATTTGGAAGAATACTTTTAGAAGATAGTTATTTTTAGAAGATAGTATTTTTATTTATTTTTGTAAATAAAGCAAAAGCACGTTATTTAAAGCTTGGCATTCATGTATCTTCTATTCACGACATAATATGAATTTCCTATAAATACACATGCTCTGATAGACCTCTCTAGCAGAGTATGCGGGGGGAGATCGTACCCAATCTGATGTCATATCTTGTCTCTTTTATTCTCTAAGTACTTTTGCGTGATTTTGTTTTTGTACTATCCTTTGCGTACATGCGTTTGTGGGATCCGAAGGGCAACAATTTTCATTGGGACTCTTCTAGCATATCTAGGAAGATTTGTAGCTTATCATGCTCTAAGGCCATCCTATTTGCTTGGGGTGATTTATTAAATTTAACTTCAAACCTAGTCAGGCATTATGTGATATGTATGTCAATTTTAGAAGACTCAATCCATTTTAAGAGAATTTCCCTAATATTTTTACTATTGTAGAGGAGTGCATAGGGTACCATTCTTTGACAAGTGCCAAATTTTAGAGGAAGCCACACACACTTCCACTATGTCTTCTACTCAAGGGAGGTTCTTCCTTAGGGAAGTATACCCTATAAAAATCTTGTGTGGAGGTACACTCAGTGGCCACAGAGACACTCTACAATCACAGAGATAAGAAGAAGGACAAGTGCACATAAGAGAGAAAACCCCAACTTTTTAGTGCACGAACGAGTACAAAAACCTAGAAATACTCCAAGTGAAAAATATAGAGGGCTAGCAAACCATTTCAAAACTAGATACATTCAACATAAGAATAGTGATTGACACAAGGACTACAATAACGATGAAGACTTTCTCAAATCACACCAAAGGACTATAAACAAGCCACTCAATCACCTTTAATGCTAATAAACAAGTACACTGGGATGCACATGCTGTGCATAATCACTAGAGTGACCCTGAATAGTGTGCAAGTATCAACAAAATGTAGAGATGGGTAAAGTAAATGGTGCTTGACTCTAATGCCTTGAATGATCCCATGTCCTCTATATGCGTATATCCCCAATGAGTACAATTCATCTACTTTTATAGACTCGAAGAGTCCACAAGTGGCCTTATCAAATCTCAATGTTAACTGTGTATGCACCAAAGTGGTTGCCCAAAATTGGAGTGGCCCAATTATGGCTCTAGTGGCCAACCTTAATTAAGTCCTCAATTTAGCTTCTGACACCACTAGGTCTTGGTGGGAATATTCTTTGCATTAAGTCACTTTGTGAACTTTCAAGGGAATGGTGGAGCCCTTTCCTTGTTCGTGATGTCAAATGAACCCTTCTTTGCTTGGTCTTCAACTATAGCTTATGCACTTGATAAGCTACTTCCACTCAAATGCATTGTGCCCATTATTGGTCACCATGGGTAGGTTGCCAAGGGAATCTGGATGGAAGGCCTCAACAACCAGTTCACGACAACATCTTGCAAAAGCATTGTGTTCTTAGAGTCTTTTGCGTGCAAACTCAACATGCCATAGTCCATCACATCCAATAATTAAGAAATCTTTTTCCATTTAGAGCAAACACCACTAACTTCAAGCTCCCCACCCATGGGGCGAGGCATGTTATATTTTATGGAATAATGGAATGTTATATGGATTTTAATGTCTTGAAGTTTTTAATGTGATTTGTGTTGTGATTTAGTAGGTGAAGAATCATGAGGGTGCAAACATGCATGGATTTATTCAAATATTTTTGGAGATATTTAGAAGAATATCTCGAAGATAGTATTTTAGTGATTTTTTTGTAGAAATAATAGATCGCTTTAGAAAGCAACATTTTTGTAAAAATAGTAGATCACAATTTTGTAAATAAATTAGATTTTCATAAACACACGCTTTTGGAAGTGCCGCCCTCATGTATCTTCTATTTAGGATGTAATGAAAAATATCTATAAATACACATGCCCTGATAGACTCATCCATGAGAGTCTATAGAGGGATATTGTAATGAATCTAGTGTCAAGTTTCTTGTCTCTTTCTATAATCTGAATATTTTTGTGATATTTTGTTTCTCTACTATCCTCTGCGTACGTGCATCTGTGGGATCTAAAGGTCAACGATGGCAACCAGCACCCTCAAGACCATCTATATGCCAATCCCCAATTGTTTGATTGACTTCAAGTAGCCCATTTAGACAACCATTGTGAACATAAAGGCCCAGTGCTTCAATCTAGAGTTGTCGTTCTTTGCACCATGGTATATGATCACTAGACATGACCAGTGCCTTTCTTGGACAACAAAGAATGGCTCTACAATCGCTAGCATTTGCAAAAAATACCTTCCTTCCAAGGATCAGAACAATGAATACAATTGTAGCCGAGGACATATGGTTGTCTACTTTACATACCTCAGGAAAAGCTTCATGTGTGTTCAAGAAAGATCTTCAACTATGTACTTAAATAACATGTTTTTAGTGAACTATGCAGCACACCTCCCACTATGACTACGAAACACCCCATAGCAACAACTTCATCCTATGTTCATCCATGGCCACCCTAAATGATTAGACACATCATCACTTAGAATATGTTCATCCTCCATCACATTTTCTTTGCCAACATCAAAGAGCATTGTCTCCATTTTAGCTCTATCGAAAGTCCCATGCATTCACGAAGGTGGGGGGGTTGCAGAACGCTAGAGCCAAGTTCATCCATTATGTACCATATTGGGGTTTCCCAAAGTCTGTATGTCATCATATATGCCCACATTGCATGAAGTATGTGTTCTTTTGTTGAATCAGAATGCATGCTTCATAACAAAATCGATTTATAAATTGATCATCTCTGAAACCAAGTGCCCTTGTTCAATCATCATCTATTTGAGAACTTACCCATAAAACATCCATGTTCCATGTGGGGACTGAGTTGCGGGCCTGTGGGAGGAAAAGATGACGGGAAGGAGGAGAGAGAGGGCGTGTAGGGTGGTTGGGGTGTGAGGCCGTGGGTTGGAATGTGGGCTGTGTGGCGAGGTTGCGAGGTTGCACGATAGAGGAGTGGCAAGGTGGTGGGGGGAGAGAGATCTCTCTAATTGAATTAATTCAAATAATTCTTCACCCTACAGATATTTACTAGTGGCATCCTCTCACCTTGCAAATCCACAAGATGTAATGCTTCTTGTGTTAACACCTTTATCACCTTGTACGGTCCATTCCATTTAGGTGCCAATTTGGTTGAAACTAGTGGGATATGATGCACCAGAACCAAAGAACCTTCGTGTACTTCATTAGCCCTATCATGTAATTTTTGGCACTCTTTTTTGTGTTACCTATAGTATTTGCATAGCTCCTTCTTTGTATTCTTCTGATGCCACTAGTCTCCTAATAGGAGGTTCAATTCCAATGGTTTTAGCTCCAATTTCTCTCTTGATATAGAATTCAAAGGGTCCCAATTCCTCCTTACCATATATCAAGAGAAACAAACTTTCACCGGTGGTTC
This sequence comes from Ceratopteris richardii, assembly GCA_020310875.1. NCBI lineage: Eukaryota > Viridiplantae > Streptophyta > Polypodiopsida > Polypodiales > Pteridaceae > Ceratopteris > Ceratopteris richardii. The sequence goes on along the minus strand of CM035408.1, from coordinate 153,333,073 downwards.
CCCTTGTAGTAGTATGGAAAGCCTAGATTGCACCGATCAAAACTTGTGGCCAAGAGTTTTGGTGGTTAAAACTTATTTTGCATAGCAACCCAATCAAAATTTTGTTAGAAATTTCTGCATGAACATTTAGCATCCGGTAGTGAGCACATAATTTTTTGTGAAAACCTTGTACTTTTCAAAGATAAATTGGAGCAATTCATTTACAAAGTGTGTGCCCCTATCACTAGTGATTTCCAGTAGGCAACTAAACCTTGAGAAAATATGTTTGTACAAAAACTTAGCCACCATCAAGGCCATGAAATCCATAATGGTCTTGGCTTCTATCCACTTAGTTGCATAAGAGAAGGCCATGAAAATATACTTCTTACCCACAGGTTGAATAGTTGGACTGAAATCAAGACCCCATTGTGTGAAAGGTAGCTATCCTATGGAGATGACTAATGGTTGAAAATACAATCTTGTTGGCCTAGGAGCACATCTCTGGTAGATGTCATACTCTTTAGCAAAATTGATTGCATCTTTGTAAATATGGGGCTACCATAGTCCTCTCCCTTCAGGTGCCCTTCATTGTGTGGTGCTTCAAGTAAAAAATTTACCTCCTATGGATAAACACACTTTTTCAAGGTATCTTCCTAACAATAATTATACAAATTTCCATTTATAAGTGAGTAATATTTGGCTTGAAAGAGTAATGTTCTCTATTTCTGTTGATGTTAAGTGCTCTGGTAATTTTCCAAAGGTGAGGAATGATAGAACTCCATCATACCAATCACTTTGAGTTGCCACAAGGAAGAGACTACTATCCACCGGTTCATTATTAATACCTATTGCATTTTCACTCATGGTAGTCCTTGACACCTGATCTGCCATGTAGTGCACTTTGCCAAACGTAATATGAATATCAAAATCAAATTCTTGAAATAGCAATAACCATTACCAAATGCTTCGAGCTACTCTAGGATTGTTAGTCAAATACTCCAAAGGCTGATGATCAGATATGACAACAAAATGCACACCTAGGAGGTAATGACAAAACATTTTAAGAGCAAATACCATAGCCAAACCTTTTCTTTATGTAGTGGTGTAGTTTCTCTCTGCTTTGGTAAGTAATGTGCTAGCATAGGCAATAGGTTGGTCTACCTTGTGTCATGATGGTTGAGCCAAGACTGCTCCAAATACATGAACATTGGCATCTGTATGCGCATGGAATCATATTGATGAGTTAGGAGCAGTTAAAAGTGGAGCAGTACATAGCCTCAAATTTAGTTCACAAAATGCTTTCGCAGCTTCAGAACTCCATGAGAAAGACCTTCTTACTAGTAATCATTGACAAGGTCTTAGCTATTTTTTAATACATTCATATAAATCTTCTATGGTATCCTACATGGCCTAAAAAGCTTTGCACTTCTTGTGGGGTATGTGGCATAGGCATGGGGAGGATAGCAATGAACTTTGCTGGATGAACAATTATCCCTTCAATAGATACTATGTGACCAAGAAGAGTGCCTTTAGTGAACAAAAAATGATATTTAGCAGGATTTGACTTCAAACTTGTTATGAGACATTGCTCAAAGATTTCCTTTAGATTTTCCAAATGATCATGGAAATTCTGGACTATTGTCTCTTTTGTTTGTGCATGATAACATTGAAAAGTCCATGAAAATGTGAAGAAAGGTTGTTAATCACCTTCCCAATATCAGATATATCATTCTATTAAACAAAGCCAGTTCATTTTTTAGGCCAAAAGCCATGCGTGTATAAACATAGGTGTCCCATGGAGTAACAATGGTTGTTTTGTCTCTATCATTAGGATGAATCAGTATCTGGTTGTAGCCACTGAAATCAACAAAAAAACTTTATAAAGTGTGTCTAGCTACTTCTTCAAGTACCTGTTCTGTGAGTAGTTGAGGAAAGCCATCTTGAACACTCACATTATTTAAAGCACAAAAATCAATGCGTACTCTTATTTTGTCACTATTTTTCTTTTGGTAAAATAAGCATTGAGGAAAGCCACAGTGAATGTTCTAGAGGTACAATAACAATATTGAGACATTGACCTAGAGGGATCAGTCCATTTGAGCCACAGAGATCAGCCCATGTGTGTGAGGGACAAGATCAAGCGCCAAGGTCCCAAGCTCGAGGAATACCCTAAGGTAATTTGGTAGTAGTGGGAATTACTTTGGTAGTAATGCGAATAAGTGTTGCATGATGGCCAACTGTTCACACTAGACTATTCCAAATCATTTGTATATTTGGATTACATCATTACTATTTTTAGAGTACAAGAGGGTATATATATGGATGGGAGGAAAGTCACACACACATCATGCAAGCCTTTGTCTAGAAATTGGTATCAAGTCAATTGGTTCTCTTGCATGATTTTTGGCATGATTGCTTTTTTATTGTTTTTTTCTGCCATGGCTTTCTTCATCATCTTCTTTGCATAAAATTGAGGAGAATCTATGGTTGGTTTTCATCTACAATAGGGATTTTGTGGTGCAAAAGGAGTTAGGAGGGAGTCCATATGACCCCCCCCTTTGCAGGCAACAATTATACTACTTTGGATGCCTACCCACACCTGCTTGTTGCCTCACTTTCAAGCACAACCACCTGCGATTAAGCATAGAGGGAGAAAGAAGCAAAGAGTGTTCTCTCTTCTCCTAAAGTTAATAAAACATCTCTATACATGGTTTATATAAAGACTCATGCATGTTACATGTCAAGCTATATGGGATTGAATCTCTTGCTCTCCACCTCCCTCAGAAGTCTTCAACATCAATTTTTTGCAGTTGTTTTTCTTCTCCAAATGGGCTAAAGTTCATCTATTGAGCCAAGTGAGCCCACCTTTCTCCACAATTTTAACCATATCTTGAGCATATCTTGTCCAAACCCAGCATTGTTTCTTGTTATGGAAAGCTCTCTTAGAGCTTTTTCTAGAAAGTCCGAAAACCAATGTTTTTTCTTGTTATGGAAAGCTCTCTTAGAGCTCTCTCCTTTTGGTTTTCGTTCCCCTCCTTTTCAGAGTTTTGAGCTCACCCATTCATCTTCAACACTCCTCTTTTGAGCCTCATGGTGAAGCACCAACTATTGGAAGAGTATTTGCACACTATTCCCATGAGGGGTGGACCATCTTCAACACCTACACACACAAACCTACAAATTACTTTTTGAACCTCCACATAAGCCTCTTGTAAATTTATATGCATTATTGCTCTCTTTTTGCATCATATTGCATATAGGACAGGTAAATTTTGCATAGTATCTAGAGTAGATACATAGTTAAGACATGGATTCATATTGTACGGTGCATGTATTCTCCTTTGTAGGGATAGGTGAGTATTTTTTCTTGCAGGTTAGTGAGGAGAGAAATATTAATTTATTACGGTGTTTAATCCCCTTTTGGTCTACTTGCAGTTATATTGTGCCTCTCCATATTGCAAAATCTGTTGGGGTGTGTAATCCCCTTCGGTCTATTTGTAGTTAGATTGTGCTTGGCAAAATTGAAATCATGGAGATTGCTTCTCATAATTTTCCACAAGAAAACCTTTGAGTTAGAGATAGATGCTAGCGGCATAGCCATAGTGATAGTTTTAAGCCAAGATGACAGGCCTATAGCTTTTGAGAGTAAGAAATGGACTAGTGCACAGTGCAACTGGCCAGTGCATGAACAGGAGTTGTATGTAATGGTGTATTCACTTAAAGTCTAGAGACACTATCTTTATGATGTAGACTTTAAGGTATACATAGATCACCATACACGTAATTATTTTTGTGGTCAACGAGATCTTCAAGGCACACAGTCTCGTTCGGCTGAGCTCATGCATGAGTTTCACATGGAAATCCTATATAGAAGAGAAAAGAGAATATAGTTGTTGATGCATTATCACGGTGTTGAGGGGTGCGAAAAGAGGCAATCACTAATCAGAACCAACTCGTGCTAGCCTCTCTACGCGACTACATGTCGGGTGTTTCTTTGTGTGCTTTTAGGAACTAGGATGTGTTTCCTATGTGTAAAAAGTATTTAGCTAAAGTTTTGTGCTCTATTGAAGGTTAGCCTATGAGTCTATGGTCCGTATGGAAGTGCAGCTCTATATCTAGCAACAACATCTCGATACAATTGCAAGGTTAATTCTTCGTTAGTTATTCTTCTTTGATAATTTTCGTCTCTTTGCGTTTAATTTGATTAGGTTGATTCTTTCTATTTAGGGTTGGAGGGAACAAGTCTTCATTGCTTTCAGCTTTAGGTAATATGACTCAGAATAATGGTAAAAATCTAGAAAGGCAACGATCATATGAAAGTGAATATAAAGTTTCGTCGACAACACAATCTTTAACCAATTCTTCTACAATTTCATTATTCATTTCATTTTCGTTACGCTGATTAGTAGTAGGTAAAAGAGTATCTAAAACAAATGGACTATGTATATCATTGTTTTCAATAGAAGATTTACTTGAAGATGCAATATTCGTAGACAGGAAAAGCAAAGTGCAATATAACAAACTGATTGATAATTAAATTCTATACTGGAAATGCTAAAAATTTAGAACCAAAACTAGTCCTATACAAGAACTTGTAAAAAGTTTTAATACTGATTTTTAAGGATTGTCATATACAAATCTTTATAAAATAGGTTAATACAAGATTTAATATATAGAAGGTAATATAATGAAACTAAGATAAGCAGCAAAAATGCAGCTCGAAGCTCGTAAATTTCTTCAAGTCGTCTTGCTCATCAAATTTTCATGAAATGATCTGCAGAAGCAACATTAGGAAACACATAAGTATGTCTTATTAATCATGAAACAAACTTTTATATATCATACTCATTCATTTTCAAATATTCTTTATATTAGAGATGCATGCTAACATACATGTTCATGTATGCTAACTCATATTTACTTATGCATTTATTTTCTTCAAATTAACATACATTTAGGCGTGTGCTAACTTATGCTAACTCTTTTTCTCATATTTCTATATTAGTACACACTCATATCGATGCACATACACATATCTCTAATCTTGATGCATATGCATCTAACATTATACATTCATATGCATACAAGTTCACTTACACTTATCTTATATGTATAAATACCTATATGCATACACACATGCATATACCTTAAGCACATAGGGATGCATATTCATACTAACTCATTACTTAGGAACAAATGCATCTATTTGTGCATGTCTGAATTATGTACTTTCCCACTTATATGTATATAAATATGCATTCATACACACATGTATTTACATGCAATCATGCATATACATTCTCTTGCATGCTCATACATCCTAATGCATCATTCTAACATGCCTATCGTATCATTCTCATACTCTTTATATTCTCATTCTCATTTATGTTAACACACTCATTTTAATATGCATAGATTTTCATGCATTATTATGAAAATGTATATGCAAACACATATGCTCATGCATACTAATACTTAGATGCATTCATGCACATGCATTCATGTATTATTCATACACATATTCTTAGCTTGCTATATGCATATACATTTACACATGCATCTACATTCTTAATACTCATGCGTATGCTCATACATAAAGGTATCAAACTCATATTCCTATAGCACACTCACACTTAAAAACATATGAACACATACATAATTAAATGCACTCATATATATATAAATATATAGCCCCATACATACATAAACATAGACACATATACATATCCATACTTAAATTCACTATCATTCTCTCATAGATATCTTCATATGATTATGGGACACATAAAACTCACTTAGTGATATCATAAACGTATAAATGGTTATAAAATGAAGGGTTCAATAAGGTTTCAATTATCCCTCCATCTTGTGTTCAGAATACATTTTCTTCTTCCTTTGTCTACAGGTACTCAAGAGAATATTAGTCAAATTAAACAAATGCATCAAAAAGATTTGAGAGAGATAATAGTTAACCATCTTGAAATTAAAAAGTTTTAATTTTATTGAATGTTTATTTGGATGTGGAAATCCCTCCGACATATACCCCCACCAAATCTGCACATCGTCCTCAATGGGCCAACGTGCAGATCATAGAGAGCAGCATCAAATTCTTTGGAAAACATTTAATAAATAACTCTAAATAAGATGATTAAAAAAATGCTTCTAAATTCAAATTAAGTTTTTGATAATCAAGAAAATTCATAAAATTATCTAAATGTGAATAGTAAATCATTTTGTTCAATGCATATAGTTAAAAGAAGAACTTAGAAAATCATATATTAGTAAAATAGAGAGTCGATGTACTTACCATTCCCTTAACCCTGTTTGCAAGTAAGATTTAATTTATATAAGTATTCTATCTTCTATTTCTTAGTGGTTCTCCATAAGATACATCTAACTAATTCTTCTGTAGCACACCTCCACCTCATATAGCCTGCAATACATTTCAAAAGTGATTTCGAGACCACAACTGAATCATAATTTTTCTTCTTCTTTTACCTTTTTTTCCTTTTATTTTCTTTTTCTTTTTCCATCTTGCAGCAACCATTAATGTACTACTTGATGTTCTCATTTTTCTCTTTCTTTTTTCTTCGCAACTTTTTTGTTTAAGGGGAAAGGCTTAACCCCTAATCAGAGTTGAGGACCTAGAAGCATGCTACAGCTAGAGCTAGGATCTCATTTGCTAAATGGTTTCAAAAAATAAAGAAGCCTACTTGTATAAAGTAAATTCACTTTTACTAAGGGTCACTGGTCGTGTTCCACTCTATTATCCTCACAAGAAATTATAAGTTCCCTAAATTGGACCTTCAACTTGCATGCACATTCCTAGTTTGATTTTTTTTTCATTATCTACTTAATTTTAATAAATTCCCTTTTATACCTCAAAGAAATCATTTCCTAATTATGAAATGCATAAAATGAAAAATTTTTATATTAGAAGTAAAGAAAAATTGGAATAATTTCACCTCATTATACTTCATCTTCATCTTCATCTTCGAGGAAGTCTTCATCGAGCTCAAAATCACTACTTGCCCTTCTTTTAAATAGCTTTATTCTCTTTCTTGCAATAGCATTTCTTAAAAGAGTACCATCAAGCTCTCGTAATTTATATGTACTTGTCTCAAAAATAGAAACAACAACATATGGCCAAACCAATGTTTACTTAATTTACGACATGCATCATATTAAGTCTTGACATTACTATCATATACAAGCACCCAATCCCTAGTCTGTATCGGTTGTGGCCTCATTTGATGTTTCTTGTCAAAATAAATTTTATTTTTCAATTGCAATGTCTTTAACTTTTTAGTAGCTTCTTTTAAATTTTCATTACCTTGTTTTAATTGCTTAATTCTTAATGCTAATAATTCTTCTCTTCTTACATTATCCTCCCAATCTAAGCTCATCCAATTTACTATGTGAGTATGAATAGGAAATATCGGCTTCTGACAATACATGAGTTCAGCCGGCATAAAACTAGTTGTTCTCATGTATGTCATCCTATCGGCCCATAGAGCTAATGGGATATATTTTGGCCATTGTCCAATATTCCCATGACATGCTTTTGAAATAGCCTTCAGTGTGGAAGGATGCCCTCGTTCAATTTTTCCATTTGCCTCTGGATTGTAGGCAATCGTAAGAGATAATTCAATTCCATGATGTGCGAAGAACTATCTTGCCTCTCTAGGATCTAGCTCACCTCGATCTGCTACTACTTTTTCTACATATCCAAATGTGGATAATACTACTTCTAAAAGAAATAAGCATACATTATAAGTATTATTGGAATGAAGTGCTCTACCCTCAACGCGATTTGTTAAATCTTCACGTGCAAGAACAATGTACCTCATAGCACTATTGCTTTTAGGCATGTTCACAAGGTGCACTACCCACTTGTAGTGAATACAAGTTAGATAGGTTGGATGTAAAGGGTCTCTATGTTTGACAGAGGAATGTAAGTGGCACATAGTATAAGTGCTCACAAAATCTTTAATAGTTACATACATCCTCGGTCACCAGTAGCTTTCCCGAATCTTCTCATATGTAGCTACAAAAACTTTATGACCAGCCCAAAGGCTTTCATGCATCTCACTCATAATTTTCACTTGAAAATTTCTTAAGCCTAATACTCTTTGCGGGTTTTTTACCTTTCCTTTAGCATGTCGCCAAAGATATCCATCTTTCAAGAAGAAGTTGAAGGACTTCTTCCTGATGTTCCGAAATCGATTTGACGACTAGCTTGGAAAAGGTTGAAACGTACTCAGATAGTATCCTACATCTCTCCATTTTCCCTCATATTCATGTTCTCTAAACCTCTCATACATATAAATAGGTGTTTCATAATTAGTTAAGTTTATATGTTTATCTATTGCTTCACTATCATTGTCAAACTTTGCTCTTGAGAGTGTATTATCAAGGATGTTATATTTACCAAGCAGGGTTAATAAACTTAATAAAGGCTATCCATCGTAACATAGCTATATATGGACATGAACAATTCGCAATTAATCCAATTAATGGAAGACAATCAGTCTCTACTATTACATTAGCTCCTATAAAATATTCCTTATCTGTTTTTAAAGCCGTAACTAATCCCCATAATTCTTTCTTAATTTGAGGATAATTCCTTTCAGTATCATGTAGGATTTTTGCTCTGAAATAAACTCTGTATCTTTGCTCCTTCTCATCATCCTACCCAATGACCCAGCCTATACCAATAGGACTAGTATCAACGGTTAGGATTACAGGCTTATTCCCTAAGTAATCAATATGTTTCAAGATGATATGCAGTTGCTTTAGATGTCTCACCATTCTAGTATGCCCATCAAACCAATATAATTTCTTTCTTTTTCCTAATAAATCATAAAGTGGGTTCGCAATATGAGCAAAGTGAGGGATCGAGATGAAATAGAAAACACATGTACCTAAGAATCTCCTTCACTAACATTGCGATAGCACTCAGAAATCCCACTAATGGCATCAAGTTTTCCAACATAAGGCCCATGACCGTAATGACCACATAAATGCCCAACTATCAGCACTTCATTAACACCAAAAGTAGACTTCTCTAAGAAGAAACTTAGTTAACCTCTTCAAACCTTTGGAATATCTTCTCACAATCAGAAATATGGTTGGAAACAATTTTTTTACAACCAGATGAATCTAAACTCTCATCTTTTTCTTTTTCCACACACCCTTTTATTGGAATATCATCAATAAAAGGCATTGCCACTTTTGGGATAAAGTCATGTAAAACCAGGCTCATAGCATTCATCATGTGTGCGACAGAATTTGTAGCTCCTTGTGGTAAAGTACACATGCATACTAAACCCAAACGAGTCTTCATTGTGGTCACATTTGGACTCTCAATAGCTAATTCAAACTGGTCATACCCTGAATATAGGTCTCCCATTGAATAGATGGACTCACTAATAAATGCCTCAGCAAACTCATCTACAATTAGACCCATTCCTACATTCCTAATAGTGACTTTATTCACAGGTTGCAAATCCTAAATAAAGCATAGCTTCCTGTTCTTTTTCGGTACCGTGAACCACCTATTGGAATAAGGTGCCAATGATGGTTCCAAGATTCTCATGGCAATCTTCTCCTTTAATAGTCTCATTATCTCAGGTAAATGAGCCTTTGGGATTGGTATCGAACGAAGATTTTAAGGAATGTGCAGTACAATTAAAATAATCAGCGGAGCTACAAGCTTTCAATCTGCACATCCTATTTCGTGTGGGAATAAAGAAAATGTTTTTACCATGACGAACGATCATCTTTGTAAACTCGTCTTTTTCTATTTCTCAAAGAAATTCATCATCGAATTTAATATATTTCTTAGTTTCCTCTGTAAACGTATGACCTATCTTAGATCGATCTCTAAGTATAGGGTCATCAGATACTCGACAAAATATATCATGACTATCCTTAGATAAGGGTTGAGCTACAAGCTTTATTTTCTTTTCTACTGTGTTGTATTCAGCTTGTATGTTAACTTCATGTTCTAGGATGAATTTAGTAACAAACTCATATTCTTGAATAGAGTTAAGAATAATTAGACTTGATTCTAATTTTTCTTGGGAAGCAGTTTCTAGTTCTTTTAGTAAGGTAGAACTTTTCGAGAGATGAATTATACACTCAATTTTTCATCACCTAAAATTAATCCTAATTTTCTAAAATATTTCTCATTTTGATTTCTAATTTTTTTTGTAAGGTTTTCTTTTGTAATATAATGTAAGCTAGTCATAGGAGTACAAACGAAAAAATCTTCAAAATTATGTACATCGTTAGGCAAGACTTCAAAACAATGTCCACTATTGTCTGGCTCAATAGTGGAGTCTAATAAAAAATTTGGTCATAATATGCCCCATATTCTCTAACAATCGGTGAATCTTCACATACATTACTAATAAAGACAATGGGGTTTCTTCTTAAGTTCCTTCTATTTCTTCTATGAGTTGGGCATACGATCATGACTTGCAAAGAATCCATCCCTGATTTGGATTGAGTTCTTGCATACGCTGACCCATCATTCATCGCTTTTGTTTCCATTCTCATCTCAGCTATAAATGGCTACCCAAGAATTACTTCATAAAAATAATTATCTTGAACGAAGAAGTAAAATTCTTCTCGAACACCACCTATCATTATAGGCACATGCGCGCATCCACCTAATAAATTTCGAGAGCCATTGTGAGCTGTTCTCATCCTCTAGCCATGCTCCTTGTCAACATTCGCATCGTGCATCTATATCATCCTCCATATCATCCAGTCTCCATTTCTTCACAACATTGGCAATGTGAGAATAGAGAGAGGATTGATCAACATGAGATTGTCATGCTATTTTACACATTATTTCATCTCTAGCCCTTAGGAGCACCTCAATCGAATAAGGATTTTTTCTTACTGTAGAAAGAGGCCTATGATCTACTGGCTCTAATCTAGTAGACGAGTACTAGCAGTTGCATTAGAGATCATTAAATTTTCATACAAGTTTTTCATACCTCCTTTGCCCCAGTTAATAGCTAAAGGAAATTGTGACCTAGAGTCACACAATTTCCTATCAATCTCTTCTACTAATTGACTTTCTTTTGAACTCTTTAATTCATCAAAAGCGTAAGTTGCATGTTCCTGGCTATCACACCACACACACTGCTTTCCGCTGGTCCCTTTTCTTTTAGTGTTCCTTTGAAAAACTGGGTGTGTAGCGAACTGAATAGGTGGAGCTTGCTGAAAAACTGGTTGAGGAGGAATATATTATGGCATAACCGGCTGTATGGTTGGTGCTTGCCCTATGCCACTAGTGCTAGCTCCAGGCTCATTGAAACTCATGGAATATACTATTTAATTGGGAAACCTCTTTGGAAAGTGATGCCTACATATTCATAACATTCTCCATCTAATTACATAAAATGTCTAGTTGAAATTCAATTGGTGCTTTAGGGGAAATTGTATTGTTAGTTTTGGAGTTAGACGTCTCCGAAAGCACGCAAATAGCAGAAGGAAGAAGAAGAAGCTTGGAGTATAACACACATTACTAAATGTATTACTAGAGAATGTACAAAGATAAGTAGCCCATTAGGTCAATAGGCGTATATACAAGCCGGGGGAAAGAAAACCTCCTAAAGAGGGAAAAAAGTGCTCTGACGGTCCTCGAGTGTTCACACATATCACTACCTAAATGTATCAACAAATCCCCTTGGGAGTGATGCGGTGAACAAGTAGTTGGCACTCATGTATAAGGAAGTGTCAAGCTATGTGGAGATCACTCCGCAAAAGGAAGTAAGTCCAAATCTTTGCGGAAAGCTTCAAAATTCTCCCTATGCAGAGCCTTCGTGAAAAGGTCTGCAATGTTCTCCTGCGTGGGTACATATGCCAAGTTGATCTCCCTAGCAGAGAACCTCTCCCTCACATAGTGATAGTGCACCTCAATGAGCTTAGTGCGAGCATGAAACACAAGGTTCCTCGCAACTACCAATGCGCTCTCACTGTCAGTGAAGATGGTGGTGGCAGAAGACTGACGAACACCCAAATCAGCCATAAGGCATCTGTGCCACACACACTCAATAGTCACTATGAAAGCTACCCTATACTCAACCTTAGAACTAGAAGTGGCCACAGTAGGATGCTTCTTGCTCAACCAAGATATACATGCGCTACCAAGCATGAATCAAAAGCCACTAGTGGACACACGAGTGTCATAACAACCAGCCCAATCAGAGTCAAAAGAAGCATGCAAATCTGGCCGTAGTGATCCCCCCTTGGGATTAAATGGCCCAAGTAGCCAAGTACCACTCAAGTAGTGAATGATGTGCTTAACCGCTTGCCAATGCTTGAGTCCTAAGCAATGCATAAACCTGCTCATCTGTGAGACAACAAACTGAATATCTAGTAGAGTAATGCATAAGTAAATCAAGCATCAAACAGCTTGCTGATAGAGAACAACATTAAATGCATCTCTAGCATCATGAAGACTCAATCCTTAACCTATCTCCATAGGAGTGGCAATAGGCTTACACTCTTCAAGGCCAAAACGTTGCAATAGTGTGTCAATATATTTCATTTGACACAAATCCATTCCACCATCAACTTGCATAAATTGAATGCCCAAAGAGTAATGCAAATCCCCCAAATCAGACATCTCAAATGAGGCATGCAAATCAGCCTTAAAATCAGCAATATGCTTCTCAATAGGTCCAGTGAGCAGCATTTCGTCAACATAGACAATAATGATTAGAAGCACATCATCAACACGCTTAACATATAAGGTGCTTTCAGTTGGACTGTTCTCAAAACCATGTGCAATCAGATAGGCATGTATCTTCTCATGCCAAGCACGTGGTGCTTGCTTTAGACCATATAATGCCTTCTTTAACCTCCACACCTAATTTTCGTGCCCTTTCTACACAAAGCCATGCGGTTGAAGAACATACACTTCTTCATGCAAGTCACGATTCAAAAATGCAGTTTTAATGTCCAACTAATGTACATTCCAACCATGATGAGCTGCAAGTGCACAAATGCTCCGAACAGTAGTCATACGGCATGTAGGTGCAAAAGTTTATCAAAATCAATGCCTCTTTCTTGCGCATAACCCTTTGCAACAACAAGCCTAGCCTTATACCTATCAACTCTACCATCACATTTATGCTTTAGCTTGTATACCCACTTAGTGCCAATGGCCTTCTTGCTAGGAGGCAAGTCACATAAAGACCAAGTACCATTCTTGATTATAGTATGATATTCAGATTGCATAGCAGCCATCCAATTTTTTGAATTTTGTGCTTCATCAAACAAAACACACTCAGTCTCATCACACAGACTAGATGCACCCATCGCATAGCAATCTGATGCAAAAGAGGCACTATGATAGCCTGAACCAGTACGATATGACAAAGGTGCATCTAATTTGCTGTCACGCAAAGTCTACACTAGCCATTTTGGCATAGTTTTTGCCTCCTCAATATCATCTCTCTCATCAACAAGTGCATCATGTAAATCTGCATCACAAATCATCACATGAAACCTGCAAAGGTTGAGAAGTTGCCTCATTAGGACCAACACTAGACTGTCCACCTGTAAAAAGAGGAAGCAAAGTACCATAAATGTCCTTGGAGCTAACAGATGTCTCCTTGGTACATGAACGCAATGGCTAAATAACATCTTCCACAAAAACAACATCACGACTAACCAGAATGGGTTTAGTTTGTGGATGATACAGGTGATAGACTTTAATTTCAGAACTGTACCCAACAAAAATACATTTTATTGCTTTATCATCCAATTTTTCACGATGTTGTTCAGGCACTAATGCATATGCCAAACAACCAAAAACACGTAGATGAGAAACAGATGGCTTGCCATCATGCCAAACCTCATATGGAGTGATAGACTGTAGTGATTTAGTGGCACACCTGTTAAGTACATATACTGCATACATGACAGCCTCAAGCCAGAAACTATGTGGTAAAGCTTGACCCTTGACCATACACCTCGCCATCTCCATGAGTGACCTGTTCTTTCATTCACCAACTCCATTCTGTTGAGGTGTATATGGCACTATACACTGGTGTTTTATCCCATGTTCAGCCAAAAATACATTAAAATCAGACGACTATATTCCCCCCCTCGATCAGAACGAAGGGTATCCATTTTACATGTTGAGAGATTTTCAGCCAAAACCAAAAATTGTTTGAAGCACATGAACACTTCAGACTTTGCCTTCAATGGATATACCCATGCATGCTTGGAAAAATCATCGATGAAAGTCACAAAGTAAAGATAATTTCCAAAAGAAGGTGTCTGCATAGGACCATAGGACCATAGACATCACTATGTACAAGCTGCAATTTTTGAGTAGCCCGAACTAAACCATCTTTTGGAAAGGAAGAACGCTGCATTTTGCCCAAAATACAGCCTTCACAAACATGTTTTCCAGGTGCCTCAATTTTAGGCAAAGAGGACACTATTTCAGATTTTTGTAGGCATAGCAAACTAGCAAAATTAAGATGACCATACTGTGCATGCCAAAGCTTTGCATCTGACATAGCCTGATGAATCATGCACTGCACATACTGAATCATTCACAGATCTTTCATAGTCTATGAGATTATACAGCCCACGACATAAAATGCAAGAAGCAATAATCACGTCACCATTTGAAAAGATCATGAGCTATACATCTATCATCGACAAATTTCACAACCAAGCCAATCTTGGCTAATGCAAAAACTTATAACAGGTTCTTCTTGATCCCTGGCACAAATAAAGAATTTGACAAAGTGAAAGAACTACCACGAGTAGTAGTCAAAATGATCTGACCAACTCCCATAACAGGATAAGAGGAGTTGTTGGCGCATGTAACAATATTCCTCGAGTGAAGAGAAGAAACTATGCTGCAAGGTAATATGTTTGGTCGCCCTACTGTCAAAGTACCAAACATCTGAGTCTACTGTAGACATGCATTGCTAATGAGAAGATGGGTCAAAAATGCAAATAGTAGTAAATGCCCATTCTTCTTCCTGCACAAGATTAGTTGACTCTGTTTTTGGAGTAGAGGCCTCTACAACAACCATTCCTGCCTCTTTTTTCTTTGCCTCTTTTGCAGCCAGTTTAGGATAGCTCTTTATGATATGATCATTTCCTTTACACTACTTGCAAAACAATTTCTGCTTTTCTGATTTCTTAACATCTTTGTCTTCCCTCTTCGATTGTGCACAATTCTGACTAGCCTGGAAAGCTTGATCTGCAACTCGCATAATGGACTTGTTCTGCATGGACTGATCTTTGTAGAATAGAACAGAGACAAACTACTCAAATGACAAGGCATTTGGATTTCCTTTCATCATCAACCGAAGAGTAGAAGCAAAACTCTGATATGAATCAAGAAGACCATTCAAAACGGTCTGCAAAAGTGAGCTATCTTGTATAACCTCATTAGTAGAAATCAACTGTTCCTTCAAGTCTTTGATCTTTGTTAGGAAACTCTCCATAGAATCACCTTCATTCATGTGCTCACTCTCCAACTGTTTTCGGAGGTAAGCAACACGAGCCTCATTCCTAGCTTGGTACAATGTGGTAAGTGTATCCCAAGCATCCTTAGCTATTTTGTAAGAGCGAATGTGAGGAATAATGGCATGTTTGACAGACAAAGCTATCAATGCATGTGTTTGAGCATCTCTGACATCTCAACAAATCTGCTCTACAGTAGGTGCAGCAGAAACCATAGCACAAACAGGAATATGTAGAATATCATCATGTTCGACACCTTCTGCATCAGCTTCAGTACCTACAATTGTAACAGTTGCAGGTGTGATAGGACATTTTTCAACACCCTACACAATGTTCCACAGTCCTTTTGCAACAAATATATGTTGCATCATATAAGCCCACAATGGGTAGTTGGTACCATCCAACTTATCCTCAACAGCCAACATACGAAATACATCAGTGCTTTTAGTCATGGCCGGTGACTAAAATACCTTGCTGCAGAAAATTGACTGTATCTCAAAAACTTGAACAAAACTACCAAGAGGAGTTCTGCTAAACCTATAACAGAATTTGAGATGCGTAAACTGGTGAACATAAATTGATATATACCTTTGGCACAAAAAGACCAAATAGCCAGCACAAGAGCATTGATAGTGCATTCCGAGGCCGAAACGAGCTCACATCGTGATTTTGGCACCATAGAGCAAAGCAGTTTTGATCTCCAAAACACGCTAAGTATGCTCACCAAAATTCGTACGATTCTGAGACTGCAGCCAGAGAGGTGTTGGCGATGCCCTAGATGAAGCAGCCACCTGCTTTGATACCAATTGTTGGAGTTAGACGTCTACAAAAGCATGTGAACAACACAAGGAAGAAGAAGAAGCTTGGAGCACAACACACAATACTAAATGTATTACTAGAGAATGTACAAAGATAAGTATCCCATTAGAGAAATAGGCGTATATACAAGCCGGGGGACAAAAACCTCCTAAAGAGGGAAAAAAGTGCCCCGATGGTGCTAGAGTGTTCACACACATCACTACCTAAGTAGATCAACAATTAGTCATAGCCATAGTCATAGGCATTGGCCTATTAGTTTGCCCTGTAGTAGGTATCTCCCTTGGCCGAGAAGCATTAGGTTTTGCATAAAAAATATATTGAAGTTGCTTCATTTGGGTGACAACCTCTATTTCTCCTTTCACTTTTTCCCAATCATTGGTAAGGCCATATCTTTTGCCTGGCTCTTCTATTCGTCTCTCAACCTCAGCTCTATCTTCTAGATTCAATATCTTTAGAAAATGTATGATCAGGTCTAGATTTAATGCATTTCTATCCTCTTTAGGGAGTTGAGCAAAGCGTCTCATGAACTCTCCATTAAGATGACTCAGAGACTCATTGCTCTTTAAAGAGTTTACCCATCGCAACAACCCTTCACGGCTATGCTGGCTAAAATCTTCAAGATAATACATCTTATGTAATTCTTTCCTAAACTCTTCCCAAGGTTTATTAGCATGCACTTGAAAGCTTTCTAGTATAGAACTAGAAACTACACGACCAAATTACTTCATTAAGACGTCATCAGGTAAACCTTGGATTTGCACTTGCTCTTCAAATGCATCGAGGTACTCCGTGATATTTAGGCCAGTAAATCTTTGTTTTTCTCTTAAGATCGCTTGAACAGTACATGTTTCTTGTTTCTCTATCATCATGTTCTTAAACATCTCCTCCATCTTGTGTTCTTGATAGCGCTTAGAATGGAGTAAAAGATCTTTAATGGCAAGTTCTAATCTTTCTCTAAACTATCTAAATCTATCCCTCGTTTTCTATTTTTACAACTCCATTTTGTTCAAGCCAAGGAGTCCTTGATCTTGAGGAGTATTAGAAGTAGGATCCTACCAATTTTCATAATTTTTAGACTCCGTTTGAGCCTCCAAATAAGTCTTGGAACGTAATGTTTAACTAGGCCGAACACTAGGTGTGGACAGGGCCAAAACTACTCAAAAAACTATAAAAAGGGCTGGAGAGCTCATTTTTGGGGTTAGCTTGTTGTAGATTTCAGCTTTGTAAGAGAGTTCTTTTGTAATTCAAGTCCTTCCATTGTTCCACTCTTTGCCCTTACCTTGTGCGCGTGTGTGCATATGTGTGTGCATGTTTGTATGCTTTCACTCATGCACTTGTGCACTTCACTTGCTCTTGGTCTTCATACCAGTCCTCACGTCTCCACGGATTGACACTTATGAGGTGAAGCTCCTCACTTTGGTATTTACCATTGTGCTAGACTGACACCAAATTTGGCATCGTTGCCAGAGCTTGGAGGACAAGTGTGTGACGGTAAGACGTAGAGTAGCGACGTTGGAAGGTAAAAAAATCACCATTTTCAATTCAGTTTCTAAGTTTTTCTTCTTCTTCATCTTCATCATCATCATCATCTCTTCCCACCTTCTTCCTCTCTGATTTATTCTCATTTTTGAGTGTACGTTCACCTCGTTTTTCACTTGCGACTATGAGGAACAAGTGCACAGGGTGTTTAGACCTAAAAAACTAAAGAAATCCCCTTGAAATCCACTAAAAACATCAAAAATCTGAGTGGCAGTATCGCGGAGTGACAAGACCTTCGTTTGGTATCGCAGCGGTGGTATCGTGAGTTTGAAGGGTGATTTTTCAGCTACTGGCTGATAGAAGTGACAAGGAGAACATAAGGTACACATATCTACAAAAATTTTTGAATTAGGGCTTAAAAATCTCCAAGTATCGTGTCCGGTTGAGTTTTGGTATCCCGATACCAGAATTCGCGTGTATCGCGATACTTATTGAGGTATCGTATAGTGCATGCCCACTTGAGGTATCGCGATACCATTCTGGTACCGTATCGTCAAGTGTTGGTATCGCGATCAGGGTCGCCTCAGTGGTATCGTATCGTGCATGACGGTGGTATCCTATCGCCTGAGATCTTGGAATCATATCGTGCCAATCTAGTATCGTATCGTGCAAAAATGTGGTATCGTATCGTCCATATTTCTAGTATCGTATCGTGAATTATTGGTATCGTATCATCTGTAGACAAGTATCGTATCGTCCCTTACCCTGGTATCGTATCGTGTGATTGCTGGTATCGTATCGTCGACAGGCCAAGTATCGTATCGTCGATTATTTTGGTATCGTATCATGCCCAATCTAGTATTGTATCGTGCAAAAAAGTGGTATCGTATTGTCTAGCCCTTTGGTATCGTATCGTCCATAGAACCAGTATGGTATCGTGTAATTTTTGGTATTGTATTGCATGTCTCCTTGGTATCGTATCGTGAGCAATCTGGTATCGTATCGTGAGCAATCTGGTATCGTGTTGTCCCCTTACTTGGTATCGTATCGTCGAGTGCAGAGGTATCGTATTGTGGACTTGGTGGTATTGCCTAGCGAGTGGTATCGTATCATGGAATTTGGCATCCCCTTGATGGTATCCTATCGTTGAATGTGGTATCGTCCATAGTGGTATCGCAGGGAAAATTTGGTATCGTATCGCCTGTCCTGAGGTACTCCTAGAGAGATCCTATTTCCCTGTTTTAACCCCCAGAACCCTGATCTGGCAGAACTTTCTCATACGAAATTTGTTTGGAGTGATCTTTGGTTCGTTGGAAAGCTATGGGGTTGGACCCTCAGGTTGGACTAGGAAGCAAGGGGTTCCATAAGATTTTGAGCAATTCAAAAGACAATTTTGGACTTGTAGACAAGGCTTATGAACCTAAGCTCCTTGATACTTAGGAAGAGATAGATAAAGTACCAAATCACTTGAAACTAAGGTCAACCACACAACCAAGTCAGGGACTCACAACTTAGTGGTTAACACTATGTGTTGAGTTCATAGACAAGTGAGTCAAAAATGTCATTTAACTGGGAGAGACTCTTGGCTTCTCAAGACATGCATAGTTAAGTACCTAGGGAAGGTTTTATGTCTACAGTGGAAGGGGAATATAGGATGTCTCTTCAATACGTATCCACTAACCTACAAGGAATACCCATCTACCTGGACGGTCTATATAGGTAAGTAGCAAGAATGAGAAACACTACAGAATTAGAAATAGTTCCAAGACCAATTGTCAAGTATGAAGATGGAGTCTACATGGACAAGATGGGCCAGATCTATATAGTAACTGAAAACCTAATCAGATTAATGAAAGAAGCGAGTTAGCTCGAGATCATGCAACTACCTCACAAAACCCATTCGAGACCCAGCAAAGAACGGAAAATGTGATGTTAGAACAAACAAGCCAACGCACTATGGCAAACAGTCCAAAGGTGCAGTCCACCATGTGAGGAATTAATTCGCACAACCAAACTAGCCAAGGAATGGGAAATATGAATAGACCTACCTTTAGGATAGAACCACCCCAAGGTGTCTCCATCATAATGCGATCCCCAGAGCCAGAAAAAAGGGTGAGACCAATCCAATTGGCCAAATGTATGCAAAATCGTTACGGTTGCATAGGAGAGCCCTATGACCACATTGCAGAATTCAAGCAGGTGTGGCAAGCGGAGTAAATGGATGGCTTTTTCATGCAATATGAATCCTTTGGGCTAACCCTCACAGGAATAGCCCTAACTTGGTTTCAATCCTTGGATCCAAATTGTTTTGGACTTATTGAACATTTGTTCCGAGAAGTTATTTGGGAATTCACTAAGCGAGGGATCAAGCAGAATTCGTCATCCTTACTACATAGTTTCAAACAAGCTCCTAACGAGACCGTAAAAAATGCAGCACGAAGATTTAGTCAATATGTAGACCGATGCCCTGTGATAGAGAGACCTTCTCAGCAAAAAATGATATCCCTATTTTTAGAAGGTCTAACCAATGGAACATTGAGAATGTTAGTATACGTAAAAGAGTTGCAGACTCTGAGTGAGTGTCTTCAAGAATGTATAGATTTGGAAGACAACTTAGCTGAGGATCTCAAAATCACACAAGATCTTACCAAAACGGAGGACACAAGGAGCAATGAGACTTCTAGTTCCAGTTATGTGGAGGAAGTGGCAACGTTAGTGGCCAGGAAATGAGGAGTACAAAGACAAAAGAACTACCAGAACTCCTCCTTGAGAGTGCCAATGTTTGGAAGTTTCACACTGTGCGATGGAGATCATCCATCTCATGCTTGCACCAGAGAAGGACTAGGGTTATCACAACCTTATCCTTACGATAGACACCCAACTCAGGAGCTTAACATGTACTCTTATAGTGAGCAGAAGTACCCAAACTACAACACTGAAAACGATCCAATGAATAGACAGCCACGATAGTTCGTACCTCCCCAATGTAAACCACACTCGTACACTCCTAGAGAACCATGCAGAGAAGTTCCTAGGTATAACCCATGTCCTGGACCACAAGAAGCCACTAGACTTTATGAACATGGAGGATATAGCCACCCTCAACCTATACCAGGACAACAACCACCCCAACCACTATCTCCGATGCAAGGGCATAACATCACAATACAAGTCGTTTGTCTTGAGTGTGGCAAGGAACAGCTCTTGAGAGATTGTCCTGGACATCCCTCTAATGCACCAAAGGTTAGACCCATTAATGTAGTAGGCTTATTGGGGGATTCAAGTTCCAGTGGCGATAATGTGGCTCCTATACATGCAGTTACTAGGGCACAAGCCTCACAAAAAGCTAAACTAGCTGAGCAATTAGAGCCAAGTGAGTGAGGAGATCCTAGTAAAAGAAGAACAAGAACATGTTTCTACTAGTGCAAAGAATTTGATTTCACTAGGACAAATGGTAGAGAAAGGATATCATGTTATCTTCAATGAAAAATGCTGCTTTATAAATAATCCAAAAGAAGGACTCAAGGTTGTTTCTTACGGAAGGAAAGAAGGTAGAATGTTCACTTTAGACATTCAACAACCACATGAAAAGGTGATGTATATTGAGTTTGGAAACAAGAGAATTTTTCAAATCAATTTTTTGCACAAAAGGTTTGGACATATCAACATTCAGAAGCTCAAGGACATGAGAAACCATGAAGTGGTAAGAGGTCTTCCAAGATTCAATGATGCTAGATTGCATGAGTTTTGTGATGCATGTCAACTAGGAAAGCAACCTCGACAACCATTCAAGAAGAGCAACTATGTGGCAAGGAATATCCTTGACTTGATACACACGGATGTATGGGGACCACAAATCAACAACGTAACTTTACTTTTAATTATTGTGGTAAAGTTGGTCATTATGCCAAGGATTGCTTGTCCAACCCAAATAGAAGAGGTTGTTTTAGAGGGTGACAAAGAGGAAGAGGGAAAGATCACATGCATCAAAACAAAAACATAGTGCAAGAGGAGCCTCAAACACAGAAGGAAAATATTATTATGGCTATGCATACAAAGGCACATAAGAGGAAGGTAAACAACAAAACTTGGTATCTAGATAGTGGTTGCTCAAACCACATGAGTCATAACATGAATATGTTTGTAAACTTACACAAGCTAGACTCAAGAGTCACATTTGCTACAGGAGATAGTACTAAGCATGATGTAGCATTCCTCATCAAGCCCATATAGATGAATACTCGGACATACAAAAGACATTTGCAAACATTAGTGCTATTATCAAAAGAACAAATGAGATCAAGAGTTTGACTCAAAATATATATATATCAATAGATAGAAATCTTATCTTGTAAATTAAAACATATTCGATTCCAAATACATCAATAGCTTCTCAATCCTACTTCTTTCTTCTCAATACATAAGCTTCGGAAAATAGCTTTTTTTTTTATGAAGCCTCGACCTCCTGACCACCCCCGAGCTGATCTCAATCCCAATCTCAATCACAATCACAATCTCAAGCTCAATCTCAATCACAATCATGTGATTATACAATCACAATTGCAATCTCACTCTCATTCTCAATCACACTCTCACTCTCAATCACACTCTCACTCACAATCTCAATCTCATAGTTGCAAAGTGGCAATCATAATCCCAATGACACTAGATCATTCTTCTTCATTCCATTTAATGACCATAATTAAGTGTACTTGCAAAGTATCTTCTTCTCAATCTCGATCTCAGCATTTGCATTGAGTCTTGACCAGTCCTTTCTTCCAAATTCCAGCATCACAAAAGTGCCCAAAATCTTCTCTCTATCTGATATGCGTGATATCTCCTTGTATACTCTGAAATGTCCAAGCATGTGTGTAGAGCTATCATCAACACTTAGTAAGTGTAGAGCATCTCCTTCCTTCAATCTCCATCCTTCAATTCTTTACTTCGAAAAGACTCAACGTAAGATTCTTCAAGCTTCAATAATGGATGTTCATCATGGAACTATGAATCCTCCAAGTCCTTCAATAATATCCTCCAAACTTCTTCAATGTTCAATTAATGAATCCATGCATGAAAGCAATCTCATCATATTCATCTTCATCTTCAATCTTGCATCCTCCAAGTCTGATTCATCATCACTATCAAAATCCTGCAAAACATGTCATCTTGATAAAAGCATGAGAAACAATACTTGTAATGAAAATATCTTTCACATGGTCATAATTCAAGTTACAATTTCCATATGTAGCAATCAAATTTTATTCGCAATATACTTCAAAAACATCCTTATAGTGTGTCAATAAAGAAAGCATAATTCTGAAATAATAATGTAATAATCCTTCCGGAATATAATGCATGTCAAGAGTCCAAGATTGATTTATTAAGTTATTTGCAATCCACAAATATTCAAGAGAGCATATGAAATGTATGGATGACAAGATTAAATGAAACCGAAATTGATGAACTCCATGACAATCCCATTTTCCCAAAACTATGAGAGTTTCCCTATACATAAACGACCATTCACTCTTCAAGAGCAAACAATGGACCTTTTCCTGCAAGTTAAAATCTGTAAAGAAACTTTAAAATAGTTTCTAGATGTCTACTATAACCCCCCTTTATATCCCTCTCATATTTATTTCTCCATTATTCAGAGACAAGCTAGTTATAAGTAATGGCCAAATCGCTATTGTGACGACGGATACCTTCTTTTCGTGTAAATCAATAAAGCTCTAAATTCAATTAGCATGAGAAATGGTTTTCAATGACCTTACCGTCATTCAGATATGTGACAGTCTTGACGTCTTTATATTAGTCACAACTCTTTTAGCTTTATGACTTAATGCACATGTTTCGCCTCATTATTTATAAGCTGCTACTTTACGCTCGACTAATTTTCTCCAGAATCCATCAAGAGTGGCCATTGTATATGTATTGGTCCCCTATTTACGTGATATCTATAGTAGCTCGCTCTATTATTCTATAGCTTTTAATCACATATCTTTTGATCTAGGTATTGTATGATTCAAAAACTAGGATAGGTACTTACCCCAGGTGTAGGAATTTTGGTATTGTACCTCTAGCAATCTAATTGTTCCCTGTTTGAACCACACAAAAGCAGAACAACACAAACGAAACCTCTCTACACATGTCTATCTGTCACACACACACCCACACAGGAGTGTCAATAGATATATTGCGCCACCTTTGCAAATATGTCATGCTATTGATGAGATGCGTATGATATAGCTCTTGACAAATATTATTGATGTTTCCTTGAGTGTCTCTTTTGTATTCTGTTGTAATCACCTTGTGTCTGAATCCAATATACTTAATGTGAAAGTCTTCTGCCACATCTGCCATAGCTTACACACTCAAACGGATCTTGCCGATGTCGTCCTGAGATGGAAGATTACATATTTAAGAAGACCATACACGATCCATCACCACTCTCCGTGTGCGCTTCCTTCTGCATGCATCCACCCGTGGTCACTCTATATTTCTTTACTCACTCTCTCTCGACAGATCATAAGGCCCCCGAGCTGATCTCAATCCCAATCTCAATCACAATCACAATCTCAAGCTCAATCTCAATCACAATCATGTGATTATACAATCACAATTGCAATCTCACTCTCATTCTAAATCACACTCTCACTCTCACTCACACTCTCACTCACAATCTCAATCTCATAGTTGCAAAGTGGCAATCATAATCCCAATGACACTAGATCATTCTTCTTCATTCCATTTAATGACCATAATTAAGTGTACTTGCAAAGTATCTTCTTCTCAATCTCGATCTCATCATTTGCATTGAGTCTTGACGAGTCCTTTCTTCCAAATTCCAGCATCACAAAACTGCCCAAAATCTTCTCTCTATCTGAAATGTCCAAGCATGTGTGTATAACAGAGATAACCATGAGTAGACCTTCTATCATCTGAATTTCCTACCCAATCCGCATCACTAAACACTTTGATTCTTGTGGTAGAAGTAAAACCATAATACAAACCCTCACTCATGGTTCCCTTGATATATCTAAGTACTCTTTGAGCTGCAATCCAATGAGCTTTCTTTGGACAATGCATAAATTGTGATACAACACCAACTGCATATGATAGGTCTGGTCTTGTCAAGGTAGCATAGATCAAACTACCTACCAAACTCTGATATTTCTTGATGTCATTAAACTCTTCTCCTTGATATCTACTCAATTTATGATTTACCTCCAATGGTGTGGTTGAAGGCTTGCAATCTTCCATGTTGAATTTGACCACAAGATTCTTCAAGTATCTCTCTTATGTAACATATACTCCAGGTTGAGTATACACAATCTGGATTCCTAAGAAATAAGACAAGTTTCCCAAATCATTTATCTCATACTTCTTTTCTATGTGCTTCTTAAGCTCCTTGATTCCTTGAGCATCTGTACCATTGACAATAATATCATCAACATAAATACACATATATATGAACCCATCTTCACTTGCCTTCACTAGCAAGCTACTATATCCTTTTCAAGGGTAGATTTCTTACCCCACCATGCTTCATAAGGTGTTCTATCATCCAAAGCTTTGCAGGGTAACCTATCCACAAGGTATGTTGTAGTGTTTATAGCTGCTGCCCACTAGTAGTTGGGACAATTCTTCTCTTTCATCATTGATCTTGCAAACTCTACAAGAGTTCTATTTCTTCTTTCTGCAAATCCATTTTGTTGAGGGGAGTACCTACTTCTCTTTTTATACTTGCATTCCACAAATAATCATCAAACTCTTTAGAAAAATATTCTCCCCCACCATCTAATCTCAACCTATTGGGCTTTTGTCCTATAATCCTTTCTACATAAGCATGATATTGTTTGAATATCTTGAAAACTTCAAACTTGTCCTTGATTACATAAAGTGTAATCCATCTTGTTGCATCATCAACAAATAACACATAACATCTGGATCCATTTATGCTATAGTCCCTTGAAGGACCCTAGACATCTGTATGAACCAATTCAAGCAAATTTGAATACTTGTCTCTTGATTTATTGTATGAAATTTTGTGAGCTTTACCTAATTGACAAGCTTCACACTTGTACACCATGTGTTGACCTTCAACATTTGGCAATCCAAGCACTACATCATTCTTTTTTTTTGTACATGAACATAAGAAAAAAAACCAAACACCTTGCAATGTCCAAGAATAGGTTTCCTTCCAATTCATCCTTCATAAGGAATCATACCTTGAAGTGATTTGGATGGTAGCCTATTAAGGTACACACCAATTGAAATAGCTTTTGCAAATTAATAATGTGGAAACTTCTTCTCTTCAAACATTGTTCTAGATTATCTAACCAATGTCTTGTTTCTTCTCTATGCACTTCCATTCAATTGAGGAGAGTATTTGGGACTCACTTCCCTCTTAGTTCCTTTATCCTACAAGAACTCATCAAAATCCTTTCATAAGTATTCTCCCCCTCCATCAGATCTAGGTTTCTTAAGTGATCTACCTATATGGTTCTCCACATGTGCATGATAATTTTTTAAGCAATCAAACACCTTATTCTTACTCTTGATAAAGTACAAAATATTCGGTCTACTATGATCATCAATAAGTGACACATAATATCTTGATTGTGCCAAAGATGATTCTTGGCTTACTGCCCATACATCTGTATGTACTAAGTCCAATAAGTTGTTGTGGATGTAGCCTTTGTGGTTGAATGGTTTTGTGCCTCACATCTTTTGATCATGTCTTGCTTTGATATGTTATGGAGACCTTG
>CM035408.1:153261509-153269009 GCA_020310875.1 Ceratopteris richardii | reverse complement strand
ACACTCCATCTGTGTGTATGACCTGCATACCTAGGAAATATGTGAGCTCACCTAAGTCACTGATTTTGAACTCCTCTTGCATGTTTCTCTTGATCCTTTAAATTTCATTCAAATAATCTCCTGTCACAATAATATCATCTACATATACACATAGACAAATATCCTCATCGTGATCCCTTTTGATGAATAGAGAAGGATCTCAATTGCTTGGTCTAAACCCTTAATCTTGAAGGTATGTAACCAGCCTATAATTCCAAGCTCTAGGAGCTTGTTTCAATCCATACAAAGTGTTCTAAATTTTGCAAACATAAGATACATGATTAGGGTCTTCAAAACTTGGTGGTTGTGACATGTATACCTCTTCACTTATCCAACCATTTAAGAATGCATTTTTCACATAAAGTGGGAGTCTCCAAATGCTTCAGTACCTAAACTTATGAATGTTCTGATTGTAGTCATCTTTGCAACTGGTGAGAATGTTTCCTCATATTCTATACCATGAGTTTGTGAGCATCCTTTGGAAACTTATCTTGCCTTGTACCTACAAACTGATCCATTTAATTTTTTTTTTAACTTTATATACCCATCTACAGCCAATTACCTTTTGATTCGGTGACATTGGAACCAAATCCCAAGTGTCCATCTCCCTCAATGCATCTATTTCTTCTTCCATGGCCTTTTCCCAATTAGGGTTTCCCCTTTCCTCTTCATAGGTTGAGGGTTCCTCTGAAATAGAATCCTTTGCCGAGTAGATCGCATATGGCACAAGGTTGAACATTATGACCTTTGGCTTTGTATTGCTTTGTTCCTTTCTTCTTCGATAGCCTCTTCTTCAATGAGCTCTCCAATGGATGCTAAGTGATAACCTCATTGAACTTGGTAACAAACTCCGTGATGGTTTGTTGAGGTGTCTTCTTCATTTGGTTGAACTCGTTCCAAAGATGATTCTTTCTTGTTTTGATTCTAGTGGAAAAGAAAGTCTCAAGAGCATCCCAGGTTTCTTGAGATGTTTTCTATCCTCTATTTTGAGGTAATAGAAAGTCAGAGATAGAGTTTAGTATGTAGGACCTTGCTTGAGCATCCCTTGCACACCAAAGTGTGAGTTTATCTCTCTCCTTGTGTGTAGGTCCTTCTTTGGATCTTGGAATAGGCATAGCTTCATCACCTACTACAATTCCATAAAGATTTCTACCTTGCGAATAGGCCTCCATTCTGTTTTGCCAAGCCATATAGTTGTGTCGATCAAGCTTCTCGATCATTGAGGGAAAGCCGTCACCCACCTTGAACTAGCTTTGATACCACCAAAAGAACTTGGAGAAGCTTGTAGGAGGTAGAAAAGTGAGTTGGAAACCGATGAAGTTTGGTCGTCTCAACCGGCACAAGACTAGCCATTCAGCTTATGGAGACTCCAATAGACCTTATCAACATGCGATAAGTGTAATAAAATGCACTATGCACTTTGGAGCATGAAGGAGAAAGAATCGATACAAAATAGATAGGTTCGCACATCGACTAGGTTGAAAAATTACTATCTTTGGAAGAGACAATGAGATTCAAATGCTCATAACGACCAACCTGATAACAATAAGAAAAAATCCTTGTACGGGAGTGATACACATAGTTTTTAGTGTATATAATGCACAAAAGTATAAGGAATACGAAAAATATGCTACAAGAATGAATTAGACACTCAACGGTGGTAGCTCCTATTTTTTAGGAATATGTAGAGATTAACCCCGAGACAGAAAACCTGAGATGTCTTCAAATCTACGCAACCAAATGCTATGAAAATTTGTAAGCATAAACTAGACACTAGTCGCGTACCAATGAGCCATTTCCATTTCCCATCAAATTTAGAGCTCTGTATAGTGAGCAGTAGCCCTTTACAAGATTAGTAGTCCCGAAGATGATGATGCAGAGAAATGAAGGAGCAAGACAATGATGGTCACAAGTGTATGTATATTGCTCCCATGTATTGTACAAGTGATTTCAAGTCTTTATATAGACTCTAGAGGTCGTCCACTAGTTCTAAAAGTGGACTTTGAATTCAAATGAAGGTGGAAATGGTTGTTGGAGGGAATCAGTTCTCTTTCCTACAATCTAGGAAAAGTGAA
Source organism: Ceratopteris richardii (assembly GCA_020310875.1). Classification (NCBI taxonomy): domain Eukaryota; kingdom Viridiplantae; phylum Streptophyta; class Polypodiopsida; order Polypodiales; family Pteridaceae; genus Ceratopteris; species Ceratopteris richardii. The sequence goes on along the minus strand of CM035408.1, from coordinate 153,266,895 downwards.
GATTCAGTTTGATCTACTTTTAGATGATTCATTGATTGATTGAGTGTAACTCAACTACCACAAATTCGTGGGATTTCGGCTCCATCATTCTACTTTTACATGTATAAAGCTCAAGGTCCATGAAAATTCTTTCTAAAAAATACAATAAATGGGCATATGTAAAATAACTCTCCAATGGATATTCTTTTTACATAATCCAAGTGATAGCTTTTGATGTAGATCAACTCCACCTCAAGCATAGTGTAAGCTTGACCCAACAGTAACTCTACATCAGAGTGGGCCCAAAGGCAAGATGCATCTAGCTTATGTTGATCATCTTTTCGAGTTGCATTATTATTGGCTATTGCTGGAAAGAAGTTGGCTATTGCTGGAATGGAGCTACTATATCAAAGATGATGAATGTGCTGATAATGATGATGCACAGAGCAAGAATTCTATGAACATCTAACATAGAAGTTGACAATGGACAGAGTGCAACAATGATAAGACTCTCATCCAATGCTCCATCTCTCCAGGCTAGCTTCATAATGCACTCTCTATTGCACCAACACTTCAGGCTACCTCCATCGTTGCTATCTCTAACGCTACTACAACTGAACCACTGGGCGTTGTTCTCATCTTCTCTACACAGATCTGAACCAAACTAAAAGATGCCACTGCTTGTGACCTTCTGAGAAGCCCCACCTACCCATGAACTTGGTCACACCACCATTAAGGACCCTCCTTCACGACCTACTTCATGGCACCGCTCGTGACATTCTACAAGGTCTAGAGAATTCAGCATTGATGATGGATTGCAAGCGACGAACTTGGCGTTCATCATTGATTTCTAGAAGCCGTGTGCAAAAAATAGGGCTTTTTAACCATAACAAAAGTCTTAACTAAATAGAGAAAAATGAAAGAGAACAAAAGGGAGGTACAAAGAAGAAAGATGAATCTATAATCCCTTTAATGAGGTATCCACTTACTGCTAAGCTTGTTGTTCTTGAGAACAAACACTCTATGGTCTTTGAAGGGGTTTGCAATTATAACTTGTCATGTTTTTTCCTATTCAAGATAGGGATTTTTCTATGGACCATTCTTTGGTATCCCCAAACATGGTAGCACATATTTTCTTCCAAATTATATGGAGGCTTTCACCTCTAATCAAAGTCCAAAGAGATGTGTAGAAACTAGTCATCTCACGCACGAGAGCTTGGTTCACATTTATCATGGGAACTTATAGGAGGCTATGCCAACTTGTCTCCACACATGACGCTCTTTGACCAACAGAGGAAGAGGTAGCTGATGTGCTCTTTTACCTTGTAGTATTTTTTATGCCATGGGAGAAACCCAATATTTTAATAGACCTAGCATTGGTCCATATACCATGGTGGATATTCTTCCATAAAAGGATGACTTCTTTTTGCATTCTATTAATTGTTTGGAGATAATTGTTATCTTGAAATCTGATCTCCTCCTTAGCCACTTGGTGCACCAATTCGTGTTGAGATTATTGTGGAACTTAAGATTCTTTTCGAGTTTTGGGATGCATCATCTAGAATATCAACATCTTTGAACTGCAAAATCTTTATGAATGATGGGGAACTAAATAGATTCATTGTGCCTTGAAAATACATAGTCCTTGTGATGGATAAACAAATAGAGTCATTATGCTAAATCCCAAAGACCCACTTCTTATCATTGCTAATAGTGAAGTTTTCATTCCTTTTATTTGAAGCTTCCCACAAAGAGATAATAAGATGGAAAGCTAGAGAGTGATACACTTGTGCTCTTTCTAAAACTCACGTTCCATCACAAAGTGCTACTACATGCTTCGGAAGGGAATTGGCTTAAAGAATTTTGGAAAAATGAGACCATGGCATAGAGCGAGTCTTATATGGTGAAGGACTTTGAAGAATAAACTGAAATCCATTGACAGAGCTCTCTTGGGGTCTTCATGCTCTTTTGCTAATTCAAACTCCATCAACTGTCTTCCTTTTCTTACTAGCTTTGAGACATTTATGTTGTTAGTGTATTTATGATTTCTAGCGGAATAGGCATAGTGCACTCCATCCTCCTTCAAGTAGCTGCTAATCTTTGCACTATTTTGATTATTTCCCTCTGATTGTAGGTACTATGCAAAATGAAGAAACGGTTGATATGTTGGCAGGTTTTAGTAGAACCTGAGTTGAGCATTGAGTTTATGCATTGCTACATAGAATTCTTCTCAAAATCTTAATGAAATACGCTTTTCTTTTGCATGATAACTCATTCCTTTCTTCCTTCAAGTTTCCTTGGCATTCTTCCAGATTGGATTGCAGATATTGATTGTGAAGAACAAGATTGATTTTGTTTTCTGAAGTGTTGCCCATCATAATCGAAAAGGAAGTGCTACCTAAATGTTGTGCATGCAATGAAGTTGAACAAGTGAAAAGGGAATGGTTGAACATGTGTGTTTCTGTAGTCTTCGCTACTTAGGGACTCATTGAATCTAGATCTCTGCAACTTTTGGTGTTTCTTATGTAATCTCATAGAATAAGAAAGAGTAGTTAGTGCCAGAGTTATGAGTTTCATGCGGCATCCATGGTGAACAAATGGAGGTGTGAATACACATGTGAAATGTGGGATTTGTGCATTGTATTGTTTACAAGTGACATCAAGCTCAACATGTGATGATCAAGGATGAAATGTATCACTTTTTCATTTCTTTGACATGTATAGTGGTGACCCTAGTATATGTCAGGGATAATTTGGTGAGCTTTACTAGATTTATCTACTCAGAGTGATGACACATTTGTTTCTTGTAGCTCACTCACTCGTGGACATTCAGATTTTCCTTATGTATTGTTCTTATATTACACTCGTATTGTTGTATTAAATCGTTTCTTGTATATTCTCTTTATATTATAGAACAAGAAGAAGAAGATCATTATTTCTTGCCTCCATCTATGTGTGCTCCTCTCTTCTCGTGTGAGAGTGTGTTAGAGCCCTCTTCCTTATCTCCTTTGTCATGACATGACAGTGACATGTAATGGGCCTTAAGAAGACAATATCACCTTTGGGCATCTTGGATATTTCCAACCCTTGCATTGTGGTATACAAAAGGTTCCATGAGAAGTATGCCCACCTTCACTTGCATAGTTGTTCTTTCCATTTATTCAATTCAAGCTATCCAAAAGAGTAGGCTTAGGCTTCAGCCAAACTTCCAATGGAAAAAATTGTATCTGTAATCGTCCAGTTAACTTTACCAAAAAGTTGTAAATCTTTTGAACGTACGACCACTTCCAATCAATCCTCTCCATCCTTTTTTGTTTTTCGCAACTTAACTTTCATGCATAAAAAGTTTCTGTCACACACTCGAAGTGCAACTGAAGTTATAGAGAATCGCTCACGGGTGACTAAGAAATTGATGCCCATGCATTCATGTTACGTATTCCTACTTTATATGAAAATCAAATGAGCTCTTACCCTTTTGGTCCACAAGCAGAGAACCTCAGCCATTTCTTTGTTTTTTGTTTGTTTTTTTTTTCATACTTCATCCATATATGGAACTCTGCATGTCCTACTTCGTCCATATAACAAATCCATGTCAGTGGGCGAACTTTAAAATGAAAAAACAAAAAATTTCGTGAAACAAGTTGAGGCGTGCATGTCGAAATATGGTGTACTTGAAGCAAATTGACGCTCATTCAGACTTGTTGGAGAGTGTTACAGTAGTTGAATTTTTAATGCCAAAGCAATATAATGCCATGACGCCGACCACTGTTTACAAGCAAGTTGAGGCGTACTTGTTGGAGCAAACGCCGACTACTGTTTACAATAGTTGCATATATTAAATATCTGAAAGGACGTTCGGTTTATCGCCATTCATCTTTTCTCCCTCGCAGTGCTGCCTGTTCCTCATGCTTAGCAGTCTTTTCCTCATGCTTAGCTGTGCTTGCCCCAAACATCAGTTCATGCAATTCTCCATCGAATCTCCCATGGGCCGAGAGGGAATCTTTACATAATGGGCCTCATTTGGAGTCAATTCAGGCTTTCCATAATGGCCTCATTTAGCCTCTTCCTCATGCTTAGCAGTTTCTTCCTCATGCTTCGCTGTCCTTGCTCCAAACATCAGTTCATGCAACTCTCCATTGAATCTCCTATGGGCCGAGAGGGAATCTTTCCATAATAGGCCTCATTTGGAGTGAATTCATGCACACCACTTGTAGCTACCTTATTCATAAAATAAACTAAATTATTAACAACCTAAGCCCAATACAAGAGGGCATGTGTGCTTCATTTATTATACACTTTGCTATCTCTACCATGCGCCTATTTCTTTTTTTTGCCACTCGATTTTATTGGGGGTATACTTGCATGTAAGTTGCTTTTAAGTACAAGTTTCGTACAAATGAAAACCAAACTCTTTGAAGAAATAGTCTCCCCCTTCATCAAACCTTAGGGCTTTCACATGCTTACCTATCTCCTTCAAAAAATCTTGCTTGAATCTCTTGAACATAGGGACCACATCTGATTTTTCTTTAATGGTGTATATCCACCCTTTCCTAGAGTAATCATCAAAGAATGTGAAAAATACCTTGATGGATCTTTGGAAGGTCCCCGTACATAAGTGTGGATGCAATCCATGAGACTATCAGCCCTATGTGTTCTTGTTGCACAAGAAAGAACTGAATAAAAGTGGGTCCCAAAATTTTCACTTTTTAAGCAAATGATCTTTTTAAAAATCCTTAGTAAAAATTCAAAAAGCCATGTAAGTGCTCTAGAGGATTCATATGGATGGATGATCCCTAATGATCATAACATTATCCTTGTACAATAGTAGAACTTTAGTAATTTATAGGAAAAGTGCTAGCCTCCTATGTGAAAGGACCATTTTTAGGGCACATGTATGTAAGTCACTTTGTGACACTTTGTAGAGGACTGACTTTTGCCATTTTGAATGAACAAGTTCAAACTTTCAAATTTAGCTTCTTCTCACCTATGTATTTTCTTCTATCTGAGCTTGTATGTGTGTGTGATGCATGAAATGTGTGTCTAGAGGTATTTTCTACCCCTTCTCCTTATGTTTATAGCATTCTAGTGTGTGTGACAAGCTTGGTGAGTTCTATGGCAAGAGTTGGTGCTTCCCACCACTCTGTATTTTTCTCATAACTTGACATGTGATTGTTGGATTAAGCTAAAAACACTTTCATTGCATGCATCATGTCAAGAACTTGAAAATGAACACACTATGCACTATATTCGGGTATCAATGCTCAGAGATATGGGTTAATTTATGCTTACTACTGTTCCAAGTATCACGATACACATTTCTAGTGAGAGAGGTACCGTGAGAGGTAGTTGGACCTAATTTGCATACATTGTTTGCACATTCACTCCATTAACCATCACTAGAGCACAT
>CM035408.1:153219009-153249009 GCA_020310875.1 Ceratopteris richardii | reverse complement strand
TCTGAATCAAATACACTCCATCTGTGTGTATGACCTGCATACCTAGGAAATATGTGAGCTCACCTAAGTCACTGATTTTGAACTCCTCTTGCATGTTTCTCTTGATCCTTTAAATTTCATTCAAATAATCTCCTGTCACAATAATATCATCTACATATACACATAGACAAATATCCTCATCGTGATCCCTTTTGATGAATAGAGAAGGATCTCAATTGCTTGGTCTAAACCCTTAATCTTGAAGGTATGTAACCAGCCTATAATTCCAAGCTCTAGGAGCTTGTTTCAATCCATACAAAGTGTTCTAAATTTTGCAAACATAAGATACATGATTAGGGTCTTCAAAACTTGGTGGTTGTGACATGTATACCTCTTCACTTATCCAACCATTTAAGAATGCATTTTTCACATAAAGTGGGAGTCTCCAAATGCTTCAGTACCTAAACTTATGAATGTTCTGATTGTAGTCATCTTTGCAACTGGTGAGAATGTTTCCTCATATTCTATACCATGAGTTTGTGAGCATCCTTTGGAAACTTATCTTGCCTTGTACCTACAAACTGATCCATTTAATTTTTTTTTAACTTTATATACCCATCTACAGCCAATTACCTTTTGATTCGGTGACATTGGAACCAAATCCCAAGTGTCCATCTCCCTCAATGCATCTATTTCTTCTTCCATGGCCTTTTCCCAATTAGGGTTTCCCCTTTCCTCTTCATAGGTTGAGGGTTCCTCTGAAATAGAATCCTTTGCCGAGTAGATCGCATATGGCACAAGGTTGAACATTATGACCTTTGGCTTTGTATTGCTTTGTTCCTTTCTTCTTCGATAGCCTCTTCTTCAATGAGCTCTCCAATGGATGCTAAGTGATAACCTCATTGAACTTGGTAACAAACTCCGTGATGGTTTGTTGAGGTGTCTTCTTCATTTGGTTGAACTCGTTCCAAAGATGATTCTTTCTTGTTTTGATTCTAGTGGAAAAGAAAGTCTCAAGAGCATCCCAGGTTTCTTGAGATGTTTTCTATCCTCTATTTTGAGGTAATAGAAAGTCAGAGATAGAGTTTAGTATGTAGGACCTTGCTTGAGCATCCCTTGCACACCAAAGTGTGAGTTTATCTCTCTCCTTGTGTGTAGGTCCTTCTTTGGATCTTGGAATAGGCATAGCTTCATCACCTACTACAATTCCATAAAGATTTCTACCTTGCGAATAGGCCTCCATTCTGTTTTGCCAAGCCATATAGTTGTGTCGATCAAGCTTCTCGATCATTGAGGGAAAGCCGTCACCCACCTTGAACTAGCTTTGATACCACTAAAAGAACTTGGAGAAGCTTGTAGGAGGTAGAAAAGTGAGTTGGAAACCGATGAAGTTTGGTCGTCTCAACCGGCACAAGACTAGCCATTCAGCTTATGGAGACTCCAATAGACCTTATCAACATGCGATAAGTGTAATAAAATGCACTATGCACTTTGGAGCATGAAGGAGAAAGAATCGATACAAAATAGATAGGTTCGCACATCGACTAGGTTGAAAAATTACTATCTTTGGAAGAGACAATGAGATTCAAATGCTCATAACGACCAACCTGATAACAATAAGAAAAAATCCTTGTACGGGAGTGATACACATAGTTTTTAGTGTATATAATGCACAAAAGTATAAGGAATACGAAAAATATGCTACAAGAATGAATTAGACACTCAACGGTGGTAGCTCCTATTTTTTAGGAATATGTAGAGATTAACCCCGAGACAGAAAACCTGAGATGTCTTCAAATCTACGCAACCAAATGCTATGAAAATTTGTAAGCATAAACTAGACACTAGTCGCGTACCAATGAGCCATTTCCCATCAAATTTAGAGCTCTGTATAGTGAGCAGTAGCCCTTTACAAGATTAGTAGTCCCGAAGATGATGATGCAGAGAAATGAAGGAGCAAGACAATGATGGTCACAAGTGTATGTATATTGCTCCCATGTATTGTACAAGTGATTTCAAGTCTTTATATAGACTCTAGAGGTCGTCCACTAGTTCTAAAAGTGGACTTTGAATTCAAATGAAGGTGGAAATGGTTGTTGGAGGGAATCAGTTCTCTTTCCTACAATCTAGGAAAAGTGAAGATTCAGTTTGATCTACTTTTAGATGATTCATTGATTGATTGAGTGTAACTCAACTACCACAAATTCGTGGGATTTCGGCTCCATCATTCTACTTTTACATGTATAAAGCTCAAGGTCCATGAAAATTCTTTCTAAAAAATACAATAAATGGGCATATGTAAAATAACTCTCCAATGGATATTCTTTTTACATAATCCAAGTGATAGCTTTTGATGTAGATCAACTCCACCTCAAGCATAGTGTAAGCTTGACCCAACAGTAACTCTACATCAGAGTGGGCCCAAAGGCAAGATGCATCTAGCTTATGTTGATCATCTTTTCGAGTTGCATTATTATTGGCTATTGCTGGAAAGAAGTTGGCTATTGCTGGAATGGAGCTACTATATCAAAGATGATGAATGTGCTGATAATGATGATGCACAGAGCAAGAATTCTATGAACATCTAACATAGAAGTTGACAATGGACAGAGTGCAACAATGATAAGACTCTCATCCAATGCTCCATCTCTCCAGGCTAGCTTCATAATGCACTCTCTATTGCACCAACACTTCAGGCTACCTCCATCGTTGCTATCTCTAACGCTACTACAACTGAACCACTGGGCGTTGTTCTCATCTTCTCTACACAGATCTGAACCAAACTAAAAGATGCCACTGCTTGCGACCTTCTGAGAAGCCCCACCTACCCATGAACTTGGTCACACCACCATTAAGGACCCTCCTTCACGACCTACTTCATGGCACCGCTCGTGACATTCTACAAGGTCTAGAGAATTCAGCATTGATGATGGATTGCAAGCGACGAACTTGGCGTTCATCATTGATTTCTAGAAGCCGTGTGCAAAAAATAGGGCTTTTTAACCATAACAAAAGTCTTAACTAAATAGAGAAAAATGAAAGAGAACAAAAGGGAGGTACAAAGAAGAAAGATGAATCTATAATCCCTTTAATGAGGTATCCACTTACTGCTAAGCTTGTTGTTCTTGAGAACAAACACTCTATGGTCTTTGAAGGGGTTTGCAATTATAACTTGTCATGTTTTTTCCTATTCAAGATAGGGATTTTTCTATGGACCATTCTTTGGTATCCCCAAACATGGTAGCACATATTTTCTTCCAAATTATATGGAGGCTTTCACCTCTAATCAAAGTCCAAAGAGATGTGTAGAAACTAGTCATCTCACGCACGAGAGCTTGGTTCACATTTATCATGGGAACTTATAGGAGGCTATGCCAACTTGTCTCCACACATGACGCTCTTTGACCAACAGAGGAAGAGGTAGCTGATGTGCTCTTTTACCTTGTAGTATTTTTTATGCCATGGGAGAAACCCAATATTTTAATAGACCTAGCATTGGTCCATATACCATGGTGGATATTCTTCCATAAAAGGATGACTTCTTTTTGCATTCTATTAATTGTTTGGAGATAATTGTTATCTTGAAATCTGATCTCCTCCTTAGCCACTTGGTGCACCAATTCGTGTTGAGATTATTGTGGAACTTAAGATTCTTTTCGAGTTTTGGGATGCATCATCTAGAATATCAACATCTTTGAACTGCAAAATCTTTATGAATGATGGGGAACTAAATAGATTCATTGTGCCTTGAAAATACATAGTCCTTGTGATGGATAAACAAATAGAGTCATTATGCTAAATCCCAAAGACCCACTTCTTATCATTGCTAATAGTGAAGTTTTCATTCCTTTTATTTGAAGCTTCCCACAAAGAGATAATAAGATGGAAAGCTAGAGAGTGATACACTTGTGCTCTTTCTAAAACTCACGTTCCATCACAAAGTGCTACTACATGCTTCGGAAGGGAATTGGCTTAAAGAATTTTGGAAAAATGAGACCATGGCATAGAGCGAGTCTTATATGGTGAAGGACTTTGAAGAATAAACTGAAATCCATTGACAGAGCTCTCTTGGGGTCTTCATGCTCTTTTGCTAATTCAAACTCCATCAACTGTCTTCCTTTTCTTACTAGCTTTGAGACATTTATGTTGTTAGTGTATTTATGATTTCTAGCGGAATAGGCATAGTGCACTCCATCCTCCTTCAAGTAGCTGCTAATCTTTGCACTATTTTGATTATTTCCCTCTGATTGTAGGTACTATGCAAAATGAAGAAACGGTTGATATGTTGGCAGGTTTTAGTAGAACCTGAGTTGAGCATTGAGTTTATGCATTGCTACATAGAATTCTTCTCAAAATCTTAATGAAATACGCTTTTCTTTTGCATGATAACTCATTCCTTTCTTCCTTCAAGTTTCCTTGGCATTCTTCCAGATTGGATTGCAGATATTGATTGTGAAGAACAAGATTGATTTTGTTTTCTGAAGTGTTGCCCATCATAATCGAAAAGGAAGTGCTACCTAAATGTTGTGCATGCAATGAAGTTGAACAAGTGAAAAGGGAATGGTTGAACATGTGTGTTTCTGTAGTCTTCGCTACTTAGGGACTCATTGAATCTAGATCTCTGCAACTTTTGGTGTTTCTTATGTAATCTCATAGAATAAGAAAGAGTAGTTAGTGCCAGAGTTATGAGTTTCATGCGGCATCCATGGTGAACAAATGGAGGTGTGAATACACATGTGAAATGTGGGATTTGTGCATTGTATTGTTTACAAGTGACATCAAGCTCAACATGTGATGATCAAGGATGAAATGTATCACTTTTTCATTTCTTTGACATGTATAGTGGTGACCCTAGTATATGTCAGGGATAATTTGGTGAGCTTTACTAGATTTATCTACTCAGAGTGATGACACATTTGTTTCTTGTAGCTCACTCACTCGTGGACATTCAGATTTTCCTTATGTATTGTTCTTATATTACACTCGTATTGTTGTATTAAATCGTTTCTTGTATATTCTCTTTATATTATAGAACAAGAAGAAGAAGATCATTATTTCTTGCCTCCATCTATGTGTGCTCCTCTCTTCTCGTGTGAGAGTGTGTTAGAGCCCTCTTCCTTATCTCCTTTGTCATGACATGACAGTGACATGTAATGGGCCTTAAGAAGACAATATCACCTTTGGGCATCTTGGATATTTCCAACCCTTGCATTGTGGTATACAAAAGGTTCCATGAGAAGTATGCCCACCTTCACTTGCATAGTTGTTCTTTCCATTTATTCAATTCAAGCTATCCAAAAGAGTAGGCTTAGGCTTCAGCCAAACTTCCAATGGAAAAAATTGTATCTGTAATCGTCCAGTTAACTTTACCAAAAAGTTGTAAATCTTTTGAACGTACGACCACTTCCAATCAATCCTCTCCATCCTTTTTTGTTTTTCGCAACTTAACTTTCATGCATAAAAAGTTTCTGTCACACACTCGAAGTGCAACTGAAGTTATAGAGAATCGCTCACGGGTGACTAAGAAATTGATGCCCATGCATTCATGTTACGTATTCCTACTTTATATGAAAATCAAATGAGCTCTTACCCTTTTGGTCCACAAGCAGAGAACCTCAGCCATTTCTTTGTTTTTTGTTTGTTTTTTTTTTCATACTTCATCCATATATGGAACTCTGCATGTCCTACTTCGTCCATATAACAAATCCATGTCAGTGGGCGAACTTTAAAATGAAAAAACAAAAAATTTCGTGAAACAAGTTGAGGCGTGCATGTCGAAATATGGTGTACTTGAAGCAAATTGACGCTCATTCAGACTTGTTGGAGAGTGTTACAGTAGTTGAATTTTTAATGCCAAAGCAATATAATGCCATGACGCCGACCACTGTTTACAAGCAAGTTGAGGCGTACTTGTTGGAGCAAACGCCGACTACTGTTTACAATAGTTGCATATATTAAATATCTGAAAGGACGTTCGGTTTATCGCCATTCATCTTTTCTCCCTCGCAGTGCTGCCTGTTCCTCATGCTTAGCAGTCTTTTCCTCATGCTTAGCTGTGCTTGCCCCAAACATCAGTTCATGCAATTCTCCATCGAATCTCCCATGGGCCGAGAGGGAATCTTTACATAATGGGCCTCATTTGGAGTCAATTCAGGCTTTCCATAATGGCCTCATTTAGCCTCTTCCTCATGCTTAGCAGTTTCTTCCTCATGCTTCGCTGTCCTTGCTCCAAACATCAGTTCATGCAACTCTCCATTGAATCTCCTATGGGCCGAGAGGGAATCTTTCCATAATAGGCCTCATTTGGAGTGAATTCATGCACACCACTTGTAGCTACCTTATTCATAAAATAAACTAAATTATTAACAACCTAAGCCCAATACAAGAGGGCATGTGTGCTTCATTTATTATACACTTTGCTATCTCTACCATGCGCCTATTTCTTTTTTTTGCCACTCGATTTTATTGGGGGTATACTTGCATGTAAGTTGCTTTTAAGTACAAGTTTCGTACAAATGAAAACCAAACTCTTTGAAGAAATAGTCTCCCCCTTCATCAAACCTTAGGGCTTTCACATGCTTACCTATCTCCTTCAAAAAATCTTGCTTGAATCTCTTGAACATAGGGACCACATCTGATTTTTCTTTAATGGTGTATATCCACCCTTTCCTAGAGTAATCATCAAAGAATGTGAAAAATACCTTGATGGATCTTTGGAAGGTCCCCGTACATAAGTGTGGATGCAATCCATGAGACTATCAGCCCTATGTGTTCTTGTTGCACAAGAAAGAACTGAATAAAAGTGGGTCCCAAAATTTTCACTTTTTAAGCAAATGATCTTTTTAAAAATCCTTAGTAAAAATTCAAAAAGCCATGTAAGTGCTCTAGAGGATTCATATGGATGGATGATCCCTAATGATCATAACATTATCCTTGTACAATAGTAGAACTTTAGTAATTTATAGGAAAAGTGCTAGCCTCCTATGTGAAAGGACCATTTTTAGGGCACATGTATGTAAGTCACTTTGTGACACTTTGTAGAGGACTGACTTTTGCCATTTTGAATGAACAAGTTCAAACTTTCAAATTTAGCTTCTTCTCACCTATGTATTTTCTTCTATCTGAGCTTGTATGTGTGTGTGATGCATGAAATGTGTGTCTAGAGGTATTTTCTACCCCTTCTCCTTATGTTTATAGCATTGTAGTGTGTGTGACAAGCTTGGTGAGTTCTAAGGCAAGAGTTGGTGCTTCCCACCACTCTGTATTTTTCTCATAACTTGACATGTGATTGTTGGATTAAGCTAAAAACACTTTCATTGCATGCATCATGTCAAGAACTTGAAAATGAACACACTATGCACTATATTCGGGTATCAATGCTCAGAGATATGGGTTAATTTATGCTTACTACTGTTCCAAGTATCACGATACACATTTCTAGTGAGAGAGGTACCGTGAGAGGTAGTTGGACCTAATTTGCATACATTGTTTGCACATTCACTCCATTAACCATCACTAGAGCACATGTCCTCATACACTTGATATGGTCTATGTTGAGGATATTAGATATGCTCAATACTCCACTGTCATGTGACGACAAATGAGCCATGGTGCTCTAAGTTGTAAGGCCCCCATTATGACGAGAAACCATTATGAAAGCCCAAACATTTGTGGAACCCTAACTTTCAAGTTAGATGAGGTCTATGTGTGACTGTTGATGGTTGTAGATGATCTTTGTGAGCCTATCCGTTAGTTTAGGTAAGGCATAAACTTCCAGGCCATTAGGTTGCAATTTAAGGTGAAAATAAAGGCGCTGTGGCATCGTGCAATTTCCCCATAGAACCTTAATGGGGGGAGTGCAAAGGGGGGCTTGCCCCCTTCTGCGGGGTCGGGGAGGCCTATCCCCCCGGCCCGCAGGGCCAAAACGGTAGGACTTCTGGTCGTGGAGATATTGTCAGATCATATATTTTACCGACTATTTTGTATCTCCCGACTACGTTTATCTATACCGAACCACCTTGTAAAAGCTATATAAGCACCGCCCTGGTTGAGCTTTACATAGCATTGCGCACTAGTAAGCCCTTCATCTAGAGTCTATCTAGATCGCCATCCAAGCTCCACATTGGGTGTGCACAGGTGGACAACACCATCATTGTAACTGCATTACACTTGGCAATCTAAGAATTTGAGTTCTCTATCTCTCAGTTTGCGTCTATCTTTGTCTACGTTTTTCGCTCAACTCTATCTACAGGTCTATTCCGCTGTGTTGTTATTTTCTTACATGGTATCAGAGCTCAAGTTGCTCTGAGTGGTGCAGAAGTAGAAATGCAAAGGTTGCAGAAGTTTAAACAACAAAAGAGAGAAGATGTCAAGCGGTGGGTCATCATCTACAACTGCAGCTCAAGGTGGTTCATCAACAGGAGTAGGTGATGCACAAGCAGGAGCAGCAATCATGCCAATCATTGCAATGTTGCGGATAAGGCCACCAGCGTTCATAGAAGGTAAACTTGATGGTACGAACTACAACCTGTGGAAGTTCAAATTCACTTCTATTCTTGATTGGTATGAGCTTTTGGAGACTGTTCTTAGGACTGATCATGAGCCCCAAGAAAGACCTGATCCAAATAATCCGGGTCGAATGATTCCTCGTGATGCTGATCTTCTACGTGCTTGGAAATGTAGAAATGCAGATGCACTTTGTGCTCTTGTTACAATTACTTTTGATAGTGTTCTGACTCTCATTCACCATACTACAAAGGAATGCAACGCATGGAACATATTGAGAAATCAATATGAAACTCGTAATCAGAGACGGATTCAGAACTTGAAGAATCAGCTTGCAGTAGAGCGGTTTGTTGATGGGGAGACTGCAGAGGTGTTTATCACTCGCATAAAGAATCTACGAGATCAAATGGCAAGAGCAGGCGTTCAAAAGTCAAGTGAGGATCTAGCTCGATGTTCTCTTCGAATCTGTCCACCTAAGTTTGATGGTTTGGTAACTACTCTTAACACTCAAATCAGACCTCAACCACTAAGTTTTGAAGAATTTAGTGCCCTACTCATGGAGGAGGAGCTTCGGCTCAAGGCAAGGAGTGGTGGTAGCAAAGGAGATGCTCCATTCACAGAAAATGCCAAAGGAGGCAAAACAAGCTTTTCAAAAGATGGAGACAAAAGAAGAACGACAAAAAGAAGTTCAAGGGAGAGTGTTTCCGTAGCAAGAAGAAAGGACACAGAATCCAAGACTGTCGCATCAAGAAGGCAGAAGAGAAGAGTGGCTCTTCAAAAGGTGGCAAGGGCAAGGAGTTTTCCAACATAGCAGAAATAGAGCTTGAGTTATTTGTTAGGATAGAGTAGGTGTGCTGCTCGGCTGAAGATTCAGGAACAGATGACTCATGGGTGTTGGATAGTGGTGCATCTTTTCACATGACGAGTAGAAAAGACCTTTACAGTTCCTTACAGCCTCTAAAGGAACCCATCACAGTAAAGGTAGGGAACAGCGCAAGATGTTTTGTAGAGGGCAAAGGTACGATTTGTTTCATCAACTCTAATGGCGATATCACAAAGCTTTCAAATGTGTTGTATGTTCCACAAATAAAATGAAGTCTACTTTCAGTAGCTTCTATAACTGATCAAGGTCATCAAATATCTTTCACTAAGAAAGGAGCTAAGATTATGGACAGTAACAACAACATTGTTGGGATTGGCATAAGGCGGAACAACTTGTATGAGTTGTGTGCTCTTACAACCACTACAGACATGGGCACAAGTAAGCTATGGCATGAGAGATTCGACCACATTGGATAACCTGTAATAAAGGAGATGCATCGTAGAGGTATGGTTTCACACCTACCATCAATTGCAGAAATGAAGGAACCATGTGAAGCTTGCATGATGGGCAAGCAACAAAGGAAGGCAGTTCCACAAGAAAGCAAGAACAAGGCAAGCTATCCTCTAGAGTTGGTGCATGCTGACTTGTGTGCAAAAATGCCTACATAGGCCTTGGGCGGGTCTTCCTACTTCATGTTACTTGTCGACGAGTATAGTAGGAAGATGTGGGTGTACTTCCTTCGTGATAAGGCTCAAGATTTTGGTAAGTTTAAAAAATGGCTTCAGCTTGTTGAAATTGAAACAGGGAAGAAGATGAAGAAATTTAGGACAGATGCTGGTGGTGAGTTCACATCAATAGAGTTTGAAGATTTCTGCAAGAGTAGGGGAATCAAGCATCAGCTCACAGTGGCACATAGTCCTCAATAGAATGGTGTTGCAGAACATCAGAATTGAACCATCATGGAGATGGCAAGGTGCATGTTGAAAGGAAAGGGTTTTCCTAATCAATTTTGCGTAGAGGCTGTCAACATTGCTGTGTACATCTTGAATCAAAGCTACACGAAGGAACTTGATGGAAAGACTCCACAAGAAGCCTACACTGGTAAAAAGCCTTCTATTTCTCATTTCAAAGTATTTGGAAGTGAATGATATGTACATGTTCTAGATAGGGAGAGAAACAAGCTTCAATCCAAAAGCATCAAATGTATCCTCCTAGGGTACAACAAAGATAAGAAGGCTTATAAGATGTATGACCCTAAGGCTAAGAAGATCATGGCGAGTCGTGATGTGGTGTTCAAGGAGAAGCAACCACATGCAGTGGAGGAGGAAAAGAGAGCTTCCACTTTATCATCAGGCCAAGGGGCAATCCGCTATGAACCTAGTCCAAGAGCTATCCCTTCTACACAAGAGAACGAAGAAACATCTTCAGATGATGAGTTTGTAAGTCACCAACCAGCCAACACCCAAGTGGAAAAGCCATTGCCATGTTGGGTGAGGCAGCTCTATGATTCTGCAAACCCCATCCCACAATCACTAGAACAGGTTGGGGATGGACCAAGGCGATCATAGAGAATAGAGGAACGGAGATGGGCAAATGCCCATATTGTAAACACAGCCTTGATGGCTGATCTCATTCAAGAAGAAGCAAAGGAACCAACCAATGTGGAAGAGGCACTCCATGATCCGAATTGGAGGGCTGCCATGCAAAGAAAGTACAACATTATCATGAAGAATGGAACTTGGGAGCTAGTGGATTGCCCCCTAAGCATAAAGTCATTGGCACCAAGTGGGTCTGGAAGCTAAAGTACAAGGCTGATGGTACTCTAGAAAAGTATAAAGCAAGACTTGTTGCATAGGGCTACTCACAAGTTGAAGGCATTGACTTTTGTGAATCATTTGCCCCGAGTGCAAGAATGACTACTATCCGAGTAGTACTAGCTGTGGGTGCACATAAGCATTGGCCAGTCTATCACATGGATGTCAAGTCAGCATTCCTGAATGAAGACCTTAAGGAGGAGGTATATGTGTCTCATCCACCAGGGTTTGAGGCTCCCAATTTAGAGAACAAGATATGTAAGCTGAAGAAGGCATTATATGCGCTAAAAGACGCCCCTAGAGCATGGTGCCAGTGGATAGATAAGTATCTCTTGGATCTAGGTTTCAAAAAGCGTGCTTCTGATGCTAACTTGTATGTTCTAAAGAGAGGACGGAAGACAACTGTGCTTGTACTCTATGTAGATGACCTTGTGGTTATAGGAAATGATGATGCTCTTCTTCAACAAACAAAAGATGCCCTAAGTTCAGATTTTAAAATGACAGACCTTGGCTTAATGCATTATTGCTTAGATCTTGAAGTTTGGCGGGAACCAGGGAAGATTTTCACCTCTCAATAAAAGTACGCAAGGCAAATATTGAAGGCATTTGACATGGAGGATTGCAAGGAAATTTCTACACCTATGAAGGTCACCACAAAATTATCTATTGAAGATACTTCATCTCCAATGGATATTGGAAGATACAGCAAATTAGTTGGAAGTATCATGTTCTTGTGCAATAGTAGACCAGACATCTCTTATGATGTTGGAGTAGTAAGCAGGTTCTCTAATAAGCCTTGCCAAACTCATTGGAAGGCAAGCATGCAGATACTCAAGTATGTGAAAGGAACTATTGATTATGGTTTTTTTTCTGAAGAAGGATCATCTCTGGTCAGATACTGTGACTTAGATTGGGCAGGAGATATTGATACCAGAAAATCAGTTTCTGGATATTTCTTTTCTTTAGGATCAGAGATTTTCTCTTGGATTAGTAAGAAGCAACCGACTGTAGCATTATCTTCTACTGAAGCTGAGTACAAAGCTACATGCGTTGCAGCATGTGAAGCAGTATGGTTGAGGAGTATCCTATGGCACATAGGAATACGAGGACAGGAGGCTACAGAGTTGAAGTGTGACAACCAAAGTTGCATGGCGATCGCCAAAAATCTTGTTTTCCATGCACGTACCAAGCACATAGAAATCCATTATTACTATGTGCGAGAGTTGATTGAGGAGGGGGTCGTGGAGATAATCTATCGCCCTACTGAAGAAAATGGGGCAGACATCTTCACCAAGCTCTTAGGAGAGAGAAACTTCTTCGACACTTTCCAAAGCTTGGGATTGGACCAAGGAGGTAGTTCACCATTGGGTGGACATTCAGGGGGGGGAGGTGTTAGATATGCTCAATACTCCACCCTCATGTGACCACAAATGATCCATGGTGCTCTAAGTTGTAAGGCCTCCATTATGAGGAGAAGCCATTATGAGAGCCCGGACATTTGTGGAACCCTAACTTCCAAGTTTGATGGTTGTAGATGATCTTTGTGAGCCTAGCCGTTAGGTTAGGTAGGGCTTAAACTTCTAGGCCATTAGGTTGCCATTTAAGGTGTAAATAAAGGCCTCGTGGCATTGTGCGATTTCCCCATAGAACCTTAATGGGGGGAGTGTAGAGGGGGGCTTGCCCCCTTTTGCGGGGTCCGAGGGGCCTATCCCCCCGGTCCTTAGGGCCAAAACGGTAGGACTTCCGATCATGGAGATATTATCAAATCATATATTTTACCGACTATTTTGTATCTCACAACTACGTTTATCTATACCGAACCGCTGTCATCGAGATTTTCTCTACTCTCTCACTCATGAAGGCCTACAAGAAACACATTCGATGAAGGTAGCCAAAATTCCCTGATAAGTCCAAGATGCATCAAGGATGTCAAA
Organism: Ceratopteris richardii; assembly: GCA_020310875.1. Classification (NCBI taxonomy): domain Eukaryota; kingdom Viridiplantae; phylum Streptophyta; class Polypodiopsida; order Polypodiales; family Pteridaceae; genus Ceratopteris; species Ceratopteris richardii. Next base: position 153,235,954 of record CM035408.1, on the reverse strand, counting down.
GGGAGTTCAGATGCAAACTTTGGAAGAAATCGAGCAAATCCAGGGTAGCAGTCAAAGCTGGTCAAAGTTTGGAAATTAGGGCAGAAATTTCAATGTCTCCAAATCACATGAAAATTCATATACTTGTAAAGCCTATCAAGGGCAGTCTATAGCCCAAATTCCACATGAAAATGGATTTTCTAGCACATTGATATGCCATGTGCATTTTGTAAAAAATGTAATTTTTTCACTTAGACCCTAGAAGATTTTGTATAGGAATTTTTGTTAGCCATATGGTTTGGCACGTATAAAGGGCTACATATTTGTACAAAGTTTCAAGGCTATCAGAGCTTCCTAGACACCTTAATGCCACCTTGCAAGCTTCCAAATATAGTCAAACTTGTACAAGGAAGAGGATAAGATAACTTTGGAACCTGATCTTGTGATCAATTTTCTTAAGCTTCTTCATCCTGAAACTCGTATGGAAGTTGAACGACGATTATAAGAACCGGATAAGCGCTATGGTCTTACTGGTAATTGGCAAAACGTGCATAAAGTAGTAGAGGCTGTAGCCCATAGACATCAAAGACAATCCATGCTTTATGAGCAAACTAGTCTTCCTCAAGCTAGCCTTCCACAAACTAAGGAGCAAGTTAGAGAACAATCCCATGGTATGATTTTTGACTCTACTCCTATTCCTCAAATGATGGAACCTACTCAAGGCTTTAAAGTAGAGCCAAATAAAAGTGTAGTTGATCAATCTCAAGTGGAAATTCTCACTAAGCAAATGGAAAGTCTTATTGCTACACAAACCAATTTGGCCAAGACTATAGATGCTTTACAATCTAATTACACCAAAACTTTCCAAAATCAAATGAGCCCAATGTCTTTTCAAGAGCCTAATCAACATGTTATAGCTACCGATCAAAATCCACAAGTAGCTCCTACTCAAGCATATCAAGTTCCTCCAATGCATAATCCTCCAATGCATAATCCTTCAATGCAAAATCCTCATCCTCATGTGCAAAATCCTCAAATGTATCAAAACATGTATCCTCAAGCTTCTGAAATAGCTTTTCAAAATCCTCAAAATCAAAATTTTCAGAATCATCAACCGTATAATATGGAAGCTCCTCTTGCACCTCAAGTACCATATGTTGCTCCCCAAGCTCCTCAAATACATCAATTGCCTTATCAAAATCCTTATTATCTTGTTCAAGCAATACCTTATCAACAAAATCCTCAATTTCAAAATTTCCCACCACAAGTTAATCAAAATCCTCAAAATCAAAATGGTTTTGTGTGTGGCCCTTGTAGGTGTCCTTGGTGTGATTCGTTAGAGCACTTTTTGAGAGATTGTGAACTATTGAAGGCTGCTAAGGAGCAACGACTAGTAATAGACATAGACAAGAAAATCTGTGACTATCGATTTAGGCTACCTTTTCAAGGAAATTATGGTAAGGGAGGAATGAAAAAACACTATGAAAATATAACCATAACGGATGTAGGAACTAGAGGAGTGAAACTAGAAGCTCTTGATGAACAACAAGTGGAATCAAGTAAACCCACAAAGGAAGGTGATTTTTCCATAGAGGCTTTAGTAAGAGCAGGAGATGAGATTAGGAGAATAACGGCTTGCGAATCACCAATAGAAGATCAATCTCTTATTTCTCACATATCCAATGTAGAAGAAAAGCAAAAAAGAGATGAAGCTGAGCCTAGTGAAAGAAGAGTGACGCGAAAACAAACCTCAGAGGGAATAGAAACAATCATAGAGTAAGGAGAAACATCACAATCTAAAGATAATAAACAAGAATCACAACCCAATGAACAAAAACAAGAGGAGAAACAAAAAGGGAAGAAGAAAAAGCAAAGAAAAACAGAACCAAAGCCTTTAGATAAACAAGAACAATCAAAACAAACTGAAGACCAAACACGAGAACATGAACAAAAGCAAGATCCTCAGCAAAAACAAAAGAAACCAAAGAGAAAACCTAAAGCCATCTTGATTTCAGAAATTGAGAGAAAAATAGATCTTATGGAGATTTTAGATGACATTTTGCTTAAGAGTCAAGTGACTATGTCTTTAGAACAAGTTTTCTCTATTGCAAAGCCTATTTTTAAAGATACCTTTATCAGCCTAATTAAAAGGAAGAGGTTTCCGCTTAATCTAGATACTAAGATGCAAGATTCTCTAGATCAAGATCAAGCTATGAATGAAGCCTTAAACTTTGATGAATCTCATGAAGAGGACTTTGATGATGATGAAGTAAATGTTAATAAAAACTTCTTAGGACCTATTCAACCTGACCATGAAAATCATGAAAACAATCCTGAAAGTCACTTTAAAAGAAAATTTTGGTCTAGAGGTACATCAAAGATGCATGTTAAAATAGGAATTGATAAGAACACTATCACTATAAATGCATTAGTAGATTCGGGCTCCGAAATCAATGTGATGTCAAGAGAAGTCTATGATAAGTTTTGATGGCCCATAGATAAAGATTGTGGATGGCCTATGAGAATTGCAGACAATGGTGTAGGTACCCTGTATGGAGTTGTGCTAGTGTGCCCATATCCATAGGAGGAATCACAGAAGAGTTTCACTTTTTTATTCAAGATAATTGCTCCTATGAAGTTCTCTTAAGTCAACCCTTTATTTGTGAGAGTCGTATGGAAACTAAAGCCATGGATGATGGGTCTACCTATGCTAGATTTAAGTCTAAGGATGGAATACAATCACTTCAAGTCATGACGGTAGGAGTGAATCATCCTAGGAATCGATTGTCTAACTATTGTTACTCAAGGTCATGAGCATGCTTGTAGTGATTGTGCACCTCGATTCATGTTTGGAGCTACATATGATCAAAATTTCGGATAGAATCCATTGTTGACCAGGACAACAACGGATATTGGTTTGACATCTCGTAGCCAACCAACCTTTACAATAGTTTGTTACTTTGTTTTCCACATTCTAGATTAGATCTTCTTCATAAGAGTCAATTGTCCAAGGCTTTTATCCAAAAAACCCAAAAAAAATTATAAAAACTGTTGGTGCATTTCAAGCCTTCACACATTGGCTTGGAACCTTGGAAGATTTGGCTTGGACCCCTTGAAGGATATATTTATGAGAAGCAAGAACCATAGGAACCTAGTCCTATGTGTTATTACCTTTTACTCATTGTAAAAGTCTTAGTGACATGGCATCTACTTGAAATCAGTTACCTACTTGATTAGTCGTGGAAATTGAATGATGTAAATGGAGAGAATATCTCCCTACTTTTAGTAGAGATATTCTAGGGAGCCTAAGTTTGAATTTGAAATTCAAATTAACCTTCAACTCATATAAAAAGTGAAGGCAAAACTCGCGGGTTAGAGAGTCCTGTCACTTCAGCTCACTCCCCGAGGCATTGTACTGTTGTAAATGTGTGTGTGTTAGTGCTACTCCATAGCCTACACCACCACACCTCAATTAGCTATGCTTGTCATGCTAATGAGCTTGTATAATCATATCAATCAATAGATATATACACATTCATCATATCTGGTTCTCTGTGTTTGCTCCTTCAAGTCTGTCAACTTCCAAGGAGCATTTCTCAGTGCTCACTGAACCAAATCAAGAGTTTAATAGCTCGCTGGAACCAACTCAAGGTCTTCTACAAGCATACAAAATTTCAGAAGATTTCATTCAGCCATTTTGGAGAAATCGGCTTCGAAGTCACCTCTGGTCTATCTCTGCAACTCTCCTAAAAAGTCGGGGGTAATCATAATTTTGCTAAATCAATTTCTCTGGATGTGGTTTATCATTTCTGCTCATTCCACTTGCAAATGGTAGCTTATTAAGGTAATTTAATACCTTCAAAAGGAATTGTTTCAATTTCAAGTGTGCTGGTCACACTGAGCATAACACTGAGCACGTATCATTACAGAAATAGCAAGTTTTCTAAAATTTGTGAAGTGCAAAGTTCTCTGTTTTGATTTGGTCATTACACAAATCATTTGCAAAGCACATATATGCCTTCTTGGTATCATTTGAAAGCTCAAGGAGTCTACTAAGCATTTCTGGAATCAAAGGAGGGCTGGTGTGAAGCAGGTGTAGCAGCACCAACTCATTTCTTGAGTGCATCCAACCATCACTCTCAACAGTGGTATCAGAGCAAATAAGGTAAACATGGGTGATGGATTCCCTTCATTCATTGACAAATTGGACAGGAACAACTACCAAGCTTGGTCATTGAGAATGAAGACCTATCTACAAGGCAGAAGTTTATTTGGATACATATCAGGAGATGAGGAATTGCCCTCATTCAAGACTAGAGGACTACCCACAAAGGATGAACATGAAAGACTCAACCAATGGTGTGCAAAAGATGCTTTGGCAAGGTCTTATCTCTTAAACTCTATATCTGATTTTCTTTTACCTCATGTAAGGAATTGTAAGACTTCCCAAGAGACTTGGGAAACCTTGTCAAACTACTTTTCTTCCAACACAAGGGCTAGGAAGAATCAACTGTGGATTGAATTCACAACCCTTAGGAAGCAGCCCAAGCAACCAGTCTCAGAGTATGTGACTAAGATTAAAGATGTGGCAGACCAACTAGCAAGCATTGGAGAGGAGATTGAAGAGGAGCAAATAGTCAGGCAAGTAACAAATGGACTCAAGGCAGATGATAAGTGGGAAAGTTTCACCACTACAATGGACCTCTATATGGACATGCATACCCCAGATCTCACAACACTTATGGGCCAACTATTCACACATGAAGCAAAGTTTACAAAGGCAGGAGATCAATCAAAAGGTAACAACCCCTCTGCTCTCTATACTGATAAGAAAGTTAAAGATAAAGGTAAAGGAAAGAAACAGGATGAAGAAGGCTCTACCTCTCAAGCTAATTATGCAGGGAGAGGTAGGTCATCTAGAGGAAGAGGCAGAGGAGGTAAGTCAGGTAGGGGGAGACCCTACAACTCATCACCATGCAACATTTGTGGATTGTCAAACCTGTTGGAGAAACAATCACTAACTGGACATATATTTGAAGGTCAAATCTTAGGAAGAAAACCCCATGCCTATGTGAAGGGACAAATTCACAAGTGTATCATACTTGTAAAGTTAGTTCACTTTAGTTCTAGAAGTTTTTTTTTTAAAATCACGGGAATGAGAAAATCTATATAAGTTAGTTAGTATTAACTGACGCGATGAGAAGAAGAAGGAGGAAGACAATGAGAAAGTGAGAAGAACTCATTTTTGTATGACTGAGTATAGTCGGGCTTCTCTGAGTGAGAAAGCATCTGTAAAACTTCTGAGTTTTTTATAGTTATGAGAAGAACTGAGTAATGTTCTGTGTATGAGTCTCTCTTCATCATCTCCATGTTTGCCTACTGTGTGATGAATTCAAAAATTCAAGTTTTCTGAGCAATTCGATGCCTGGCATCGAATCTTGGCTGATAAGTCATTTTTTCATTCTCTGTGTGTTAACTATTGTTGAATCTTTTAAAAATATGAAGTTTGTGGAGCAACTCGATGCCTGGCATCGAGTTTGAGCATAAAGTCGATGCCTGGCATCGACTTCTAGCATACAAGTGGTCTTCTTCATGTGTGTGTAAAAGAGAGTATTTCTGGTGCAGAAAAAGGGCCTAAAAAAGCTCAAAGTCGATGCCCGGCATCGACTTGGACTGAAATTCGATGCCAGGCATCGAATTTTTTATTTTTGGACATCAGGAATACTAAAACAGGCAAGATTTCCAGTTTTGGAAGGTCATACAGGGTCATCTTGTGAGGGCCATAACTTGAGTTCTAGAGCTCCGTTTGATGCATATGATAGCTTGTTGGAAAGCTCTACTCTTCTAGTTTCAGCCTGTAAATTTTCATGGAGAAAGCATATTTGAGCTAGGCGAAATTAGCAAAATACTGAAGGTATGTCATTTTGGTGACTAGGAATTTCTGTAGAAGCAAAGTTCTCACTTTAAGCTATCATTTCTCAAAGTTTGGAGTGGCAATGAGTTAATGGTGACCATAGAGGTGTTCTAGTGTCACATTAATTCATTTCTTGTGGTGTTTTATACATCAACAAGTGGTATCAGAGCAGAAAGATTCTCGAGAGTAGAAGACGACAAAGGTACGAGAAGTTTTGTAAAGTTTTCCATTAAAGTTTGAGAGGTGAAGCATTTGAAGACACAAGGCATCAAAAGATTACTTTCGAAGTATCATCATACACAAAGAACTTCAAAAGGTATTATCCTTTATCCTTTAAGCTCACAGGTTGCAGCAGAAGGAAAGAACTATGGCAGATCATATCTCCATTGACAAACTGGACAAAGATAATTACCCCGCATGGGTAATGAGAATGGAAGCCTTACTTATGAGTAAGGATCTCATGGTATATGTAACAGGTGAAGAAGAGAAGCCAGTATTTGAAGATGAAAGCCGACCAAAGAAAGAAGAACTTGATGCTTTAAAGCATTGGCAGAAGAAGGATGCAAGTGCAAAAGCTTACATTTACAATACAATCTCTGATCATTTGCTACCACACATCAAAGGATTGGAATCATCTGAAGATATATGGAATGCATTGGAGTATCATTTCCAAAGTACTACTAAAGCACGGAAAGCAAGTCTATGGTCAGAGTTTACAACATTCAAGAAGAAGCCAAGTCAAACCATTAGTGATTATGTCACTAAGATGAAGGATCTAGCAGATAGTGTTGGATCCATAGATGAAGATGTTGAAGATCACAGATTGATTGCTCAACTACTTGCAGGCTTGAGAGGGGATGAAAGGTGGAAACCTTTTGTCTTATCAACAGAACTTTCATTAAATCATTATGTTCCAGATTTGAACCAGTTGCTTGGTTTGATGCTCACATATGAGCAAGACTTGAAGGGAGATGGAGATAAAGGTCAAAGTTCTGCAATGTACATGAAGAATAAGAAGAAAGGAGATAAAGGTAAAGCAAAGGATGAAGAGGAGTCTAATTCTCAAGCTTATTATGCAAGAGGTAAAGGCACTGGCAGAGGAAGAGCAAGAGGTTTTGGAAGAGGAAGAGGTAATCAAAATAACAATAAGAAGGCTTGCTGGATCTGTGGATTGAGTAATCATTTGGCTCATGACTGTTGGCACAATCAACAAGGATCAAATCAGAATCAAAACAACAATAGCAGAGGTCGAGGTGGAAGATATCAAAGTAATTTTCAAAGAGGTAGACAAAGTCAAAGAGGAGGCTATGGTAGAGGTGGAGGAAGAAGTTGGGGACAGAATCAATCCTACAACACCACCTACTACAACTATGCAAATGACACACAGAATGAAAGTCATACATCATTGATGATGAATTCAATCAGCACATCAGATAAAGAAGATCTAAAGGTATTTTACATTGACTCTGGATGTTCTAATCATTTGTCAGAAAACATAGAATTGATGTCAGAATCGGAAAAAGGCATTTCTAGTCACACAGTTCAAACTGGTGATAATACAAGACATAGTGTACATTCAATTGGAAAAGTGAAATGCAAGAGTGGAGCAGATTTGCTAACCAATGTTTTGTATGTTCCTACAATACCTAAAAACTTGATTAGTGTGGGACAGATAGTTGAAAAAGGTTTTCAAGTCAGGTTTACAAATGAAGGAGTATTTGTGGAAGATCCAGAGAATGGATATAATCAGATTGTCTCTGGTAAGAAAGAAGGTAGACTCTTTACTTTAAGAGTGCAAGGGAACATTGGTCAAGCTTTGCTCACACATGGTGAAGTAGTGATTACAGAACTTGATCTCTGGCATAAGAGATTAGGTCATTTCAATGAAAGAGGAATTAAAGCTATGGTTGCTAATCAGTCTGTACTAGGATTACCAAATGTGCAAAGTCAACATATGGTTTATAAATGTGAAGCATGTCAAATGGGTAAAGCACACAGGTTACCATTTCAAAAGAAAGGTTTCAAACATGATGGAGTACTTGAGCTCATTCATACAGATGTATGGGGACCAACAAAAGAAGGATCTATCAGTGGCTCAAGGTATTATGTTCTTTTCATTGATGATGCTACAAGATGGATAACATTATATGTTTTGAAGGAAAGATCAGAAGTGTTTGGAGCTTTCAAGCATTTTCATGCATATGCAGAGAGAGTCACAGGTCAAAAGCTTAAGAGACTGAGGTCTGATGGAGGGGGAGAATACTTCTCCCAAGAGTTCAATGATTATCTTTGGAATGCAGGTATTAAGAGAGAAATAACTTGCAGATATACACCACAACAAAATGGTGTAGCAGAAAGAAGGAACAGGACTTTGGTTGAGTTTGCTAGAGCTATGCTAAAGGAGAAGAACTGTCCAAATTATCTTTGGGCTGAGGCTGTAAATACAGCTACATATCTTGTGAATAGATTACCATGTGCAGCTCTGAATGGAATGACTCCATATGAAGCTTGGTGGGGTAAGAAACCAACACTAGATCATTGTAGAGTGTTTGGATCAATTGCATATGCTTATGTGCCATCACAACTTAGGCATAAACTTGAACCAAAGGCAGAAAAATATGTGTTCATTGGTTATGATGAAAAGCAGATGGGTTACAGATTGTGGAATCCTCTAACCAAACAATTTATTGTTTCTAGAGATGTTACATTTGATGAACAGAAAAGTTGGTATGCAGATCAAAGTCATACAGCTGAAGAATTTGAAGAAGAGGTAAGAAGATGTGAGAAAGGAAAATCAATTGTGCAGGTGAATAGAGATGAAGACTATATGCAAGCAAGTACATCCAGAAGTGGATTAACAAGAATGAATGAAGAAGCTCCTATATTTGATGAAGAGGTGTATCCAGAAACTTATGAAGAATGTGAACCAAGAAGGTCAAGCAGGACAAGGAGACAACCAGAAAGGTATTCTTATGATACTTCTTACATAACTCAGAAGAACTATGCATATATGGTCAAAGATGATGAAGAACCTCAGAACTATGATGAAGCTAAAGGTAAAAAGCAATGGGAAGAAGCAATGAAGGAAGAATTCAATGCATTGGAGGAGAACAAGACATGGGAACTTGTTCCTAAACCAAATGGTAAGAAAGTAATTGGAAATAAATGGGTTTATAAAGTGAAGAAGCTTGCAGATGGAAGTATAGCCAGATACAAAGCTAGATTGGTGGTGAAAGGCTATGCCCAGACCTATGGCATAGATTATGATGAGACATTCAGTCCCGTAGCTAAGATGTCAACTATAAGGACAATCATTGCTATTGCAGCTTCAAAAGGATTGACCCTAAGTCAATTGGATATAAAAAATGCATTCTTGAATGGATACATATCAGATGAGGTATACATGGAACAACCTCAAGGATTTATAGATTCCAGGTATTCAAATTTTGTTTGCAGGTTGAGAAGAGCATTGTATGGATTGAAGCAAGCTCCAAGAGCTTGGAACTATAGACTGGTGAAGTATCTCAATGATCTTGGATATCAAAGTTCAAAAGCAGATTCAAGTCTACTTATCAAAAGAACAGAGGAAGGTACAATCTACATTTGTATTTATGTAGATGACATTATAATCACAGGTACTTCAGATGAAGGAATCAAGGAGGTAAAGAGATTGCTTGAAAAAGAATTCAAGATCAGTGACCTAGGAAAGTTATCATACTTTCTTGGAATGGAAGTTACTTATACAGATCATGGCATATATGTGTCACAAGAAAGGTATCTTCTGAACTTGTTGAAGAAGTTTGATATGGAAAATTGCAGAGAAGCTTCAACTCCACTTGAAGTTAATCACAAGCTCAGTAAATATGATGGTGCAGACTACAAAGATATGAGGAAGTATCAATCTCTTGTGGGTAGTTTGATTTATGCTACACTAACAAGACCTGATCTTAGTTATGCAGTGGGAGTTTTGTCACAATTCATGCATTGTCCAAAGGACCCACATTGGATTCCAGGTCAAAGAGTTCTCAGATATATCAAAGGAACTATAAAGGAAGGATTATATTATCCTTTTACATCAGATTTGAAGTTGAGAGCCTATAGTGACTCAGACTGGGCAGGTAACCAAGATGACAGAAGATCAACTCATGGTTACATGATATATATTGGTGATAAACTTGTAAGTTGGTGTTCAAAGAAACAACATACAGTAGCATTATCATCAACTGAAGCAGAGTACAAAGGACTTGTGGAAGCAGCTAAGGAAGTCATATGGATGCAGACATTGTTCAAGAGCTTAGGCATTGATCAAGGTACACCTACAATACATGGAGATAATATGAGTTCACTTTATCTTGCAGCAAATCCAGTATTTCATGCAAGAACAAAGCACATAGAGATACAGTATCATTTTCTCAGAGAAAAGGTAATGGAGAAAGAGATTGAAGTGGAATACATTTCTACTAAAGATCAGTTAGCAGACATAATGACAAAGAGCTTGGATGGTGTGAAGACCAGCAGATTTAAAAGCATGGCAGGAGTAAAAGAAAAGAAGAAGATATGAAGAAACAGGGAATGTCAATTAGTGATTGAGGGGGAGCTGTTGGAGAAACAATCACTAACTGGACATATATTTGAAGGTCAAATCTTAGGAAGAAAACCCCATGCCTATGTGAAGGGACAAATTCACAAGTGTATCATACTTGTAAAGTTAGTTCACTTTAGTTCTAGAAGTTTTTTTTTTAAATCACGGGAATGAGAAAATCTATATAAGTTAGTTAGTATTAACTGACGCGATGAGAAGAAGAAGGAGGAAGACAATGAGAAAGTGAGAAGAACTCATTTTTGTATGACTGAGTATAGTCGGGCTTCTCTGAGTGAGAAAGCATCTGTAAAACTTCTGAGTTTTTTATAGTTATGAGAAGAACTGAGTAATGTTCTGTGTATGAGTCTCTCTTCATCATCTCCATGTTTGCCTACTGTGTGATGAATTCAAAAATTCAAGTTTTCTGAGCAATTGGATGCCTGGCATCGAATCTTGGCTGATAAGTCATTTTTTCATTCTCTGTGTGTTAACTATTGTTGAATCTTTTAAAAATATGAAGTTTGTGGAGCAACTCGATGCCTGGCATCGAGTTTGAGCATAAAGTCGATGCCTGGCATCGACTTCTAGCATACAAGTGGTCTTCTTCATGTGTGTGTAAAAGAGAGTATTTATGGTGCAGAAAAAGGGCCTAAAAAAGCTCAAAGTCGATGCCCGGCATCGACTTGGACTGAAATTCGATGCCAGGCATCGAATTTTTTATTTTTGGACATCAGGAATACTAAAACAGGCAAGATTTCCAGTTTTGGAAGGTCATACAGGGTCATCTTGTGAGGGCCATAACTTGAGTTCTAGAGCTCCGTTTGATGCATATGATAGCTTGTTGGAAAGCACTACTCTTCTAGTTTCAGCCTATAAATTTTCATGGAGAAAGCATACTTGAGCTAAGAGAAATTAGCAAAATACGGAAGGTATGTCATTTTGGTGACTAGGAATTTCTGTAGAAGCAAAGTTCTCACTTTAAGCTATCATTTCTCAAAGTTTGGAGTGGCAATGAGTTAATGGTGACCATAGAGGTGTTCTAGTGTCACATTAATTCATTCCTTGTGGTGTTTTATACATCAACAAAACCATACCACAGATGAATGCTACAAGAACTACAAGAATCAGAGAGGAAGAGGCTACTCAAGAGATGGATACTCTCAAGGGAGAGGCAAATTCAATCAACACCAAAGCTACAATGGATACAACAATCAATACAACAACAATTACAACAAGAACCACAATGGTAATTACCAAGGTGGATTCAGAAATAGAAGAGACTACAACAACTACACAGAGGAGCAACATGACTCCCTATTGATCATGAATATGACCTCCAAGGCAGGTACAAATGATGATCATTTATTTTATATTGACTCAGGATGTTCTAACCATGTAGCTGGCAATGTGGCACTACTTTCTGATTTGGAAGAGCCCAAGGGCAAACATCAGGTACAAACAGGTGATGACACTAAACATTCTGTTGTTAAGATTGGAAATGTGAAGACATATGATGGTAACCAGAATCTATTGAGCAGGGTACTCTATGTACCAACCATCACCAAGAATCTAATGAGTGATGGCCAGATTGTGGAGAAAGGTTTGCAGGTCAGATTCACACAACATGGAGCATATGTGGAGGACCCAAGACATGGATTCTGAAGGATAGCCAAAGGGGAGAAATCGGGTAGATTGTTTACTTTTGAGCTAGAAGACACCAAGAACATTGCTTTGTATAATTACAAGGATCAGACACTTTCAGAGTTAGAAATATGGCACAAGAGATTAGGGCACATAGGTGAAAGAACCCTAAAGCAAATGTGCAAGGATCAATGTGTGCTTGGGATACCTAATGTGTCCAAGCAACACATGATTTACAAGTGTGGATCATGTCAATTTGGTAAGTCTCACAGGTTACCCTATTCAAGGAAAGGTTTCATGCATGAAGACTACCTAGACTTGGTACACACAGATGTTTGGGGACCTAGCAAGGACCCTTCTATTTCAGGTTCAAGGTATTATGTGTCCCTCATTGATGATTATAGCAGGTGGACCATTTTATACTTTATGAAGCATAAAGATGAAGTGTTTAATTGTTTCAAGAGGTATCTTGCACTTGTTGAAAATCAAACAGGAAGAAGCTTGAAGAGGCTAAGGTCAGATGGTGGAGGAGAGTACTTCTCCAATGAGTTTGAAGATTTCTTGCAGGAAAGAGGCATCAAAAGGGAGATTACTACAAGGTACTCACCTGAACAAAATGGGGTAGCTGAAAGAAGGAATAGACTCATTGTAGAAACAGCTAGGTCTATGCTTAATGAAAAGAAGTTGCCAAATTATCTTTGGGCAGAGAGTGTATCCACTGCCACCTATCTCATCAATAGGTTGCCATCCAAATAACTTGATGGCATGACACCATATGAAGCTTGGCATGGTAAGAGACCCTCTCTAGACCATTGCAAAATCTTTGGTTGTATAGCATATGTGCATATTCCCTCACAGGTAAGGGGAAAGCTAGATCCTAAGGCTGAAAAATGTATCTTCACTGGCTATGATTTGAACCAAAAGGGATACAAATTCTACAACCCAACAAACAAAGGTTTCAAGGTAAGCAGAGATGTCATCTTTGATGAGAATGACTCATGGTATGAGAATGAATGCAGGAAAGTGAGTCTACCCTATGACATGGAAGAAGATTTTCCAAAGCTCACCAGGGAGGAACCAATTCAGCAAGAAGATTCAAGTTCAGATGATGATGATAGAATAAACCTTGAAGAGTTCAAGGCTTGGAAGTCCAAAGGGAAGATGAAGATGAAGCAACTAGAAGATAAACCAGAATCCTCAACCCAAGCAATGAGGAGATCTCAAAGAGAAAAGAAGAAGCCTATCAGATTTGGGTATGACACATCACTTGTAACTAAACATTTTGTATATCTTGCAAAGGACTTGTTGAATGAAGAACCAGGTACTTATGAAGAAGCAATTACCAAACCAGAATGGAAAGAAGCCATGGATGAAGAGATGGAAGCTCTCAAGGAAAGTGATACTTGGGACTTGGTACCCAAGAAAGACTCTATGAAGGTAATAGGATCCAGATGGATCTACAAACTAAAGAAGAATTCAGATGGAACAATAAACAGGTACAAAGCTAGGTTGGTAGCCAAGGTTTTTGCACAAACCCAAGGCATTGATTATGAGGAGACATTTTCTCCTGTGGCCAAGATGCCAACTATCAGAATATTGGTGAGTGTAGCTGCATCCAAGAATTGGAATATGTACCAATTAGATGTCAAGAATGCTTTCTTAAATGGATGGATATCTGAAGAAGTCTACATGTCACAACCACCTGGCTATGAAGATCCAAAAAAGGTACATTATGTTTGTAAATTGAAGAAGGCTCTGTATGGTTTAAAGCAGGCACCTAGAGCATGGAATTACAGGTTGACAACCTATCTCCAAGACCAAGAATTTGTGATGAGTAAAGCAGACACTTCCCTATTCATAAAGAGAAGTAGTACAGAGGTAATCTACTTATGTGTTTATGTTGATGACATCATCATTACAGGTAATGATGTCAATGGGATTAGACACATCAAAGGACAGATGATGAAAGAATTCAAGATTAGTGATCTTGGATTATTGAAGTACTTCTTAGGTCTTGAGTTAGTCTACACCAACTCAGGTATATATATCACTCAAAAGAAGTATGTGCAGGATATGGTCAAGAAGTTTGGCTTGCAGGATGCTAAAGTATCTACTACTCCAATGGAGGTCAACCTAAAGCTAAGTGCTCATGAAGGAGAAGAAGTCCAAGACATCACAGGATACCAAAGTATGGTAGGTAGTTTGAACTATGCTACCTTGACAAGAATTGACATAGCATATGGAGTTAGTGTGCTTAGTCAATTCATGCACAAACCAAGGGTACCTCACCTAGAGGCAGCAAAGAAGATCTTGAAGTATCTGAAGGGAACTCAAAGTCATGGTTTGTACTTTCCTTATACATCAGATATTGACATTAAAGTTTACTCAGATGCAGATTGGGCAGGATGCAAGGATGATAGGAGAAGCACCTCAGGATACATTTGTTTTGCAGGAGATAAGCCTATTTCTTGGTCAGCCAATAAGCAACCTACAGTGGCATTGTCATCCACTGAAGCAGAGTATAGAGGGCTTGCCAATGCCACTCAAGAATCTATCTGGTTGAAGCTTCTATATACAGAGTTAGGTCTATATACAAGGCCACCAATCATATTTGGAGATAACACTAACTCTCTTCACCTTGCAGCTAATCCAATATATCATGCTAGAACCAAACACATAGAGGTTCATTACCACTATGTGAGAGAGAAGTTGCTTAGTAAAGACATTCAATTGACTTATGTGTCTACTAATATGCAATGTGCAGATTTACTCACTAAAGCATTGGATGGAAACAAGTTATGCAGATTTAAATCCATGATTGGATTGCAGGAAGTAATTGAAGATTGAAGATGAAGACTTAAGCCAAAGTGTTTGGCTTGAGGGGGAGCTGTTGGTGCATTTCAAGCCTTCACACATTGGCTTGGAACCTTGGAAGATTTGGCTTGGACCCCTTGAAGGATATATTTATGAGAAGCAAGAACCATAGGAACCTAGTCCTATGTGTTATTACCTTTTACTCATTGTAAAAGTCTTAGTGACTTGGCATCTACTTGAAATCAGTTACCTACTTGATTAGTCGTGGAAATTGAATGATGTAAATGGAGAGAATATCTCCCTACTTTTAGTAGAGATATTCTAGGGAGCCTAAGTTTGAATTTGAAATTCAAATTAACCTTCAACTCATATAAAAAGTGAAGGCAAAACTCGCGGGTTAGAGAGTCCTGTCACTTCAGCTCACTCCCCGAGGCATTGTACTATTGTAACTGTGTGTGTGTTAGTGCTACTCCATAGCCTACACCACCACACCTCAATTACCTATGCTTGTCATGCTAATGAGCTTGTATAATCATATCAATCAATAGATATATACACATTCATCATATCTGGTTCTCTGTGTTTTCTCCTTCAAGTATGTCAACTTCCAAGGAGCATTTCTCAGTGCTCACTAAACCAAATCAAGAGTTTAATAGCTTGTTGGAACCAGCTCAAGGTCTTCTACAAGCATACAAAATTTTAGAAGATTTCATTCAGCCATGTTGGAGAAATCGGCTTCGAAGTCACCTCTGGTCTATCTCTGCAACTCTCCTAAAAAGTCGGGGGTAATCATAATTTTGCTAAATCAATTTCTCTGGATGTGGTTTATCATTTCTGCTCATTCCACTTGCAAATGGTAGCTTATTAAGGTAATTTAATACCTTCAAAAGGAATTGTTTCAATTTCAAGTGTGCTGGTCACACTGAGCATAACACTGAGCAGGTATCATTACAGAAATAGCAAGTTTTCTAAAATTTGTGAAGTGCAAAGTTGTCTGTTTTGATTTGGTCATTACACAAATCATTTGCAAAGCACATATATGCTTTCTTGGTATCATTTGAAAGCTCAAGGAGTCTACTAAGCATTTCTGGAATCAAAGGAGGGCTGGTGTGAAGCAGGTGTAGCAGCACCAACTCATTTCTTGAGTGCATCCAACCATCACTCTCAACAAAAACAACAAAATCATGGAACATGATGAGAACATTGAGCATGTGATTGAAACATCTCATTGTTTCTCTACTCTGGAGGAGTTAGAGTTATGTCTTCAACAAAATTCTAATTCCCATATTATTCTTCTTTCTTTTTTTGATGAGTATGCTCTAGTCCAAGAGTATGCTCTCAATGTTGACAAGTGCTCAAAATTTAACCAAACACATGATGCCTTAGTTGAAACAAAGTACAAAATTGTAGACAAAAAAATCAAACCCATAGCTCAACCATTACCTCAAGGAAGTAATGAAAAAATTATTGATGTGAAAAATGATCCAATTCTTCGGGATAAGGAAAACATAGGACATACATTCACGGATGAGACAATCAAACAGGTGAAAATTGGTAGAGATGATGACTTTCTTTTGCTAGTAGAGAGAGATAAATTTGAGAGAGTTATACAGAGCCATGGAAAAGCCTTTACTATGTATCCTCATGAGATTGGTTGTGTAGATCCTAATCTAGTTGCACCCATGATAATATTTACTATTCCACATATTCCATGGAATCTTCGCCCTATACCAGTTCCAAAGGCTCACTTACCTGAGCTAATGAAACTACTTAAGGAGAAGATAAACCTGAGGATTTTATATCCATCTTTTGCACCTTACTCAAATCGATGGTTCACTGTGCCTAACAAGAATGGGAAACTACGTTTTATTCAAGATCTCCTGTCATGGACACAAAGAAAGCCATCTTAAACCTTAGATTCCATGTCAATTTCCTACATCTCATGTTTGATTAAGATTTTGGGGAAACTAATGGCATCATTGTGTCCGTAATGTGCCAAACCCCAAGATCGACTG
>CM035408.1:153026509-153211509 GCA_020310875.1 Ceratopteris richardii | reverse complement strand
GAAAAAATGAAAAAAGGGTATAATTTGAAGTTACCATCAAAGATTTATTAGAGAAGGAACAAAATCATCAGAAGAAAATACTCATTCACAAGAAAATCAAAGTACCCCAACTAAAGAAGAAAAGAGGAAAACTGAAAATGAAATAATCAAAATCAAAATACTAAAACTGAGCTAAAAGATGATCAGAAACAAAGTCAGGAAAAAGGGAAAAAGAAAGGAAGGAGAGCTCCATGAGCAATAATGATCTCGAAGCTTGAGAAAATGAATGATGCTAGAGAGATCCTTAATGATATACTTCTAAAAACTCAAGTTTCTATATCCCTTGAGCAAGTGTTTTCGATAGCAAATCCTGAGTTCAAGGATAGCTTTATTAGACTTATTTCCATTGCCATAGGATGAGGATATGCAAGATGTAGCAGATGAAACTCTAGCAATGAATGATGTTGTGACATTTAGTGATAGCAACTATGAAGATGAAGATTATTTTACGACTGGAAGTGTGAAGAGGAATTTTTTAGGTCCAATACAACCTGACGATGAAATGATGAAAAATTAAAGTCAATTTAATACATCCTTCTAGGCATGAAGAACTCAAGAACAAAAATTTGGATTGGTGATGAAAAAGATTCATTTTTAGCTCTGTCTCTAATTGATTTGGGCTCAGAGATAAATGTAATCTCAAAGAAATTCTTTGATAAATTTAGATGGCCTATTGACAAAGAGCATGGATGGAAAATGAGAACAATCAATAATGCATCATGGATTTTACTAGGTGCATGTGCACATGTGCCTATTATGATAGGAAGTATTCGAGAAGAATTTCATTTCTTTGTTCAAGACAATTGTTCTTATGAAGTAATTCTCAGAACCATTTATAGCAAAGTTGAGGATGGAAACTAAAGCTATGAATGATGGATTAGCATATGCAAGAATTTGATCTAAATCTGGGATGGATTGCTTGGACGTCATGATAGTCTATCCTAATCATTAAAGGAATGGGAAGAATCTATGGAGAAACCCCATTGACTCATACAGTCATGTAAGTGAAGATTCAGCACATGTTACAGAATTCAGGGCCTATGACGATCAAAATTTCTCCAAGATTCCACTATTGAGCAAGACAATAGTGGACAATGGTTTGATGTCTAGCCTAATGATATATAAGTTTAAAATCTTTTTAGTTTGCACTCCCATTACTACTTTGCATCTTGTAATAAAAGAAAATACCAAACAAAAACATTCAGAAAATGAAATTAAAAATATTTTAGAAATTTAAGATTAACTTTACGTGATGAAAACATTGAATGTATGATTGAAGCCTCAAATAGTACTACTTTACTAAAAGAACTTGAGACTGCTTCCGAAGAAATGCTAGAAGTAAAATTGATTATTCTTGACTCTATTAAGGAATATCAGTTTATTACTAATTTCCTTCCTAGAACATGAAGTTAAAATTGAAACTAAATATAAAACAATCAAAAAGAAAATTGAAGCTGTAGCTCATCCCTTGCCTAAGAATAGTTATGATATATTTAGATGAGTGTCTGAAGACCCTATTCTTAGAGATGGATCTAGGATAGGACATACATTTACAGAAGAGTCTATGAAATATATTAAATTTGGAGAAGAATTTCTTTTAGAGATCGAGAAAGATCAATTTTGTAAATGCATTTTATTTATTCCCACATGAAATAGGATGTGCTGATCCAAAGCTTGTCACTCCAATGATTATATTTAATGTACGATATATTCCATGGAATCTTCGACCGATACCAGTCCCAAAGAATCATTTACCTCAGCTAATGAGATTGTTAAAGGAGAAAATTGCCATGAGAATTTTTGAACCATCCTCAGCACCTTACTCAAATAGGTGGTTCACGGTACCTAAGAAGATCAAGAAGCTACACTTTATACAAGATTTGTAACTTGTTAACAAAGTCACTATTAGAAATGTAGAAACGGGTCCTACTGTAGATGAGTTCGCCGAGTTGATCACTCCATCTATTCAATGGGAGACCTGTACTTAGGGTATGATTAGGTTCAATTAGCTATTGAAAGTAGAGATGAACATTCTTTGGGTCTAGTACGTATGTATACTTTACCATAAGGAGCAACAAATTTTGTGACACACATGACAAATGCTATGAACGTGGTCTTTCATGGCTTTATCCCCAAAGTGAAAATGCCTTTCATTGATGATATTCCAATAAAAGGATTTTTGGAAAAGGAGAAAGATGAGATTTTAGATTCATCTGGATGTAGAAAGTTTATTTTCAGCCACATTTCTATTTGTGAAAAGATCTTTCAAAGGTTTGAGAAGGTTGGACTGGCTTTCTCTTTAGAGAAGTCTACTTTTGGTGTTAACAAAGTTCTAATTGTTGGACATTTATGTGGGCATTATGGTCGTAGGCCCTACCCTGAGAAAGTTAATGCCATTAGTAGATTTTTTTAGGTGTATCCCAATGTTAATGAAGTAAGGAGATTCTTAGGAGCATGTGTCTTTTATGTCATTTGGATTCCTCACTTTTCTCATGTTGCGAACCAACTATATGATTTTTTACGAAAGAGAAATGAATTATATTGGACTGAAGAACATACTAAAACTATGAGACGACTGAAGCAATTGCTCATCAATGCTCCAATCTTGAAACATATTGATCATTGAGGAAATAAGCTTGTAATCCTTGTTGATAGTAGTCAAATTGGTATAGGCTGGGTCATTGGACAGGATGATGAGAGAGAGCAAAGATATGCAGTTCGCTTTGGAGCAAAGATTTTGCATGATACAGAGAGAAATTATCCTCAGATTAAAAGAGGGCTATGGGGATTAGTTACTGCTTTAAAAATAGATAGGGAATATTTTATTGGAGCTAATATAATTGTTAAAACTAATTGTTTTCCATTAATAGAACTAATTGCTATGTTGATCTCTTGATATTGCTATGTTAAGATGGATTGCTTTTATTAAGTTTATTAACTCAGCTTTTGTGCATATTGCTGGAAAGCATAAAACCATTGCTGATATGCTCTCACGAGGAAAATTTGATGATGATAGAGAAGCAATGGATACACACATAAACTTAATTAATTTTGAGTCATCTACTTTTATGTATGAAAGATTTAGAGATGATGACTCTGAGGGAGAATGGAAAGATATAGGTTATTTTTTGAGTACATTTCAGCCTATTCCAAGCTTGTCTACAAGTCAATTCCAGGACATTAGTCTTTCAACTTCTTTATGAAAGTTGGATATCTTTGCGACATGCTAAAGTGAAGGTGAGAATTCTGCAATGAGTGTTAGCTTAAAAAATTTACAAGTGCAAGTTGTGAGGGAAATGCATGAAAGCTTATGGGCTGTTCATAAGGGTTTCATAACGACATATGAAAAGATTCAAGAAAGTTCCTGGTGGCTGAGGATGTATGTAACTGTAAAATATTTTGTGAGCAAATCTACTAGGTGTCAGTTACATTCCTTAGTCAAACATAGAGACCCTTTATATCTTGTATTCATTACAAGTGGGTAGTCGAACTTGTGACCATGCCTAAAAGCAATAGCGGTATGAGATACATAGTACTTGCACGTGAAGATTTAACTAATCATATTGAGGGTCGAGCACTTTGTTCTAATACTACCTATAATGTATGTTTATTTCTTTTAGAAGAAGTGTTATCCAGATTTGGATATATTGAGAAAGCAGTAGGAGATCAAGGAGAACCAGACGCTAGAGAGGTAAGAGAGTTCTTTGATCAACATGGGATTCGATTGTCTCTTACGACAACCTACAACCAAGAAGAAAATGTAGAGATTGAACGAGGACATCCTTCCATAGTAAAGGCAATTTCAAAAGTGGCAATGGCCAAAATACTTACCATTTGCTTTATATGCCGATAGGATAATGTGTATAAGAACAACTAGTTTTATGCCGGTTGAACTCATGTATTGTCAAAAGCCGATATTTCCTATTCATACTCAGATAATAAACTAGATCAGCTTAAAATGGGAAGACAATGTAACACAAAAAGATTTATTAGCATTAAGAAATAAACAATTGAAACGAGGTAATGAGAATTTAAAAGAGGCTACTAAAAAATTCCAAACATCACGATTGAAAATAAAATTTACTTTGACAAGAAACATTGATTGAGGCCATGATCAACAGAGAATGGGGATTGGGTACTCGTTTATGATAGTACTTTTGAGACTCAATATGATGCATGCGGTAAATTATCTTAATGATGGTTTGGTCCATATATTGTTGTTTTTGTGTTTGATATAGGTACATATACTTTAAGAGAACTTAATGGAACTCCTTTAAGAAATGTGACTACAGGAAAGAGGATTGACCCATTTAAAAGAAGGGCAAGCAATGATTATGAGTTAGATAAAGACTTCTTGGAAAATGAAGATGAGGATGAAGCATAAGTATATCACGTGAAATAATTCTAATTGTTCTAATATAAAAACTTCTTTTCATGCATTTCACAATTAGGCATTTATATGTTTCTTTTATAAAAGGAAGTTTATTAAAATTATGTAGATAATGAAGAAGAAATCAAAGTAGGAATGTGTATGCGAGTTAAAGGTTAAATTAAGGGAACTTATAATTTTTTATGAGGATAGGAAAGGGGAAAACTTGACTTGGGACTCTTAGTAAAGGTAGATTTACTTTATACAAGTAAGCTTCCTTATTTCCTAAAATGTTTAGCTCATGAGATCCTAGTTCTCACTGTAGCATGCTTCTAGAACCTCAGCTCTGAATAGGGGTTAAGCCTTTTCCCTTTAACAAAAAAGTTGCGAAGTGGAAAAGATAGGATTTTCAAAATTTATCTTTTGACTTCATGCATTGAACAAAATGATTTCCAATTCACATATACATAATTTTATAGATTTTCTTTATTATCAAAAGCTTAATTTGAATTTAGAAGCATTTTTTATCATCTTTTTTAAAGTCAATTTATAAGTCTTTTTTCGAAAGAATTTGATGCTGCTTTCCATGATCTGCAGGTTGGCCCATCCGGACGATGTGTAGGTTTAGTAGGGGCAGATGTCAGAATGATTTCCACATTCAAATTAACATTCAAAAAAATAAAAACATTTTGTTTTCAGAATGGTTAACTTTAATCTCTCTCAAACCTTTTTGATAAATTTATTTGATTTGACTAATCTCTCTTTAGTACTTGTAGGCAGCAAGACTTTAAAGATTTGGACTGATCAGAGATCTCATCATAAGAATTCCATATGTTTATGAAATCTTATGTAGTTGAATACAAACAATCCTTATGAATACATATATTTTAGCCATGCTTATGTGTGTTTGTGTGTGTGCATGGGTATGTGCCATATGTATGCATGTGCATTGATGTTGGATACATGGGTAAGAATGTGTCATTATGTTTATGCGTCTATATGCTTGTGTTTATGCATGTGTAATTACATATGGATGTGAAAATATGTATATATCTATGTGTGTCTAAAAAAGCTCGTACTCTTGTATGCCAATGCTTGTCTACTCAAATGTATTCATGCACATTTGTGTTTAAGTATGTGTCTATGATTTTGGATGTGTGTTTGTTTATGTGTTATAAGGTTCAACCATATGTGTTTATCTACATGTGAGTATAGGAAACCCTAGAGTATGTGTGGGTTCAACCTTATGTGTGTGCCTCCTATTATGAGTATACCTATATATATTCCACCAAAAACATCCTACCCTATTTTAAACTTATGTGATTACTCACCTTAGAATATAACCCTAAAAAGATACTTTATCCTAAGTACTTGTATATAACTATGTGTACATATGTGTTAATCATTCATTTAATAGATATTTAACCTACACTTAAAAATTACCTAATGTATAATTTGGATTATGCATCAAATAAAATATTATACATTAAATAAAATACTATAATGTGCAAAGTGTATGTGTGTTTATAAACATTTGATGTTTTCATGTTAATGTATGATACACTCTATATATATATATATATATATATATATATATATATATATATATATATATATATATATATATATATATATATATATATATATATATATATATATATATAATTCTGTTATTACATATATCTTATAAATTGTCTAGCTCAATTAATGAATGTATGATTAAAATAACTATCAATATTAAATCACTATACAATATAGTAAATGTATGATTTCTATACATTTTACTATTAAATTAAATAATATATGTGTGTACCTAACTATGGATATGTGAGTAAAGTGAAGACATCTAAGAAAAGTGTAAGTAGGAGTGAGTGTGCATATGCATGTCTATGTCGTGTGTGTGTTTTGCATGATGTGTTTGTGTGTGTTAACTAAGTGAATGAAAGCATGCAATATCTGTATATATATATATATCTAATGATTAGTTATGATTTTTTCCTAATGTCTTCTACACGTACGTTTGAAAGAGAGTGAGAGAGAGAGTGAGAGATAGAGAGAGTGAGTGACAGAGAGATCGGATTGCAGACAGTGCAGACGAAGGAAGAGAAATGAGAGAGAGAGAGAGAGATTTTGACCCTTCTCGACAGTAGACCCTCCAACAGCTGTAGTGGAAGATGCACACAGCATGAAGAGAGAGAGAGAGAGAGAGAGAGAGAGAGAGAGAGAGAGAGAGAGAGAGAG
Organism: Ceratopteris richardii; assembly: GCA_020310875.1. Lineage (NCBI taxonomy): Eukaryota > Viridiplantae > Streptophyta > Polypodiopsida > Polypodiales > Pteridaceae > Ceratopteris > Ceratopteris richardii. The sequence continues at coordinate 153,204,860 of CM035408.1, read as the reverse complement.
AGAGAGGGGAGAGAGAGAGAGAGAGAGAGAGAGAGAGAGAGAGAGAGAGAGAGAGAGAGAGAGAGAGAGAGAGAGAGAGAGAGAAAGGAGACTTCCCTCCCTTGGCCATTGTCACATACACAACAAGAGAGAGAGGGGGGAGGGAGGAAGAGAGAGAGAGAGAGAGAGAGAGAGAGAGAGAGAGAGAGAGAGAGAGAGAGAGAGAGAGAGAGAGAGAGAGAGAGAGAGAGGCTTGTGGCTTCTGGTGGCAAGAGCTAACACGCAACACACATACATGGAGAGAGAGAGAGACAGATGGGGTTGCAGACAGTGGAGACGGAGGAAGAGAAAGAGAGAGGGAGGGAGAGAGAGAGAGAGAGAGAGAGAGAGAGAGAGAGAGAGAGAGAGAGAGAGAGAGAGAGAGAGAGAGAGAGATAGAGAGACAAAGAGAGACAGAGAGAGAGGGAGGAAGATAGAGAGAGAGAGAGAGAGAGAGAGAGAGAGAGAGAGAGAGAGAGAGAGAGAGAGAGAGAGAGAGAGAGAGAGAGAGAGAGAGAGAGAGAGAGAGAGAGAGAGAGAGAGAGAGAGAGAGAGAGAGAGAAAGAGGGATATGCACAAAGAGAGAGAGAGAGAGAGAGAGAGAGAGAGAGAGAGAGAGAGAGAGAGAGAGAGAGAGAGAGAGAGAGAGACAGAGAGAGAGAGAGAGACAGAGAGACAGAGAGAAGAGGTGCTACTGATGGCTTTTTGCAAAACAAACCACATGTAAGCCTAGAGAGAGAGAGAGAGACAAAGAGAGAGAGAGAGAGAGAGAGAGAGAGAGAGAGAGAGAGAGATGAAGCCCCATCATCATGGCTACGGATCGTAGGTGGACCTAGATAGTTTACAAAGAGAGAGAGAGAGAAAGAGAGAGAGAGAGAGAGAGAGAGAGAGAGAGAGAGAGAGAGAAAGCAAAGAGAGAGAGAGAGTTTTCTGATGGTTCCTCCTCCTCCTTGTTCTGACAGGCGACAAATCACACAGAGATAGAGACGCGAGAGAGAGAGAGAGAGAGAGAGAGAGAGAGAGAGAGAGAGAGAGAGAGAGAGAGAGAGAGAGAGAGAGAGAGAGAGAGAGAGAGAGAGAGAGAGAGAGAGATGCATGTATGTATGCATTAAAGTATTGATGATGTATGTATGTGTGCATAATTGTATACATATGTGAGTAAGTGCATGCATATCTATATGTATGAATGAATGCATGTGCATTTATATACAATGTATAGATGAATGTTTGCATGTGTTCATAATATGAGTGCGTGAGTATGTAAGATTTTAGATGCATATGAAGGTGACATGCATGTATAAGTACGTATGCAAGTATGAATATATGAGCATGCAATAGATGTATGCATTAGAGTGCATGTAAATGCTTTAATGTATGCATCCCCATATGCATTAATATAAAGAATGCATGAGAATGTATGAGAATGCCTCATATATACATGATGTAGGTATATAAATGTGTGCTAGTATGCATTTAAGTGTATGTTAGCATGAACGTATGAATATGAGTTAGTTTATGAAAGTATTTTAGCATGCATATATGTGTGTTTGTGTGTTACCATGTGCATATGGATGTGTGTTAGCATAAATATAAGTTTGAGAGTGTGTTAATGTACATGTGAGAATGTATGTTTGAATGTATAAGAAAGTGTTAGCATATGTAAGAATGCGTTAGCTTGCATGTATGAATGTGTTAGTTTGCATGTAAGCATGAATGCATGTGTATATACAGGAAAGAATGCATCTGTGATTGAAATGCATATGCATGAGCATAAGTGACAATGCATATATATGTTAGATGCATGAATGCATGAGGATGCATGATATTAGATGTAGATATGCATGAAGAAATGATTAAATGAATCTGTTTGTATCTTAATGATAAGAGTTAAAAGTAAAGCATGAGTGTCTTTTATGTTTTATAAAATGTACTTATTTTTTCCCAATGTCTTCTACGAAACAATGATAAAGGTTGATGAGAATTGATGAATCGATGATAGTTATGAACTTTTGACCAAGAGATTGGAGCTGCTTATATGCTGCTTCTCCTCCCTTTTCTAAATCACTTTTTAAACTTAAATCTTGTATTAGACTTTTTCATCACAGTATTTGTATAGGATTTATTTTAGTTCTGAAGCAGCGTAGCAGTATTACTACTCAAAAGGTTCTTAGCATTATTAAGACAACAGTTCATTTATCAATTGAAACTTTACATTATTCTTTATTTCTGATGTCTACAAGAAATGTGTCTTCAAATGAATCTATCTAAGAAAATATCATACCTACATCTTTTATTTTAGAAACTTTGTTGCCTCCACCTGTTGATAATACTACCACTCAACCTAAAGAGAATGAAGCTAATGAAGAAGTAGAAGTAGAGGAATTTATTAACGATTGTATTTATAATGAATCTTTAATCTCCCCAACATATGAGTATTGTTTGTCTAGATTTCTAACTTTGTCTACAATTGAGTCAATTGAGTCTGTGAATAGTGAGAATACCATTTTTGAGAATTTGTTGCCTCCACCTATAAAAAGTAATACCCAAATTAAGCAGACCGAAAGCATAGCTAATTTAGAACACGAAGTGGAGGAATTTATCAAAGATCATATAACTAATGAAACATTAGTCTGACATTCGTATGAATACGGACTTTCTAGGTATAGAGTTGTGCAACCGTAATAGATTCGTAGGCTGATCTTAAATAGTTTGTTAACCAATAGTTAATGACTCCTCACATACTGAAACAGATCATACATCCTAGAGTACACTACAAAATGCCCTACGTGTAGTCACATAGTGAGGTTGTCGCAAGTCAGTTCTGATCTATGTTTGTCTCCAAACACACCACTCGGCACCACCTTCAGGGGAATGAATGGTTGAGCCTCTCGGAGTTGGAACTTGGAAGTGAAAGCAGGTCCGTAGGAGCGGATTATTATTTTTCATCCTTAAGATGAGATGCGAAGTAGCGGAACCTACACAGTTGTATCCATGCCAAATGTTCATTTTTTTGCATTCTTCTGACAGATCAGTGCTCTACTTACCAACTTAGCTAAAAGTCATTCTAGTTAAATCTGTTTTGAGAACTTGATCATAACTTTTTCACTCTTCCAAGAAGTTCCCCATGCCCTTTTTGGTCTCCTTATTCATTTTTCATTTGTTGTCTAAACGTACACGTCTGCTACAGATGGAGGTGTTGTTCTCAGAGAAGTTATTCAGAGGCAATGGATACGGTTTTACATTTTTCAAACCATTTCTTCCCTTCCTCTACAGATTTTTTTGGATCAAGCATCACCAGCTTATGCTTTTGGTCCAAACACAATCGTTCGTAGCTTTGGTTGTCCCAAAGATTTTTTAGGTTTTTGTGGTTTTATTTCTCTTCGATTGTATTCTTGCTTGGAGTAGCCATGGTGCATCCCAAAGAAAAAGATGCAGCCATTACTGCAGATATCATCTTTGGAATTTTGAAGCTTACTTGTAGAGCCATTGTAGGAGCTTCTATGAGAAAGAAACCTCCTCTATATAGTGCGATTCTAGCTCAAAAAATTCAGACGAGTAGAGACCAGACACGTTTTTGCCTTTTTAGGACTCATCTCTGGTTCTCTTTCTTTAGTTTCTATGACATGGCATGCATCAAAACATCTCAGTGTCAGGGAGGAAGCATGCCAAGGTGCTCCATTAGGGATTTTGTTTGCATTATGTTTTCTCCAAAGAAAAAGGATGGTCCTCAGATTTCCCGTTGTCCATTTAAGCTACGGTTAAAGGAAATCGTGGGGACATCCATCAAGCTTCTTGTCCTTTCAGTGTCCTTAGCAGAGTTATTGAACCTTGTACTTAATTCAAACTGATTTGCTGCTTTCAACTCCAAGAAATCTACGATGTCATATGTTGGAAGGGAATTAGACTTTGCGATTGTAGCAATTTTCACAGCCACCCTTTGAGGACTTACCCATCAATTAGTGCACGTTGTACATACAACGTGATATCACTTTGCATCCTGTTATCATTGCTATTATTGAAACAAATCCGTTTGACTTGCTTCTGCAAGTGCTTGAGGTAGAAAAGAGCTCATTTCTTCATTGGCTAGCAGCCCTTGCACTTTTTGAAGAAAGAGGGCAAACCTATAATCAGGTAGTATCAAAATGTTTAAAGCCTTTGAACATGCTCACAATAAAGCTTTCCAAGGGTTCGAATGGATTAGAACAAGCCCATGAGAAAGCTAGCTTTAAACAACAAATGCAATTGCCAGGGAAGGACTCTATTCCCTCTACATATGAAGTTGCTAATGACAATGATCTTTGCTGTTGGTGCATCAGAATTTGATCATCACTTACTTCTTCATCTAAAATTCATGATCGCTACGGAGTTGCTAAGCTAAGAGGCTGCAAGGGAGGAGTTGTATTATCTTTGTTATTATGTCATCTTGTCATTGAGGTATATTTTGGAAGGTGGCCATGAGTGGTAGAGCTTTTCTGACAATAAACACCTTTGCATCATATTTTGGTCCATATCTCATCACTGATTTCGCTGATCATTTGATTGGTGTGAGGCGGTTTAAAAAGGCTGTATTCTTGTGCTTTTCTTTTTGAGCTCCAAAGTTGCTGAGAACCTTTCCCAGTGACATTGGTACATGAGGTTCGATTTGTTGGGAATGCATGTCCGAAATGCATTGATGGATTTTTGTATATCATTTTTTTGGCTCTTAGTATCTTGTACATGAGTGTTGGTGCTTGTTAGGAGAACTGGCTGACAAAACTATTATTTTTGTAACACACCTAGTTGAGTATTTATCAATAACCTATCATATTCTAGTTTTGAAAAATTGGTAGATAATCTAGGCAAGAAAAACTTTTAGAGATGCTAAGTTAAGTTCTCAATTAGGGAGTGTAGTTTGACAGCTTTACCCATCATTGAGACACAGGCATATCTATTAATTAGATTAAATGTATGCATGTACATATGAAAATGTGTAAATGAGTACATATGATTATATACATGTTTACGAGTGATGCATAAATGTATGTGCATAGTATACATGTATGAATAATGTGTATATATATGAGAGATATGAGCATGCATGTGTATAACTTTGAAAGTATGCGTGTAAATATAAGAGTGCATGTATATACATATATATATATATATATGCATATGTTTTCTACGTGAATTCTTATCTTGAAATAGAGTTCCTAAAACTATGATAGAGATTATGATGATGACTGTAATATCTGTTCAAATGTTCTCTTGATGCCACTTAAAAGCTTCAATAAATTTTCAGCTTTTATTTAATGAGAAGTGCACCAATGGAAGTATCTGTCTCTGCCATATTTTTTATTATAGATCATGTAATAAATTGGCTCATTAGCTAATCCGTTAGTGAATACGAATGTGTATATCTAACTTATTGAAAGGCACCTCTGGTATAGCAAAGTCTTTTGGCAACAGATACTACTCCTTTTTCATACTTATTTTGTACATTGTACTCTGTTGAACTCATAGAGTAGAGCCCCAAAAATGAGTTCGCGTTTTGTTATGTAACAATATGTTTTCACTTAAATGCTGCAAACCACAAACAAATACACAAGAGATTATATAGCGCATATTGATTGTCCTTGATAAAGAATTATCACTTTCTCGTTGTTTTTAAGATGAAATTTTTGAAAATGTTTTCGATGATAATGGCATAGTCTATTGATGTTAAAGAAATTATTGATACTATCATGATTCATACTAGTGCCTTCATTGATTGAAGAATTATATTTCCTTATATAGTGTTCTTCGGTGCCTGAAATTTAAATTTTTTCATCTTCTTCCAATCATTGCAAAATGATCTAATTTGAACATTATGTATTGATAAGAATAAGAATGTGTAGAAGAATGCATGTGCATGAAGGTGTGTGCATGTTAATAAATGAATGTGATGAAAAATGCATGAATGTAAAGTATATGCATGCATGAATAAGTGTAGTGTAAAGTAAATCCATGAATGCATGTTAGCATGTATGCATGTGTATGAGTGCATGTATATGCACATGAGATATCAACATGTATATAAATTTGTGCATTTGCATGTACGAAAGAACGTGTGTGTGTGAGAAAGAAGTATATATGAGTGTATGTATGTATGAGAATACATGCATGTAAATAAGACAATGTGATGTCTGCATATATGCATGAATAAATGTGATTTGTAAGCATGAACATTTATGCAAGCAATTGATGCATGTGTTATTTATATCCATGAGAGTGCATGCATGAAAATAAGTACATACATATAGGAATGTGAAAATGAATATTAGCAAACATATAAGTATACAAGCATTTTAAGAATGAGTGAATGAACATAAATGTATGAAAATGAATAAATAAGAATGCATGAGATGCAATGGTATGTACACAATAACATATGCAAATATATGGAAATGAAGAATCTTTGTGCATAAAGATAAATATTGAATGTATTTAATGAAAAACATGAGTGTTTTTAATTATCATGAAGATACTTATGGATTTGTCTTCTAATGTCTTTTCGTAAAGCATTGACGAGTATTTACGAGCAGTTGAGATCGGGAGTTAGAAGTTGTGGGTGCACTACTTCTCCCACCTTTTGAAATTAATTTCTTTAAATTTAATCTTGTATTAGAATTTTTTGTTAGAGTATTTCTATAGGTTTTAATATATTTCTAGTTTAGATTGGAGGTTTTATCACTTGTTAAAAATTTTAAAAGCATTTCTCTTTTGTATAGGATTACTTCTATCTTAATAATATCTCTTTGTTCACTTATCTTTTCGATGTTTTGAATATCGTGTTCACTTATCTAAGTCCCTAATCTGCTAATGGATGTTAGTGATCTTTATGATTCATCGATTCCATTAGGTAGTATCCCTAATAGATATGAAAACACAACTATTCCTATTGAAGAGTTCATAAAAGAATGCATTACTAGCAAAACCTTAGTTTCACAATCATACGATTATGGCCTATCTATGTATCAAGTGGCACAGCCATATGGTCATAGTAACACTTCATTAAACCTGATCACATCTCTTGACCTAAGTGAGACTGAGTAAACACCTTGTGTGTAGTCACCTAGTGAGACCATTCTAAATTCGATTCTAATCGACCCAGTTGTCTCCAATCATGCCCCTCAACATTTTGCTGAGCTCGACGTGAAAGCGTGATGATTGTGTGCTTAAATTGTTAGATATGATTTAGTTTTGATTAAAAATTAAATGCTTGTATTATTTTTGTTTTAGGTATGTCAAGCTTTTAGTATCGGAGATCCTATTGCCAGGTTGTTGAGGGTTGAGCTTAACTTTGACTCTTCTCCCCCCCAATTGACAAGAAGAAATTTTTTATTTAGTACCTAATTTTAAACGACCAAGCTTCTCCTAAAAAAAACTTGAAGGTCTCTTTTTATTTTGATAAAAGAATGCTTTATAACTTGCATTAGAATTCAATTTATTTGAATTTATTGCAAGCGTAAAGGAAGGTTTTTTGTTCTTATCATTTCACTCTAGAAAAGTTAGTTTTACTTTCTCTAATTAGTTGCTTGTTGTTATTTTCTACTTTTTATTAGTACAACCTAAAAACTCCAAAAACAAATTAAGAAAACTTAAAAGAATTATATAAAATCAAAATTTTCTTTTAAATTAGAGTAATTTTAGGAGTAAAAGAATCAAGATCTATAAAGAAAAATACAAAATCAAAAATCAATTTAAACTAAAGTAAATGAGAGGGTAAAAGAATTATAAACTTTAGACTAAATTAAATTTAAAAATAAGAATGAAAAACCTTAAATACAATAATATATTTTCTTAGGAGAGAATTGAATCAAAGTAAAGTAAAGAAAAATTAAAGAAAGATAAAAGAAAAGATATGTATTAGAGATTAGGTTTTAGTAAAGTCTAAATTCCTGGCTTTATTATATAGTGATAATTTTAGAGAATATATCAAGAGCTTTTAGATCCCGTTAGTATAGATTTGATACTCCATTCTAGGCAATATCAATAGCACAAGATGGAGGAAGTGTTTAGAAATATGATGATAGAAAAACAAGGTGCACGGACCGTGCAATCAATCCTACATGAAAAGGGTAAATTCACTGTATTAAATATCATTGATTAATTGGATGCATTTGAAGAGCAAGCATAGATCCAGGGATTTCCTGACGATGTACTAGTAGAGTACTTCGGTGGTGTTTGTGAAGAGATGGATAGGTATGTGCTTGAAGATGAAGAGGTGTTGCAAAATCCTTGATCTACACCAGCCAAATGAACTCCAGGAGTATATGGTGGGCCCTTTTAGCTTGCCAATGGATGTATTAGACACCCTATGTACCTTGGAAGATCACTCTCAAAAAGATAGATCAAAACAGATAAGTTGGAGTTAGCTCAGAGGTAAAAATTTGCTATTCTTGGTTCATACACCTGTCCAGTGTTTTACATAATTCTCTGATCAGAGCAGCAATTAGCTCAATTCCTCTTGGGGAAGTCTAGGCAACTTAACGAGCTAACTTTCAAGAGTAATCTCAGCAAAAATAATGAACCACACACTGAGAATGAGTTTTAACAAGTGATGACATCATCCCGATTTTCACGGGCTGCTACAGAAATAGACCAGTGAGCAGAAAAATCACCATAACTCAAAATGTCGAACTTCAATGATTATGAAACTTTGTATGGTTATACTAGACAGTAAGCTGAATCCAACAAGTTTTAAATCACTGAATTTGGATAAGCAACCACGGAGAAACACCTCTGACAAGATGAGTGAAAAAGTCGGGTACCTGACAGAGAGGTGAAGATGAACAGACCCTGTTGACTTCAAATGAACATAACTGCAGATTGCAACATCCAAATGACATGAAAATTTATGAGCATATAGTAGACTTATAGAGCTAACTTTACCAAGTTAAATCACTGAAAGTGATGCGCCAAGCTCAGAGAAAACATCTCTGCAAGCTGACTGAGAAAACTGAGAGTAATGGTAGTGAGTAGTACACTTCACAAGAACATGGAAAGATGAACTCAAATAATCATGAAAACGAAAGTATATTGCTTGTACAATACAATGACTTACTGATACATATGTGTGCCTTATAATCACACCTTGATATGGCATAAAGCTCAGCTCTTGGAGGTCTTCACATAGGTCTCTCTAACCACGACTAAAACTGCCATCTATTTATAGTTGAGTTTGGGAGGCTAACTTCCCTCAATCACTCTCCAATCAATCAATGATTGATTTGATTCTCTACCTACCACAAATCACGAATTCGTGGCTCTTCTTTCCATTCTTGATCATGTGGACTCAACCACTTAAGATTCTCTTACTTTTACATTAAGTAAACTCTTCAAAAGTTACAAGAGGTAGTTCACAAGTGAACTTTACATAGTCTTCTTTTTAAAGCTTCTTCTAAGACTTTGTGAGACTCAAGCCAATACTTAGGCTTGTCATAGACTTGCTCCAACAGCTCCCCCTCAAGCCAAGTATGCTTGAGGTCTTCAATCTTCCAAGATTACCTGCAAACCTATCATAGCCTTGAATTTGCAAAGCTTTGTACCATCCAATGCTTTGGTTAGAATATCTGCACATTGTTGAGTGGACACATATGATATTTGAATCTCTTTGCTTAGAACCTTCTCTCGTACATAGTGATAATGAACTTCAATATGTTTAGTCCTTGCATGAAAAATAGGATTAGCAGCCAAATGAATAGAACTCATATTGTCACCAAAAATAGTTGGAGTTCCAAACTCCAATCCAAGGTCTTTGAACAATGTCTTCATCCACATAGCTTCTTGTGTAGCTATGGCAAGACTTCTATATTCAGCTTCAATAGAAGAGAGAGCAACTGTGGGTTGCTTCTTGGATGACCATGAAATAAGCTTTGAACCTGCAAAGGTAAGATAACCTGAAGTGCTCCTTCTATCTTCCTTGGAGCCAGCCCAATCTCCATCAGAAAATAGCTTCAAACCTAAATCAGATACATAAGGATAATAAAGTCCTTCATTTATGGTTCCTTTGAGATACTTGAGAATCCTTTTGGCAGCATCCATATGTGGTTTCCTTGGTGTGTGCATAAATTGGCTTAGCACACTCACACTGTAACATATATCTACTGTCAATGTGGCATAGTTGAGACTACCCAATAGACTTTGATATGATGTGATGTCCTCTATGAGTTCACCTTCATGTGAGCTCAATTTGTGATTGACCTCCACTGGAGTACCTGCAATCTTACAATCTTGCATCTTGAATTTTGCCAACATGTCCTTAATGTACTTCCTTTGAGTGAGAAACAAACCATGATCTTTGTAGACAACTTCCAAACCTAGGAAGTAGGTAAGTGAACCCAAATCACTTATCTTGAACTCTTCTCTCATCTGATCTTTGATCTTCTTCATACCATCTGCATCATTTCCTGTCAATATAATATCATCTACATATACACATAGATAGATGACCTCAGAATTACTCTTTTTAATAAAGAGTGAAGGATCTGCCTTGCTTGGTTGAAAGCCTTTGTCCTGCAAGAATGAAACAAGCTTGAAATTCCAAGCTCTTGGAGCTTGCTTGAGACCATACAATGCTTTGTTAAGTTTACACACATAATCAGGATAAACTTGATTCTCAAAACCAGGTGGTTGTGCCATATATACCTCTTCTGTTATCCAACCATTCAAGAATGCATTCTTTACATCTAGTTGAAGTATCTTCCAATTCTTGGAAGAGGCAATACTAAGCAAAACCCTAATAGTAGGCATCTTTGCCACAGGAGAGAAAGTCTCCTCATAATCAATTCCCTGAGTTTGTGCAAAGCCTTTTGCCACAAGCCTTGCCTTATACCTGTTAATTGAACCATCAGAATTCTTCTTGAGTTTATAGACCCATCTTGAGCCTATTACCTTCATGGATGAAGTCTTGGGCACCAAATCCCAAGTGTTGTTTTCCTCAAGTGCTTCAATCTCTTCCTTCATTGCATGCTTCCATTCTGTTTTTGCTTTGGCCTCTTCAAATGATGATGGCTCCCCTTGGTTTATGTCCTGTGCTATGTAGATAGAATGTTTAGTTACTAATGAGGTGTCAAACCCATACCTTTCTGGTTTTTTCTTTTCCCTCATAGATCTTCTTAGGCCATGATGTGATGATTCTGCTTCATGTCCAAGTTCCTGCAATTTTGCTTTATCTTTAGACTTCCATGCTTTGATCTTTTCCATGTGAGATTCTTCATCATCCTCTGAGGTGTCTTGTTCTTCAATCTTTGGTTGTTCTCTACCAAGCTTTGGAAAATCTTCTTCAAGATTATATGGTAAATTGACCTTCTTGCATGAATCTTCATACCATGAATTGTTCTCATCAAAAACTACATCTCTGCTTACCAAGAATCCTTTGTTGGTAGGGTTGTATAACCTGTAGCCCTTTTGATTGTTGTCATATCCAATAAATACACACCTTTTTGCCTTTGGATCCATCTTGCCTCTAACCTGTGAAGGAACATGAGCAAAAGCAATACATCCAAAAATTTTACAATGATCTAAGCTTGGTCTTCTTCCATTCCAAGCCTCATATGGAGTCATCCCATCAAGGGATTTTGAAGGCAACCTGTTAATCAAGTAAGTGGCTGTAGATACAGCCTCGGCCCATAAGTAATTAGGTAAATGCTTTTCATTTAACATAGACCTTGCAGCTTCAACAATTGTCCTATTCCTCCTTTCTGCCACTCCATTTTGCTCAAGAGTGTACCTTGTAGTTACCTCTCTTTTGATTCCTCTTTCTTGAAGAAAAGAATCAAAATCATGGGAGAAGTATTCTCCCCCTCCATCTGACCTTAGCCTTTTTCGTGATTTACCTGTTTGATTCTCCACAAGAGCCAAATATCTTTTGAAACATGAAAAAACTTCATCTTTGTGTTTCATAAAGAATAGGATAGTCCATCTGCTGCAATCATCAATAAAGGAAACATAATACCTTGATCCAGATATTGAAGCTTCCTTGCTGGGTCCCCATACATCTGTATGAACCAACTCCAAGAGATCTCCATGCATATAACCTTTCTTCATGAATGGTAACCTGTGAGACTTTCCAAATTGACATGCACTGCACTTATAAATCATATGTTGTTTTGACAAATTAGGAAGTCCAAGTACACTTTGGTCCCTGCAGATTTGCTTTAATGACCTTTCACCAATATGTGCTAACCTTTTGTGCCATACTTCCAATTCTGTGAGTGTCTGACTACCATAATTAAAGAGAGGAATGTTTCTAGTGTCCTGTAATTCAAATGTGAACAATCTACCTGTCTTTTCACCTTTTGCAATTCTTCTGAATCCTTGACTTGGATCTTCAACAAATGCTCCTGCTTTTGTGAACCTGACTTGCAACCCTTTCTCTACTATCTACCCAACACTTATCAAATTCTTTGTAATGGTAGGGACATAGAGTACCTTACTGAGTAGGTTGATGTTTCCATCAGGTGCTTTGACGTTGCCTATTTTCTCCACAGGATGTTTTGTATCATCTCCTGTTTGTACCTCATGCTTATTCCTTGGATCTTCTAAATCTAATAGGAGTGCCACATTTCGTGCCACATGATTTGAACAACCTGAATCTATGTAGAAAACATGCTCATCAGATTTACCTTGTGGCATAGCCATGTTCATGATCAATAATGAATCCTCTTTGTTTGAGTCTTTTGTGTAGTTATTGTAGTCTCTCCTTCCTTTGTAGCCTCCTTGATAGTTTGAATGATTGTAGTTGTTGTAGTTGCCATGGTAGTTGTTGAACCTTCCTCTTGAGTAGCCATAACTTCCTCTATTGTATCCTCTGCCTCTTTGATTCCTGGAATTCCTAAAGCAATTTTCAGTTGTATGATTAGTTAATCCACAAATAGAACATGAGTTGGAGTCTTGGGATCTCCCCCTGCCTTGTCTACCTCCTCTTCCTCTACCTCTGCCATGTCTTCCTCTACCTGCATAGTTAGCTTGATATGTATCTGCTTCATCATCCACTTTCTTTGCCTTTCCTTTGTTATCTTTAGACTTGCTTTTATCCGTGTATAAAGCTGAAGATTGATTACCTTTAGAGCTTTCTCCATTTTTGATAAGCTTTGCCTCTTGAGTAAGTAGTTGTCCAATGAGTGTGTTGAAATCAGGTACATGCATGTCCATGTACAAATCCATAGCTGTGGTGAATGCTTCCCACTTATCATCTGCCTTCAAGCCATTGATGACCTGCCTTACAATTTGCTCTTCATCTATTACCTCTCCAATGCTTCCCAACTGATCTGCTATGTCCTTGAGCTTTGTGACAAAATCAGTCACATTTTGTTTGGGAGCCTTCTTGAGAGTTGTGAACTCCAGCCATAGTTGATGCTTCCTAGCTTTGGTACTTGAAGAAAAGAAAGCTTCAAGTGCATCCCACACTTCCTGAGATGTCTTACAACTTCTAATGTGAGGCAACAAAAAATCTGAGATAGAGTTGAGGAGATAAGACCTTGCAAGTGCATCCTTGGAGCACCATGTGCTCAATCTTTCTTGCTCTTCTTGTGTTGGTTGACTTTTGTTCCTGAAACTTGGCATAACTTCATCTCCAGCCACATAACCATATAAACTTCTACCTTGGAGATAGGCTTCCATTCTTAATGACCAAGCTGAGTAGTTACCTCTGTCTAATTTTTCAATTGATGAAGGAAATCCATCTGCCATGTTGTCCAACCTTGCTCTGATACCACTGTGAAGAGATGGATAGGTATGTGCTTGAAGATGAAGAGGTGTTGCAAAATCCTTGATCTACACCAGCCAAATGAACTCCAGGAGTATATGGTGGGCCCTTTTAGCTTGCCAATGGATGTATTAGACACCCTATGTACCTTGGAAGATCACTCTCAAAAAGATAGATTGAAACAGATAAGTTGGAGTTAGCTCAGAGGTGAAAATTTGCTATTCTTGGTTCATACACCTGTCCAGTGTTTTACATAATTCTCTGATCACAGCAGCAATTAGCTCAATTCCTCTTGGGGAAGTCTAGGCAACTTAAAGAGCTAAATTTCAAGAGTAATCTCATCAAAAATAATGAACCACACACTGAGAACGAGTTTTAACAAGTGATGACATCATCCCGATTTTCACGGGCTGCTACAGAAATAGACCAGTGAGCAGAAAAATCACCATAACTCAAAATGTCGAACTCCAATGATTATGAAAATTTGTATGGTTATACTAGACAGTAAGCTAAATCCAAGAAGTTTTAAATCACTGAATTTGGATAAGTAACCACTGAGAAACACCTCTGACAAGATGAGTGAAAAAGTCGGGTACCTGACAGAGAGGTGAAGATGACCAGACCCTATTGACTTCAAATGAACATAACTGAAGATTGCAACATCCAAATGACATGAAAATTTATGAGCATATAGTAGACGTATAGAGCTAACTTTACTAAGTTAAATCAATGAAAATGATGCACCAAGCTCAGAGAAAACATCTCTGCAAGCTGACTGAGAAAACTGAGAGTAATGGTAGTGAGTAGTACACTTCACAAGAACATGGAAAGATGAACTCAAATAATCATGAAAATGAAAGTATATTGCTTGTACAATACAATGACTTACTGATACATATGTGTGCCTTGTAATCACACCTTGATATGGCATAAAGCTCAGCTCTTGGAGGTCTTCACATAGGTCTCTCTAACCACGACTAAAACTGCCATCTATTTATAGTTGAGTTTGGGAGGCTAACTTCCCTCAATCACTCTCCAATCAATCAATGATTGATTTCTATCTCTAGCTACCACAAATCACGAATTCGTGGCTCCTCTTTCCATTCTTGATCATGTGGACTCAAGCACTTAGGATTCTCTTACTTTTACATTAAGTAAACTCTTCAAAAGTTACAAGAGGTAGTTCACAAGTGAACTTTACATAGTCTTCTTTTTAAAGCTTCTTCTAAGACTTTGTGAGACTCAAGCCAATACTTAGGCTTGTCATAGACTTGCTCCAACAGTGTTGTCTCTGAATCCATTCTTGAAAGTATCCATGAGCATGCTAGTAAACCTTCGGATGATTTTAGGAAATAACTTCATAAAATGTTCTTTCTTGAGGATTTTAGTGAGCAGAGTCCGGAAGGGTTTTTGAGATGGGTGAACTCCCCTAAGACTAATGAGTCTCTGTAATAAAGTAAGTCTATGATCCAAGGGTCTGGCCGGTTCAGACAGATCTGAAATCGGACACCGTTTGGTCATCCGTGTGTATGACCAAAGATCTCGAGTTTAGACTTACTAGGAGGTCTTGTGCTCTTGTGAACAAGTGATCCACTTAGCTTAGTGGTTAAGTCTCAAGGATGTGAAGGAGGAGGTCTTGGGTTCAACCCCCATGGGGTACATGGGGAGAGTGTTTTGCCCAAAGAGCTCTAGAGCCTTCTAGAAGCATCCACTTGAGTTAACTCGAGTTAACTGGGACACTTGGCGCACATGTAGTTACATGGCTGACACTTGGATGGTTAGTATCCACCTGCCCAAGAAGGCAGTCCCCTGGAGAGAGCTATATATAGAGGCATTTGGTTGGGAGGAGAGTCATCTCTCAAGCTTGTGGTGGTCGTGATCCTTGTTCTCTTGCATTGGTATCATTGTAATTCCAAGTATGTAGTCTGCAACCGTGAAAACGGTACTTAAGTCTGTGGAAGGTAAAACATAAGTGTTTGCCTATCCTTAAAGGGATTTTGGTACAAATCCAAAAAGCATGAGCGGATGCTTAGACTTAAGCAGTAGAGAGATTCTTGTAAAAAGGCCCCGGCCGGGATAGGTACCTAAAAGCACCAGTATAGAAAGGAATCTAAAGACAAGAAGTCATAAACTCTTGTCGCTACAAAATTGGTCAAGAATAACCAATTGAACTTGAATTTGAGAAATTCAAGAACTTGGAATTCTGATTGGTTTTCATTTGAAAATCCCAGTAAAGAAGAATTGATATTTTGTCAAGAGGTTTTCAAGTTTCCAAGGCAAAGCACATGATTATGAGGTGATCATGCGAAGGAATCAAAACCTAGGAAAATCTAGTTAGAGGTAATGCCTGAAACTTCCAATTCTTGTAAAAGAATTGAAGAAATAAGGTACTCTATCAAGAGATGTTTAGACTTTAGGATAAGAATCACCCACACATTAATGTGAATATAAAATAGGGTGATATGGGACACCAGATTTTATACTCAGATTGATGTAGGAAAGATGGTATGGGACATCGGACCGTGGGATGATGATTATCTTTTTGTCCTAGTTTGGATTTTGAAGTTAGGTTTCATCCTCAAGGGAATTAAGACTTCAAGGAAAAGTTTAATTCGTAAAGGATGAAAGTAGTATCTTACGATACTTCAAGGTAACTTCAAGATTAAGGAAACTGAAGATATGAAGTAAGTAACTTCCAAGATCTTCATAGAACACTTCAAGTTTAAGTGTTATTGATCAGAAATAGTTGATAAATTTCTGAAAGAAGTTGGACTTTGATTTTGAGTTGATCTTTTCAACTAAAGATTTAATTGACTAAGTCAAGCATCCAGTTCCTAGTGTAACTTGAAAAAATTCACTCTTTTGACTCAAAGAAATGCACAAGAATTGCATTCCCAATAAGGAGCCAAAAAGACTGAATGTGACCTGAACTTAGTCTCAAGTGAAGCATTATTTGAATATTAAACTCATCGACAGAACCTCAGTGGGTCTACACACTGATGTTGGTTACCACACTAGTATCTTGTGGTTGGATGATGTTTTTTATTTGCTTTGAATCTTTTGAGAAGCTAGCTTATTTCTCTTAAAGATAAAGTCAATGCTTCAATATCTTATTGAAATAGATCGTTGAGAAGTTAAAGTCCTGAGTCAACTAGACTTTGACTCATAGCAAGTTTATGTATGTGCGAAGTTTGAATTGCTTAGTTATCTCTTTCCGCTTTCCAAATCTTTTGGAATTGACTCAGATATGGTATCTGATTCCTTTTGCAAAAGACCAGGGATAGCCGGTTAGAATTAGATAACTAACTTGAACATCCTAGATAGATGTTATGTACAAGAACCTTTTCAATCTTCAAAAGATGATAAGTCTAAGTAGACTTATTCATTTGAGTTTGCTTCAAGTTATAGCATAAATGATTTCCTGGAGTCCAGTATACTCTAGAATAGGGAAGTTAGGAATTGCTCATCAGATTGACAATTCCCAAGAACTTTCAGTTAAAAGTCTTTGAGAAACGTGTCCTAAGTTGGACAATTTTCATTTTGAATTTGAATTGGTGAAGTTAGTATGGTTGATTCCACCGGAATGGTAAACTTTCTCGTACAGTTTACATAGGATTTTTTCAACTCATTGGGACAAAGTAGTCCTCTAGTCGGGTGAAAAAATCACTTAACTGTTAGATAAAAGTAAACCATTGAACAGACATCTAAAGTTAGATGTATGGGACAACCACACTTCAAGTTCTCCAAAACAAATTCAAGTGAATCAAGAATTCTCAAAGTCTTGCGAGGGATAAGAATCCCACCTTCATTACTAAGCCCATGCACCAGTTATGCCTAGAAATGGACTAGTAATTTGAATCCACCTAATTCACATGTTTGTGCCTAGATCGCACATCCAGAAACTGTGAATTAGCCAGGGATATGTGTTTAGATCCACCTTTATTATTCATTCACTATTTTGTACTTTGACTAGTTTATCAAAGTGCAAAGTGAGATAGTGTTTAGAATCATTTGGGCAAGGATGCCACCACAGAGATGAGACATGTTCTTCCAGTTTTAGAACATGAGGCTCCGGGGTTGCCTACAGTATGTATATAGCTCTATTTTCGAGGACGAAAATCTTTTCCAAGGGGGGAAGAATGTAATAAAGTAAGTCTATGATCCAAGGGTCTGGCCGGTTCAGACAGATCTGAAATCGGACACCGTTTGGTCATCCGTGTGTATGACCAAAGATCTCGAGTTTAGACTTACTAGGAGGTCTTGTGCTCTTGTGAACAAGTGATCCACTTAGCTTAGTGGTTAAGTCTCAAGGATGTGAAGGAGGAGGTCTTGGGTTCAACCCCCATGGGGTACATGGGGAGAGTGTTTTTCCCAAAGAGCTCTAGAGCCTTCTAGAAGCATCCACTTGAGTTAACTCGAGTTAACTGGGACACTTGGCGCACATGTACTTACATGGCTGACACTTGGATGGTTAGTATCCACCTGCCCAAGAAGGCAGTCCCCTGGAGAGAGCTATATATAGAGGCATTTGGTTGGGAGGAGAGTCATCTCTCAAGCTTGTGGTGGTCGTGATCCTTGTTCTCTTGCAGTCTCTAACTCATCTTCATGGTGTGTTTATGAGATGGTTTGCTCAGCTTCCTGAAGATGATAGGAATGCATTAAACCTTGATCTTATCAACAATGTTTTAAAGATATTAAGCCAAGAGGATAGACCTGAAGTAGAACAAAAAATAGAGGAGCCTAGAAAAAGTTACAATTTGATAGATGATTGGCAAAATGTAAACTGTGAAAGAGAGTTTGTTGCTCGAATGACGATAATCTGTACTTTATGGAAAACCTATTTCTACTCAGCCTAGGGACTTACCTGCAAAAAGACATTCTAATATGCCAACACCTGCAACTATGGCTATGGCTAATGTTGCAATCACCCATAAGACTCCAATTGAATTTCAATTGGACATTTTGTGTAACAAATGGAAAATGTAATGAATATGCAAACATCTCTTTCTAAAGAGGTTGCACATTTCAACAACAAAGTGTTCTCCAAGAGCTTGAATGAGCTTGGTGCTAGTAGTAGTGGATTGGGTCAGGCAAATATGGCTTCATAAATACAGCTTGCTATGCCACAACTTACTCCTCCTTCTCAACCAGTTTATCAACCGGTTCCTCCTACTCAGTCTGCTACATAGCCAACTTTCCAAAGAGATATTGATAAAAGAAGAATTAGCGGTGAAAGGTGTGTCTGGTGTCATAGTCAAGATCATGCGACATATGCCTATGATGAATTAAACTAGGCTAAGGATAATCAATTTGTAGTTGAAATTGATAGAGAATTATGTGACTTTAGAACATGACTTTCTTTGTCCGTTAATTGGGACAAAGGATGCATGAAGAAATTGTATAAAAACTTAACTATTTCCAATGCATCTTGTAGCACTTCTGCTGCAAGACTAGAGCCACTAGATGAAGGGGCTCATTCAACTGTAAGTCAAAATCACTTTTTTGTAGAGGCACTCGTAAGAGCTAGAGACAAAATCATGCATAAATCTACATGGCAATCTCCTGTTGACATGCAAGATGAGGTAGACGAGGGAGATAGAAGAGTGACAAGAAGACAAACTAGAGAAAATGAAAAGAGAAATACTAATAATGTTAAAAGAGTGTAGTTTAAAGATACTACAAACCTATCTAAGGAAGAAAAAAAGAAAATTAATTAAGAAAGGAAAGAAACCATTAGAAAAGGATACCCAAACACAAGAAAATCAAAATACTCTAATTAAAGAAGAAAAGAAGAAAATTTTCAAAGAGGGAAAGAAATGTATAATTGAAAATAATCAAAGTCAAAATAATGAAAATGATCAAAGAGATTATCAAACAAGGAGAGGACAAAGGGAAGAAGAAAGTGAGGAAGATTCTGAGAGAAAATATGTCTTGGAGCTCAAGGAAAAGAATGATGCTAGAGAGATTCTAAATGATATATTACTAAAAAGAAAAGTCACTATGTCCCTTGAGCAAGTGTTTTCGATCGCAAAGCTCGAGTTCGAGGATAATTTTATAAGACTTATTAGAAGAAGATGCTTTCTATTGCCTCAGCATGAGGATATGCAAGATGTTACAGAGGAAACCTTAGCAATGAATAAGGTTGTGACATTAAGTGATAACAACTATGACGAGGAAGAGGACATTACAATAGGAAGTGTAAACTTCTTGGGTCCAATTCAAATTGACGAGAAATGATGAAAGGTGAAAGCCAATTCGATAGGACCTTCTAGGCACGAGGAACTCCAGATGTAAAAATCTCGATTGGTGATGAGAAAGATTCATGTGTAGCTCTGGCCCTCAGTGATTCAAGCTCAGAGATAACCGCAATATCAAAGAAATTATTCGATAAATTTAGATGGCCCATTGACAAAGAACATGGTTGGAGAATGAGAACAGCCGATAATGCATCACAGATCTTGCTAGGTGAATGTGCACATGTACCTATTATGATAGGAGGTGTTCAAGAGGAATTTCACTTCTTTGTGCAAGACAATTGCTTGTATGAAGTAATTCTTAAACAACCATTTATAGTAGAAATGAGAATAGAAATGGAAGCCATGAATGATGGGTCGGCATATGCGAGAATGCGTTCTAAATCTGGAATGGATTCCTTGCAAATAATGATAGTCTGTCCAAATCATTCAAGAAATAGGAAAAATTATGAAGATACCCCATTGACTCATACAATCATGTGTGTGAACATTCACCACCTTTAAGAGAATTTGGGGCCTATTATGATCAAAATTTCTGTTAGATTCCACTATTGAGTGAGACAATAGTGGACAATGGTTTGATATCTTTCCTGATGATGTATATAGTTTTGAGAATTTTTTAGTTTACAACCCTACATCTACTTTACACTTCATCAAGAAAGAGGAACTTACAAATAAATTTGGAGAAAGAAATGAAAAATATTTCAATTTCACCTAAAGAAAATTTTAAATGTATGATTGAGCTTTCAAAAAGTTCTATTTCGATAGAAGAACTTGAGAATTCTCTTCAAGAAGAATTAGAATTGAAACTTATCATTCTTGAATCTTTTAAGGAATATGAGCAGATTACTAATTTCTTTCTAGAACATGAAGTAAAGATTGATACTAAATATAAAATAGTTGAAAAGAAAATTAAACATGTAGCTCCTCCATTGCCTAAAGAGAGCTATGATATAATTAGAGGAGTGTTTGAGGGTCCTATTCTTAGAGATCGATCTAAGATAGGACATACTTTTACTAAGGAGACTATAAAATATATAAAGCTTGGAGAAGAGTTTCTTTCAAAATGTAAAGATCAATTTTGAAAGATGATCATGCATCATGGAAAAGAATTTTCTTTGGACTCACATGAAATAAGATGCACTAATCCAAAGCTTGTAGCTCCAATGATCAAATTTACCATACCACATATTCCATGGAATCTTTGGCCGATACGACTCCCAAAGGCTGATCTATCTAAACTAATGAGATTATCAAAGGAGAAGATTTCCATGAGAATCTTGGAGCCATCATTCGCACCATATTCAAACAGTTGGTTCACATACCTAAAAAGAATAGAAAGCTACGCTTTATACAGGATCTACAACCTGTTAATAAAGTCACTATTAGAAATCTAGGAATAGGTCCTGAGTTGTTAGCATTGGTTCTCCCTCATATTGTATCCATTTGATGTAATTCTTGTCTCATTGGATAGCTATTAGAGTCTATTTTATGCTCACTAATTCTCTGGATCATTCTCTGAGTAATCTGGGAGCAACATTCATTTTAGTGAAGTTGTGTGATTGATATCTCTCTCTGTGTGTAGGCTCTGTTGGAAATATTTTGCTCTCTGTTGTAAGGGCTGGTTCTCCTTCTCTATTTATCCATTTGCTATGATTTTGGTGTCATTGGGTAGCTATTAGAATGCTCTAAAGTTGACCCAAGTTTGAGATTCATTCTCTGTATAATCTCTGAGAAAAGCTTGCTGGAGTGAAGTGAGGTCTTTGCTTGACTAGCAGTTGTGAGCATTCAACTAGATCATGTTGCAGACATTGTTTCTCTTTGTGTAAGCATCCATTTGAAGTAAAATTTGTCTTGTTGAAAAGCTCTTGGTGTCTACTACAGGTCTACAAAAGCTCACTGGAGTTCTTTGCATAAGCTCTGAGTAAGAGCATTTTTGGTGTGCAGAGGTCAAAGAAGGATACCTGTGGAGGTCATTCACGCTTCGTCGTTGCTTAGGGGTTGAGATACTTCCCCCATCAGTGGTATCAGAGCATTTGGGCATCTTGGAGGTGTCACTTACAAGCAAGAAGACCTCTTGGAGTTGGTGGTTGAAGAGTTGCATCAACAAAAGCTTCTTGGAGGTAGCTCACATCAAGGGGGAGCTATTCTACTCAAATTTGCAAGAGCACAAGGTGTCCATCTAAGGAAAGCTTTGGATTGAGGTAACCTCAGAGCCTCATTTTCATTTTACACACATTAGAGCATTAGCCAAGGGCTAGGTCAAGTATTAAAGACTAGATATGGGAGACTTCAACACTCAAATTGAAAAGCTAGACAAAGGTAACTATCAACCATGGAGATTTAGGGTCTCCAACTATCTTATGGGCAAGGGCCTTTGGGGGTTGATTAGTGGAAGTGAACCAAGACCTAGGTTGGATGAGAATCCAACCAATGACCAGAGAAGGGCCTTTAGGGAATGGAATGAAAGAGACAAGAGGGTTATCTTTATCCTTTCCCAACACATTAGCAATAGCATGATCGGCCATATCCAAGACTTGGATTCAAGCATGAAGGTATGGGAGACACTTGAAAGGCTTTATTCAACAAGCACCAAAGCAAGGAAGATCCAACTCAAGAATGAGCTCAACAACCTTAGGAAGAGCTCAGGGAGTAGCATAAATGACTACATACTTAAGGTCAAGGAGTTATCAGATGCATTGGGATCCATTGGAAGCCATGTAGACGATGACGATCTTGTGGCTTATACTCTCAATGGTTTGAGAGATGATGAGAAGTGGAAACCCTTTACCACTTCAGTATATGTAAGGGATAATCTTCCCGATTTTGAGCAATTGGTTGCTCTCATGGTCACCGAAGAAATGAACATAGGTGGAAGTTCAACTAAAAGCAAGGATGCACAAGTTTTCTATGCAGGTAATCAAAGGGGCAAAGGAAGACAAGGACAAGGAAGGGGCAAAGGAAGGTTTGGAGGATGGCAAGGCCACTCAAGAAATCAAGGACATGACCAAGGCACCTCATCACAAAGAGGGAGAGGAAGATCAAGAGGAAGAGGAGGACGACATCAACAAAACAGGAATCAAGATGGCGAAGGATGTTACATATGTGGCAAGTTTGGCCACTATGCTAGAGATTGCTACCAAGGAGGAAACCAAAGGAACTATAATCAAGGTTCTTCATACAAAGGCCAAGGTAATTATGCTTCTACAAGTTCAGAAAATGACAATCTCTTGATGATGCACATGAATGGGAATTCAAGCAAAGTAGATAACACTTGGTATATTGATAGTGGATGTAGCAACCATATGAGTTGCAATGCTTCTTGGTTTACTAATCTACATGTTCCCAAAGGTAAAGGACATGTAGAAACAAGTGATGATACAGCCCATGAGATCTCCCATGTTGGAGATGTAGCTTTGGATGACAAGGAGGAAGGAAGATGTCTCAAGGATGTCTTGCATGTACCTACCATCACAAAGAACTTGGTGTCCGTTGGGCAAATGGTTGAAAGAGGCTATCAAGTAAGGTTCAACAAAGGTGGATGCTTTGTGGAGAGCCCTAAGCAAGGTTACAAGGTCATAGCAAGAGGAAAGAAGCAAGGGAGACTCTTCACTTTGGAGGTAAATTCTCATTCTACTCAACATGTCTACTTCACATATGGAAACAAGAGGATTTCGGAGTTGGACTTGTGGCACAAGAGGATAGGTCACATCAACATACAAAGAATGAAGGAAATGCAATTCAAGAGGCTGGTTGAAGGTCTTCCCAACTTCCAAGGACAAGGTATGAAGCATTTATGTGAATCTTGTCAACTAGGGAAGCAAGCGAGACTTCCATTCAAGAAGAGTGGCTACATAAGCCAACATCCATTGGAGTTGATACATACAGATGTGTGGGGGCCAACGAAAGAGCAATCCATTGGAGGTAACAAGTACTTTGTCACTTTTATAGATGATTGCACAAGGATGGTTTGGGTTTATTTCATCAAAAACAAATCAGATGTGTTTACATGTTTCAAAGCATTCAAGGCAATGGTAGAGAAGGAAACAGGTACATATATCAAGAAGCTAAGGTCCGATGGAGGGGGAGAATATTTCTCAAATGAGTTTTCTGATTTTTTAATGGATCAAGGCATCAAGAGGCAAGTAACATGCAGGTACACACCCCAACAAAATGGAGTAGCAGAGAGAAAGAATAGATACATTGCCGAGATCGCTAGAGCAATGCTTAATGAGATGAATGTACCTAACATGTTTTGGAGTGATGCAGCAAATACCGCCGTGTATCTAATGAATAGGGCTCCTACCTCAGGGATCCATGGCTTGACACCATATCAAGCCTATTATGGTAAGAAACCTGATCTTTCCCACTTGAAGATATTTAGATGTACTTGTTATGTACATGTGCCAAGTGAATTGAGGCACAAGCTACAACCAAAGGCAGAAAAGTGTGTGTTTCTAGGATATTCAAATGATCATAAAGGTTACAGGTGCTTCAACCCAAACACAAAGGACTTGAGGATATCAAGGGATGTAGCATTTGATGAGCTACTCCCTTGGTATAAGAAGTATGATTGTATGCAGGACTATGAAGAAGAAAAGCATGGACATGATGAAGAACAAATCGACCTAGAGCTAAGCGGCCCAAGGTGTTCCATCAATGAAGATAGTTCAAGCATGAACTCACCATGGAGGGGGAGATCTTCATCAAGCTATGACGCACAATCAATCAACAAAGGCAAAGCAACATTGGTGGAGTTGGATGAAGAAGGTAATGAAGTTGAAGATGATGAAGGACACATGATGGAGAAAGAAGCCACGTCAAAGAAAGAGATCAAGTTCCCAAGGCAAAGGAGGTTTATTCCTACAAAAGGTGAAGAAAGGAAGTCTTCTAGAGTTAAGTATCCAACTCAAAGGTTTACTTATGATTCATACATGGCAACACATTATGCATATATGAACAAAGTAGTAGAAGATCATGAGCCCGATTGCTATGAAGATGCAAGTAGGTACACCGAATGGAAAGAGGCAATGCAAGAAGAGATGGACGCACTTGAGGAAACTCAAACATGGACTCTAGTGCCCAAGAAGGAGAACATGAAGGTAATAGGTAATAAGTGGGTGTATAAAGTAAAGAGGAATTCAGATGGATCTATTTCTAGGTTCAAAGCAAGCTTGGTGGCCAAGGGTTTTGCACAAACCTATGGAGTGGACTTTGAAGAGACATTCAGCCCCGTGGCAAAGACGAGCACCATTAGGACACTCATTGCAATGGCTGCTAGCAAAGGATGGAAGCTCTTCCAATTGGATATCAAGAATGCCTTTCTCAATGGAGACTTGGAAGAAGAGGTATACATGGAGCAACCACTAGGTTTTGTTCATAAAGAGTTTCCACATCATGTTTGTAGGTTGAAGAAGGCACTTTATGGCCTAAAGCAAGCTCCAAGGGCTTGGAACCAAAGATTGGTGGACTATTTGATCAAATGTGGTTACAATCAATGCAAGGCGGATCCATCTCTCTTCATCAAACAAAGAGGAGAACTTGTGGTCTACATGTCTGTGTATGTAGATGATCTTATCATTACAGGTAATGATACAAAGGGCATTGAGGAGATCAAGGCAAAGCTTGGAAAGGAGTTTAGGATCTCTGATCTTGGAGATCTTAGGTATTTTCTTGGCATTGAAGTTGTATACAAAGAAGAAGGTATTATGCTCATACAAAGGAAGTATATTCTAGACCTACTTGAGAGGTTTGGGATGCTACATTGCAAGCCTATTTCAAATCCCATGGAAGTTAATGTAAAGCTAAGCTCCATTGATGGAGAGCCATTAGAGGATGTAACTTTGTATCAATCTATTGTAGGATCTTTCAATTATGCCACAATAACCAGGCCCGACATAGCATATGGAGTTGGAGTGTTATCACAATTTATGCATAGTCCAAGGACTACACACTTGCAAGCTGCAAGAAGAATGTTGCGATATCTCAAAGCCACTATAAATGAAGGATTGTTCTACTCATTTGATGATGATATGCAGGTCAAAGCTTATTCCGATGCCGATTGGGCCGGTTCGAAGGAAGATAGAAGGAGTACAAGTGGTTACCTAGTCATGCTAGGTAGCAAGATCATCTCATGGATTTCAAAGAAGCAACCCACGGTGGCATTATCTTCCACCGAGGCTGAGTATAGAGCTTTGGCTCAAGTCACATGTGAGCTAATGTGGATTAAGAAGTTATTTATGGAGCTTAACTTGCAGGTTGACACATATCCAATTTTTTTGTGACAACATGAGTAGCATTCATCTAGCATCGAATCCTGTCTATCATGCTAGAACCAAGCATATTGAAGTGCACTATCACTTCATAAGGGAAAAGGTGATATCCAAGGAAGTTTCAATACGTCATATTGGTACCAAGGACCAAGTTGCGGACATGTTTACAAAGGCTTTGGATGGGATGAAGATTTCAAAATTCAAGCAATGCATCAACATGAAGGAGCTTGGATGAGGATGAAGAATTGAAGCTTGAGGGGGAGTGTTAAAAGTCAAGCTTCAAGCTAAAAATTCGTGGGGAATCTTTTATTGAAATGTGGAGCAATCAAAGGAAGCCAAAAGCCACGAGATTCCATCAAGAAAAGTCACTCAACCACTCCCCAAGTCATCTCAACCAATTCCTCCAAGTTAGGAGGCTGATTTGGAAAGGTAGTTCCTAGATTTTAGGGGCACACTTCTCACTATAAAAGGAGCATGTAAAGTGAGCACTAAGTGCTGGAGTTGTGATAAGCAAGCCCCTTGCTTAAGCTAGCCCCTTGCTTGCTTGTTTGTTTTCTTTTAGTAGGCATATCTATGTGTGTGCCCATGCAGTGTTGCAACTCTCTACCCGTGAGTTGTTAGCATTGGTTCTCCCTCATATTGTATCCATTTGATGTAATTCTTGTCTCATTGGATAGCTATTAGAGTCTATCTTATGCTCACAAATTCTCTGGATCATTGTCTGAGTAATCTAGGAGCAACATTCATTTTAGTGAAGTTGTGTGATTGATATCTCTCTCTGTGTGTAGGCTTTGTTGGAAATATTTTGCTCTCTGTTGTAAGGGCTGATTCTCCTTCTCTATTTATCCATTTGCTATGATTTTGGTGTCATTGGGTAGCTATTAGAGTGCTCTAAAGTTGACCCAAGTTTGAGATTCATTCTATGTATAATCTCTGAGAAACGCTTGCTGGAGTGAAGTGAGGTCTCTGCTTGACTAGCAGTTGTGAGCATTCAACTAGCTCATGTTGTAGACATTGTTTCTCTTTGTGTAAGCATCCATTTGAAGTAAAATTTGTCTTGTTGAAAAGCTCTTGATGTCTACTACAGGTCTACAAAAGCTCACTGGAGTTCTCTGCATAAGCTCTGAGTAAGAGCATTTTTGGTGTGCAGAGGTCAAAGAAGGATACCTGTGGAGGTCATTCACGCTTCGTCGTTGCTTAGGGGTTGAGATACTTCCCCCATCATGTAGAACTTCATGTTTTTTTTCTACATGATTTTTCTTGCATTTAAGGATGGGTTGACCTTCCATTTGGTTTATATGAAAATTTGTTCGTTTGATTCTGAACGCGTCAAAGTATGTGGACCTGCAAAATGAGTTAGTATATATGTATGCGTAAGAGAGCATTGACGGTAAATGTTTATGTGTATATCAAAGTGTGTGTATGTGCTCACTGAAATGTGTGTTTCAATGTCTGTTCTCATGTAGGATTACGAATGTGAATTATATATAGTTGTAATTATGTGCGTAATTCCTCATGTTCATATTTTTTTTT
Organism: Ceratopteris richardii; assembly: GCA_020310875.1. Taxonomy (NCBI): domain Eukaryota; kingdom Viridiplantae; phylum Streptophyta; class Polypodiopsida; order Polypodiales; family Pteridaceae; genus Ceratopteris; species Ceratopteris richardii. Next base: position 153,177,057 of record CM035408.1, on the reverse strand, counting down.
TTTTTATTAGGGTGTAAGTGTTTTTACATGTATGTGAGAGTGTCTCTAAGATGATGCATATGGATGTGCATTATGTGAGCAAAAAGTATATATGTACAGGTTATGTACATGTGAACACATTGCATAAGGAATGTATGTAAATTGATAATTGTAAAAATGGGGCAAAAGGACATTTGTTTCCTTGGCGACATGGAAGACTCTTTGGAGTTTTTTGGAAGGAAAAACGTGGAAGGAAAGGGAGGCTTCATGCACTAGAAAACAAGAAAGAACAAAGGGTTCTATAGAGGGCAGCGGGCTGGTTTTTGGGGGGGGGGGTCTTGGCTCTTGCTCTAGAAGAGAGGGCAACAGGGGCAGAGAGGGCTTCAAAAGATTTTGTGAAGGAAGGAGATATGGAATTACTGGATATTCTGATCTTCTGAAGAGAGTAAAGTGTATCTTTGAAGGCAGTCGTTAACGCAAACGAGGAGCATCGAAGACAGCGCAGAGGCAAAATATCAGAAACTCAATAATTATTGAGAGAAGGAGGATTTGGAGTCAATCATATAAGTTTTTGTGAAGGAAACAAAATGAGGTAAGCAGAGAAGGATTTTTAAATGAAGACGATGATGATTGCGCTCTGAGTTAATCACTAGAAGCATCCGACAACAATGAATTTGCGCAGACTCAATGGAAACAAAATGAAAACTAAATGAGGATAGAAGGATTTTTAAATGAAGATGATGATGATTGCGCTCTTCGTAACTTATCATCTGACAACAATTAATTTGTGCAGACTCATGGTTTCTGATGAGCTTTGCAAATAATGAAACTCTAAGCAGACTCGACAGTTCGTTGTCTCCTATTCTTATCAACAATATTCTTTGGGACTTTTGCGAAAGATGATGACAGAGTAGAATTGGAAACCAAAAATCACATAAAGTGTTGATTTTGATCTGCTTGGTTTATATTAGATGCACATATTGTGCTACAAATCTCTTGGTTTATATTAGATGCACATATTGTGCTACAAATCTCTGAGAAGAAGTCTCCAGTGGTAGCGCTTGCGAGCTGGGGAGATGCCTTCTCTTCGGGAAAGAAACTTTCAAGAAAGGATGCTTCAAAAGGTCAGAAGAAAGACAGTCAAGGGCTTACCGTGAATCGAGTAGAAGTAACTAAGCATAATAGTGCTTCGGTGCAATTGGAATATAAGATCAACATCACCAAGTCAAGTTTTCTCTGAAGCCGGAACCACGCAAATATGGTTTGTAATATTTGGCACCCTCAAATTACTCCAGGTTTTGTTTATGATCATTTAGTCATTGAGCAATGTTTTCTTTTTTTTGCGTATCATGCAAGAAGTAATGTATGTAATCTTTTCTTTAGAATCTCAAATATCAGTGATCTCTAATATAACTTCATAGATTTGTTTGATATGATGGTTAAAGCAACTCCATTATGTTTAATGATTCCGGAAACAAATTCTGCAATCTGTAGAATTTGTCTGTTGTTGCTCTAATTTACGTTGATCTAATAAATTTCATCATCTTCAATTCAATTTCTGGGTTCCGCAGCTCCGAAGCATCCGACAAGCATCTTTTTGATGTGTGTCTTTTCTAATTACATTTTCTAGTAAATTACATTATGTTCCGGTGGCCTAACACTGGCATGCACGGTGGACTTGAACCCAGAATTAGCTGATTACAAAAAAGACAACTAGGAATCATCAACAATGCCTTGAATATACATAATGTGAGCTAATTTGAAAGTGCACCAAATCTTCTGCTTCGAAGAATCTAACATTTCTTGGAGAACATGCGGTTCTTCCAGATCAGCATCCATGCGCACCAAACTAGAAGCAATAACTTGAGATAACAGAAGATCACTTTGGCTCTGTAAGAAAGCTTCCTGGAGATAGAAGTCATTTGATATAGTTGTATCACGGCGTAACTTAGCATCAGTAATCTCTACATCAATACGCAAAAGTCGTTCCTCTTGAATACCTACTTGCTTTTCTCGACGGTCCAATTCCTGTTGTTGAAACTGCATAGTTTTGAAGAAATCTTGGCACTCGTTCTGAATAGCTTCAATCTCTTTCTTTAACTTAATATTGTGATTGATTTCTTTATCGAGCACTTGTCCTTTTTCAAACAGTTGTTCTCTATCCTACATAAGTTCTGTTTCACCTTGAAGCGCTTTATCAGAGAGTATCTTAAAAGAGCAGCCTTAAGGTTCTGTTTCACCTTGGTGCAAGTGTTGGCCAACTCACAGCGAAGAGCAGTCATAGCATCATGTCAATGAGTGCTTGCTTTAGAAGAGCAATTTCCATGTCTTTTGCTTCAATGACATCATCATTAGCTTTAACCTATTCCTATAATAAGCATTCGTTTGCTCTAACCACCAAAATTCCTTCCTGTAATGGAGCGATATCTGCCTCTAACATATCAACCTTCGATTGATATTCAGTTCGCAGTGACTATTGAGCAACATTCAATTGAAAGGGGAGTTGTTTTGACAAATAATAAAGAAAATCACCGATCTCGACTAATTGTAGAAATGAATCCGGTGTTAAAAGGATGGACAATGGGAGAGAAGGTTTCACCGATACCGTAGCAGAAGAGGAACGTCGGGAATAATTTGGTGCTAAAGGTATACGGTGAGAGTGGGATACTTCAACCGAGTGAGTAGGGGAAGAAGTGCGTAGCGAGCGACTGGGGGTAAGGGTGCCAGAGAAGGTGAAGGAGGAGGGGTTACTGGATTCTATGTAGTGTTACCATCAAGCATGGACTTCGGTGGAGATGGAGGCATAGTTGAATCAACCTTGTCTAGCTCTGATTCATGGTGTATGGTGGATTCAACCATTACTTGTTGCATAGCTTGATGGGTGGTCTCAGCAACACTATCCTCTGGTGTTGTCTCCTTGACGACCTCCTATTGCTTGTCATCCGTCACGGTGTGTTGAATATCTCCCATAAGAGTATCTTCCATAGCTTTATCCTTAGGCGAGGGTGGGGCAGAAGAATCTTGCATGGAGGAAGCTATGTCATTATGGATTACCTTATTGGTTGATGCATGAACTATGCTTTGAGAAGGGCTGACCTTCTTACATTTCTCCCGAAAAAATTGGAAAAGATCTTCACTATCATCATCACATCCCATCACATGATCAGACCCTTCGTGCAACAACGAATTAACCATCGGAAGGCTCGAGACAAGGTTCATAACCGTGAGGAGGAACAAGAGAAGGTGAGGCAGATGGGTGTGAGGGCATTCACCTTTGGATAACTATCGCATAATGATTTGGCATTCATGATGGATACGTCAAAAAAAGAACTATGCCCAATTTATAGGTTCATGGGCGGCATCGTCAATTAGAGAATAAAAGCGCCGAGAGATATCATAAGTGCATTTCTAAAGGTTAAGGGCAGTCACCGAAAACTCCAATGCTGAACACTCTGGCTGGGGTCGGCACAAAATGGTGAATTTGTTGGAGGAATGTCGGGGAAGAAGCTATTTCATCGTAGCGAGTGGGAGAGGGGGAACTTCAGGACAGCTTGCTTATGGAAGATAAAACATCCTGGCCACAATGTTAATGGAAACCATCGTATGCGGATTAAGGCAAGTAAGAAGCCAACAAGATTGTGTCGGGCTGACATCGCCAATTATCATAATCATTGCTGTGAAGTAAGGATGACATTCTACTGAATGCTAGGGCAACTTGGTGAACGCCAACAAACTACAAGGGCCAAAAAACTCCACAAGGTCGGGGGAAAGACTGATACGAAAGGCAGTGATATTTGCAAGAGCTTCCATGGTGCAACACGTAAGCAGAATGCACATAATACAAATCACACAATGAGAACGAGTGCAAGCAAAATGATGAAGAAAAAGAGTACGAGGGCACCGGTTACGTAGAAAATGTTGGGTGAAATCATGGGCATAGACATAATCATCACAAGTGGAGGGAAACATTCAAGGATCATTACTACGTAAACATTAAGAAATTCCAAATCATGGAATATCGTGGTGGAACAGGATTAATCAATAAGAAATGGGAGGATTATGGTATGGCATAGTAGCATAGATAGTGTGTCAAAGATACCGAAACAATCATGATCCTAATGAAAGTAAAAAAGATCACATGCAAGTTAAGGAGAAGTGGGTGGCATGCAATATGGATGGAGTTTAGTTCCATTAATGGGTTTAGGGAGTAGAGTGTCATTCAATGTAGATAATCGAAAAGTAGTCGAACCAATCTGTCTTGCAATGCGGTAGGGTATGAACCAACAAAGCTTGAGCTTTCCTGCCGATCGATTAGAATTGGCATTGTAAAAAAGAAGCAATTGCCCTATTGTAAAGACCTGGTTCTTGAGGAACCAATCATGTGTTTTAGCTTACGGCAATTGGACTTCTTGGGTAATAACTTGTGCTACAATGTCACCTGTAAACTGGGCACAACCAATTCAATAGGTGCAATTTCTTCAAGACCATATGCCAGTGTAAAAGAGGTACTTCCGATAGGAAAGTAAGTCCATTGTATTGTACAATCAATATACTTTCATTTTCATGATCATTTGAGTTCATATTTCCATGTTCTTGTGAAGTATACTACTCAGTGCCATATCTCTCAGTTTTCTCTGTCTGATAGCTATACCTCTACTATATGCTCACCAATTTGCATTGCATTTGAGTGTTTCAAGCTTCAATTATGTTGAGTTGAAGTCAACCCTGTCTGTTCATTTTCATTTCTCTATCAAATATCCGACTCTTTTACTCAACTTGTCAGAGCTCTTTCGCAGTGTGTTACCCAAATGCAATGATTTAAAACTTGTTTGATATTGCATACTGTAGAGTATAAGCATAAAAACTTTCATAATCATTGAATTCTTAAATCTTGAGTTATGTGCATTTTTTTGCTCCTTGGTCTCATTACTATAGTAGCCCGTGAAAATTGAGATGATATCATCATTGTTAAACATCATTCCCAGTGCGCGGTTCATTATTTTTTATGTGATTACTCTTGAAAGTTAGCTCTTTAAGGTAACTACACTTTTGCAAAAGGAATTAAGCTAATTGCTATTGTGCTCAGAGAATTATGCAAAACACTCGACAGGTGTATGAACCAAAATAGCAATTTCTTCACCTCTAAGCTAACTCCAACTTATCTGTTTTGAGACTGATCTTCCAAGGTACATAGGGTGTCTAATACATCCATTTGCAGGCTAAGAGAGCCCACGACATACTCCTGGAGTTCATTTGTCTATTGTAGATGAAGGATTTTGCAACACCTCTTCATCTTCAAGCACATACCTATCCATCTCTTCACACCTATCGACCCGTATGAGCACATGAAAACACATAGGTGAGGCCATACAACATAACTAGCATCAGCTCGTGGTCCTGATCACCCGACCATGGTATTCCCACCTACCTACTAGCTCATTGCAATGCCATACACATAGATATAGATAGCGGGCTGGTGTAAGAAGACTTTTTTGAAATATAATATGTCTGAAGATTGGATGAGATGAGAGATAAAAAGAAAAAAAGTCAAAGCATCTCACTATTCAAGTGTTCATGGACACTAGTATATACAGGTACTCAGTCTAGGTCTTACCTTCACCTTCCTAGGTCTTGCTCCCAAAATCTCTAATCCACTTTCTAATCCTACTCGCATAACTCCTAGTTCTTAATACATCACATGTAATCTCAATACCCATATGAAATCCTTAGCTTACTTAAATCTCTTAGTGTTAATGCATTTCCTTATATATCATATGCTCAAATTATGCAGTCCTTTTTATACACATGTACAAAAGAAAAAGGAAATTGAAACAAAAAACATTTCACCTTCATAGTGTCGAAAGCCCTTTTGAATCTCCATTCTAGATTATCTTTGTTTCTTCATTTTGAATCCGCATTCTTCACTTGCTCATCTAGCTTCCTCTTTCTTTCTTAAAATCAAAGAAAAACATGAGTTATGTACATTTCTATTTGCAAAAAACATTTTTAAGTTTTATGGAGTTTTATTGAATGAGACTCTCCCTTCAATCTCTCCTTCTCTGATACATGCTCACCAAAGAAGTTGTGCTTGTAGAACAACCAACATTGTATTGCACTCATCTTAGAAACATTCTTGAAAATATTAGACTTATGAACAAGCCACTTCATTTGCTTGTTCATCCCTTGAAGGCCTGATTGGATTGCATAGATCTTGGAGAATTTGAAGATCCAAGATGTAGTCATTTGAGCATAGTCATCTTTGTTCATAATCCTCTCACTGCATCATATGAAGCTGCACATGATAAATAAGCACATGTATATAGATTTTTAAAATTTGAACTATTTAGACCATCATCAAAAAAATCCATCATACGTATGTTTTGATCCATTTTAGGGTTGAAATCATTCGAAAGAATTTCATCATTTCCATTATGATTATCCAAACTTTCACCTTCATTTCAATTAAGGTTTTGAATACATTAATAAGATTTACACTCTGAATGGTAAGATTCATCATTCTCTAATTGCAGTTTATGCTCAAACTTGTCACTATGTCTATCATGATTTCTTCTTAGTTGAATGCTATCGATTAGAGAATCTGCTTGTCTCTCTAATGTCTCCAAGAACTCTTCATCATTGCCATGGTCCAAAAACATCTATCCTTCAACATGAAGGGAATCCATATCTTCATAATCAAGAAAGACTTGAACTTCAATATCACTAGAGTCTTTCTTATTGAGGTCAACCTTATCACAATTTTGACACCTTCTAAGACTATGCATATAGTTTGATGACAACTCAATTTCTTTATTCAAAATGTTATCATAGAATTCTGCATCCATATTCATCAGCTCTTTCTCATTCTCTTCAGAGGATGTACTTAGACCGCATTCTTCATACATTTCTTCAGTCACTAATTCTTGCTCCAATCTCTCATCATATATGAGAATCCCGGCATATACATCCAAATCAACTCGAGCTTCATCAATGCAACATTTTAATTTCATCTTTACTTGTTGATCTTTACTAGGTAATGAGCATGCATCATATCTTTCATACATTTGAATGAATGTTGCATTCTCCTTCTCATGGCCCATTTCTTCAGCATATAGAGTGAACTCATCATAATCTCGATTTTCATCAGGATGTATCTTTTCAAAGAGTGCGACATCACTCACATATATGTCATTATACTGATGCCCAATCAACAACTCATTCTTACCCCATGATTAGGATCACTCTCTTGTACCTCCAAAGAGTCATTTAGTGTGGCATCACTCAAGGTTATTTCACAATCTTGATCATGATCCAAACTATCTGTAGGCTTAGCATCATGCTTTTTACCATCAGCATACATACCACTATCTAGAGGACTCATTATTTGCATATCCTCTAGATTAGCATCATGCTCATCTCTGTCATCATACATTTCAATGTCTAGAGGCCTCCTTATTGTCATGTCCTCCTTCATATAAGTAGGTTCATTTTCTTGCATTTCTGTATGCATGTATAATGTGGGTTCCAGCATATCCTTTTTCTTACCCATGGGATCTTTTGTTGATAGGTCCTCAGGTTCATCATCGTGTTCCATTGCAATTTCTTCATGTAATTTAATCATTAGATTAGAAATTGTATCTGAATCATGTGTCAGATGGGGTTCATTAGATAGATTTACTGAATTTTCTATTCGTATCTCATCTTTTATCTCCATTCCGTCATCTACGAGCCTTTTAGATATCTTTATCTCTTTGTTTGCATCTTGAAGAATTTCTTGATTTGTTTGTTTTTCATCTATTGGATGCAAATGAGTTTATTGGAGTATGGGAAACCTCATCAGGATTTCTTGTTTGGATTTATTGAATTTTGTTCTGTTTTATATTTGGTTTTTTTTTATTTGATTTTGATTGTCTTTCACATGCTCCTTTTCTACTCCCATCATAAGAGTTTGTGCATATATAGCACTTGAAGATGTGGCCATCGTAAAAGTATCTACAGGCTCTAGGTATCTTGGATCCTTGGAGATTGCTTCATTTATGCTTATAAGTTCTTTTCGGGAATCCTCTTCATAAGCATGTACGTATATTCCATGCATATTTATCTTATGCTCAACTGGGTTTCTATTATTCTATGGATTTGAAAATCATTACTTGTGTTTGAAATGCATGGAGTTTGCACATCTTCTTCATCTGAATGAATGTCAGCTTTCCAATCCTTTAAAATTTTTTCAATTGTTTGTTGTTTATTCACTTATCTCCTCATAGTTTCGTGGATGAGCATCCAGTCCTCTGTGAGCCTTGAGTCGGAGTCTATATCTTGCAGAAGTTGAATTAGTTCCACTTGGGCTTTAACATTGATTGTTTGAAGAAACAAGGACACCCTTTCATGACTTATGCTCCTCTTATCATGCTCATAAAGATCATTATATTGTCACTCAAACTCTCTTTTGATCTCTAGAATCGGCCGATCTTTAGGCATATGGAACCACCTCAGGAAGGACTAATGAGTCACTTTGTCTATGTCCTCCAGCATGAACTACTTGAGGAGCATCGCTTTGTATTGATATCATTTCATATGGTTTATTTGCATGAGTTGATCACGTAAATTGTATTCACACCCATAGGCAAAGTTTTGCATAACTCCTCATCCATCATCGGAGTTAAACCGACACCTAGGTATTTGGCCTCAAGTTCACACTCTTAACAGAACCTAGATATATTTTTCCTATTGAAAAATCCGCACCACTTTACTAGTCGCTCATGAAGGGATTGGATGGCTTTTTGACACCTATCCTCTTCCTGAAAGCATATGAACTGAGCTAGGAGATCTTCCATGTCCAAAGTGCTAGACCGCTCAATTTTTGGATGCTAAATCGATTCTTCATTGCACCAGCTCACGTCAAGCAGCCGAAATGTAATGTGATTTACTAGAAAATGTAATTAGAAAAGATGCACATGGAAAGGTTGTAGCATAATGCTTGTATCTTTTTGGAGAATGAAAAAGTGCAAAAGCAGATGCGCGGGGAGTGAGATACAGGACTGTGGGTCTATTCGGTGTGCTTGTGGGATGCTTCGGAGCAACTTTTATTTAAATTGGTGTATTGGCTTCCTATTGTCCTGTGTGTTAGACATTTCGGTAATCTTGTGTGTATGATACTTTGCTGATGAAGATATAAATTTAACTGTGGTTGCGTGTAATTCTCCGGTGAAGAATAAGTGTTATTCTTCGTTAATGACTGTCATAACTTTATCACAGTGATGTACTCGATATGCCGTTAGAGAATCTAGTGGTGAAATTGTTAATTGCAAGTGTGTTGGTGGAGAGTCAGAGTAAAGTGATGAGTAAATCTATGTAATGAATGTTTTCTTTCAGAAAATAATTATAGGGCCTCTGTAATATAGACCCTTGACCATCCCAAGAACCCTCTAAATGGTTAATTCCTAAGTATCATTAACATTGGCACCGTCCATGGGACATGGAATAGCTAGTCTGAGGAAATATTAAGGTTTGATGAAAGAAAGAATTCTATGATATATGCTTGTAACACATTCTGGTGAATCTTATCCAAAGTACCAAAGTGATCAGCATCCGTGCAAGGTTACTAGTAGGTTAGGAACATGCTCTGATAGCAGTGGTGAAGGACAATCATCTAAAGGAAAGCGTGATTCACGAACTAGTGGGGTGGCACCACAACATTTTCTTGTTCAAGGATTACAGAGTATACTAGAGTTACAACCTGCTCAATCTGTTCAAAGTGTGATGAGTCGAGTAGGTGTTCATTTCGGTGATAGCCTGGTGAATTTCAGTGGCAACCCAACTTTTAGTTCTGATTTTGGTAGTACTAGTACATTTGTGGGTGGAAGTTTTGGTGAAAAGTCCATCTCAGTAATAAAATAAGAGGAATGGTAGTCAAATTCAGACGTGTGTGATCAAATCAGTGATACCATATGATCGAAGACTTTGCAAAGTGACTACACGACAAAGCAACAATTAGAATCAACTTGTTCAAGTAATTCCGAATTGATACTTCCTCTTGATTTATATGACATGAGTAGTACATCTCAATAACAATAGCAGCAACAACATGAGCAGCAATAGCATCATCACCAACAACAACAACAACAACAGCAGCAACCACAATAGCAGCAGCACGTCATACACCCATGATTGATACCTATTGGAGTCACATATACTAAATTTGGTGGATTTCTAGGTGATGATCTTGATGCTTATGTCCATACTTTTGAAATTAATTATGGTGCACCAAACTATGCAGCGGATCCGGCATATAAGGCTATAGTGTTTCAATCCACTCTTGTTAATGAAGCTGCTCTTTGGTTAACAGAATATGATATTAATCATTTTGTTCAATACGAATATTTTAAGAATGCCTTCTTACAATGTTCTTGATTAAAGAAAAATGTGGTAGAAATCTTTGATTACTTACAAAACAATAGACTGAAATCACATCAGAGTGTGCAAGAGTATGAAACTTTATTTCGTACTCATTTACGGCAGCTGCCACAAGTGCATGCTAATTTTACCGGACAATGTGACTAATCAATGGTTTATAAATGGACTAAATCCCCAACTCAAACAAGTTATGATTATTCGATGTGTGGGCGGTATGACCTTGGATGCAGCCATCACTATGGATTACAGTTGGAACATAAGGTTGGTGGTTTTACTGAAGATCTGGATTGGCTAAAAGCCTCCAAGAGTAAGAACGATGATCCATTGAAGCACATATATTGCACCAAGTGTAAGAATCCACGGCATACTACTACAACCTGTGCACTAGGTCAAATGTATTGTGCTATTTTTGACCGACTCAGTTCAGAATGACTCCTAGGTGTTACCAATCTCACCTTCGTATTATGACACCCTCATGATTTTTCTAACCATCGAATGTCCTCCAAATACTACCTTGACATCAGCTAGCTATAAATTGGCTATGTATCGTCACCGATTTGCATCATCGTGAGTCGATTGTATTATATGGATCCATTTATCATTATGATGTATTCCGCCACATGAAGTCTCTTCAATAATTGCAATGGCTCATTATACTTCTTTCGGTGGGTATTCCTCGATGGATCTTATGTACTGATAAATTCTACATAGTGGGTTATGGTGGCTCACAATGCATCATGATATTACTGCTTATATTCAACAATGTGATGCCTGCCAGCGAACTATACAACCTTTTCAGCTTGTGCTTCCCCTTGAGCCCTTCCAAAAGTGGGGATTGGATTTTATTGATACTATTGTTGGGAAAGATGGATGGACATGCCAAGAAATGAGTAGGTACTACAAATTCCTACTTTGTTCTAGAGCTCTTCCACTTTAGAGTTGAGTTGTAGGCCCTCTTAGGTTTCCAATGAAACTAAAAAAGTGCTAATGGACTTTGAAAATGATGCAAGTGATGATTAATTCAAAACACACTACTTCCCAGTTCACAATCTAATGAAAACCTTCTATTTTGCTTCACACACCTATTGCTTGTTAAGCTCGGTGCTTCCAATACATTAGAAATTAAATAAATTCCTTTTGGAGATATCATATTAGCTTAAAGACCTAATGATTCCAAGTGGAATAACTTAAAATGGTTAACTATGCACAAAGCAACCAATTTAGCAAGTGTAGCTTTACCCCTGATTTTTTAAGACCTCTGTAGAGAATGATCAGTGCTACTTCGACAAGCGTTTCTCCCAACCCACTAAATTAAATGTCTACAAACTTTCTTAGCCCATAGAGGACCTAGAGCTACTTCCAATGAGCTATAGAAAATTGAAAATCATGGAGTAATGACTAAGATATGAGCAATACAAAATGACTGTTCTGAGTGACAATGACAGAGACATCAATAGATGTAAGCAATGATCGATTGTATTATATGAAAAGTTATACATGATCATTGGCCTGATAATCAATGCCCAATGATGGTGAGAAGTGTAGGCTATGAAGTGAGCCTCACTCTCTTACAATATGATCAACTAAGATCTCGGAATGGGAGTGATCTATCCGCGAGATTTTACATTCATCTTTTATAGATGCTTCATTCAAAGTAAGAATTTGAATTCAACTTTGGCACTCACTAAAAAATTATCCAAGTAATCTAGGAGATTTTATCTCTAAGAAACTCATATCTTTCCTATGCATCTATATCCACGAGTTTTCTGGCTTTTACAAATATTCCTTCAAGTCAATTTGACTTTTACAAATGGTAAAAAATAAAGAATCCATAGCAATGGTTCTCATGGGTCTTCAATCAATTTCACATGAAGTCTTCTCATGCTTAGCCAAGTGTGTAGGCTTGGCATTTGCACCAAAAGCTCCCCCTCAAGTCAAACATCTTGGCTTGATCTTCTTGATCAATCTTCTTGTATGTCCTACAATCCAATCATAGCTTTAAAACTTCAAGGATTAGTACCATCAAGTGCTTAGGTCAAAACGTTTGCACATTGCATATTAGTTCATACATATGCCAACTGAATTTCCTTGCTCAATAGCTTCTCTCTCACATAATGATAGTGGACCTCTATATGCTTGTTCCTAGCATGATAAATAGGATTTGTTGCAAGATGTAAGGAGCTTGTATTATCTCTAAAAACTATTGGAGGTATAATGTGAAATCCCAAATCCACATATAGAAATCTCATCCATATGAGCTCTTCAGTAGCATTGGCCAATCCTCTGTATTATGCCTCTATTGAAGACAAAGCAACAATAGGTTGGTTCTTACAAGACCATTATATGGGCTTGTCTCTTGCAAAAGACAGATAACGTGACATAATCCTTCTATCATCTTTGCAACCTGCCCAATCTACATCTGAGTATATCTTGATGTCCAAATCTGAAGTATAAGGAAAGTATAGACCTTGATTTTGAGTGCCCTTAAGTTACTTCGAAATTCTCTTGGCAGCTTCCAAGTGAGCTACTCTAGGTTTATGCATAAATTGACTTAGAACACTTACTCTATAAGCAATATCAATCCTTGTCAATGTAGCATAATTTAAGACTCCCACTATGCTTTGGTATCCTACAATATTCTCAGGCACATCACCTTCATGAGCACTTAATTGTTGGTTCACCTCCATAGGAGTGCTTGCTACCTTTGCATCATGCAATTGAAATTTCTTCAACATGTCCTGTACATACTTTCTTTGAGTAATGTAAATGCCAGATTTAGTATAGACTAACTCAAGTCCAAGAAAATACTTTAGTGATCCAAGATCACTGATTTTGAACTCCTTCATCATTTGATTTTTTATCTGCTTGATGCCATTAGTATCATTACCTATAAGTATGATATCATCAACATACACACATAGATATATACCTCAGAATTACTTCCCTTAACAAACAGAGAAGTATCTGCTTTGCTCATGATGAATCCTTAATCTTGAAGATATGTAGTCAACCTATGGTTACATGTCCTAAGTGCATACTTTAATCCATAAATAGCTTTGTTCAGATTACACACATATGTTACCTTGCTTGGGTCCTGATCGCCAAGAGGTTGGGACATGTAGACCTCCTCTAAAATCCAGCCATTTAGAAATGCATTTTTTACATCCAATTGCTACATGTTCCAATTCTTTGATGCATCCACACTTACCAACACCCTAATGGTTCACATCTTTTCCACAAGTGAGAAGGTTTATTCATAATCAAATCCTTGGGTTTGTGCAAAACCTTTAACCACAAGTCTAGCTTTGTACTTGCTTATTGATCCATCAGAATTCCTCTTGATCTTGTAGATCCACCTAAAACCAATTACATTCATACACTCCTTTGGCACTAGCTCCCAAGTATCATTCTCCTTGAGTGCTTCAATTTCTTCATCCATAGCATCCTTCCATTTTGCCTTGGTTTGTGCCTCTTGATATGATGATGGCTCTTTAAGTGAAAAATCTTTTGTAAGATAAATAGAATGTTTAGTAACTAAAGAAGTGTCATACCCATATCTAATTGGCTTCTTGCTCTCCCGTTGTGATCTTTTGATTGCTTGGTTGGATGATTCAGGTATATCCTCCAACTTCTTCATCTTGAATTTGCCTTTCGACTTCCATGCCTTGAATTCTTCTAGGTTGATGATACCTTCATCATCTGAGTTGATGTGTTCAATATGGTTTGGATCCTCCTTGGTGAGGCTTGGAAGTTCCTCTTCCAATTCATAAGGCAATTTTACTTTCCTCCATTCACTTTCAAATCAAGAATCATTCTCATCAAAGACAAAATCTCTACTAACCATAAATCGTTTGTTGGAAGGATTGTAAAACTTGTATCCTTTGTGATTCAAGTCCTACCCTATGAAGATCCACTTCTCTGCCTTAGGTTCTAGCTTACCTCTGATTTGAGAAGGGATATGCACATAAGCAACACATCCAAAGATCCTGCAATGATCAAGTCAAGGTCTTACTACAATGCCATGCTTCATATGGGGTCATCCCATCAAGAGACTTTGATGGCAAGCTGTTCAAAAGGTAAGTAGCACTAGATACACTTTGTGCCCACAAATAATTAGGTATTTTTTTCTCATTTAGCATTGACATAGCTATTTCAACAATTAGTTTATGTCTCCTCTCTACCACCCCGTTTTGCTCAGGGGTATACCTAGTTGTAATTTCTCTCTTGATTCCTCTATCCTGCTGGAATGCATCAAAATCATTTGAGTACTCACCTCCTCCATCTGGCCTTGGTCTCTTTACGCTTCTTCCTGTTTGGTTTTCAACAAGTGCAAGATACTTCTTAAAGCAACTAAATACTTTATCTTTCTGCTTCATAAAATATAAGATAGTCCACCTACTGAAGTCATCATTGAAATATACATAATACCTTGATCCTGAAATTGAGGGATACTTACTTGGTTCCCATACATATTTATGGACAAGCTCCAAGTAGTCCTCATGCATGTAGCCTTTCCTCAAGAAGGGTAACCTGTGAGATTTTCCAAACAGACAAGGACCACATTTATAGATCATGTGCCAAGCACACAGTGATCTCTATGAATTTTCTTTAATGTTCTCTCACCAATGTGTCCTAATCTCTTATGCCAAATTTGAAGCTCTAATAATGTTTGATCTTTGTAACTATAAAGTGCAATATACCTTGTATCTTCAAGTTCAAAAGTAAATAATCTACCTCTTTTTTCTCCTTTGGCAATTCTCTTGAATCCATGTTGGGGATCCTCCACAAATGCTCCATATTTGTTGAACGTGACCTACAAACCCTTTTCCAAAATTTATCCAACACTCATCAGATTTTTGGTAATTGTAGGTACATAAAGAACCATGCTCAACAGATTTCTATTCCCATCAGAGGCTTTTACATTTCCTACCTTGATCGCTCAGTAGATGGCATCATCACGTGTTTGTTCCTGATGTTTTCCCTTAGGTTCCTCAAGGTCAGAGAGAAGAGCTACATCACCTTCACATGGTTTGCGCATCATGAGTAAATGTAGAAGAGATGTACATCATTCATACCCTTCTTTGAAGTCATAATCATAATCAGAAGAGAATTCTCTTGTTCCTCTGTATAATTATTGTAGTCTTTCCTTGATTTGTAGCCTCCTTTATAGTTGTTATTGTAATTGTTGTTGTAGTTGTTATTGTAGCCTTGATGATAGTTAAATCTCCCTCTTGATTGTGTATATCCATCTCCTCTACCTCTCTGATTCTTGAAGTTCCTATAACACTCATCTGTAGTGTGATTTGAAAAACCTCAAATATTACATGGGGAAGAGTTGAACGTTCTCCCCCTACCTTGCTTACCTCGTATGACCCTACCTCTTCAGTTTCTTCCTCTCCCTGCATAGTTGGCTTGAGAGGTTGTACCTTCATCCTCAATCTTCTTGCTTTTCCCTTTCTCTTTAGATTTGCCTTTATCTGTGTATAAGGCAGAAGAGCTATTACCTCTTTATGACTCTCCATTGATTTTTAGCTTGGCTTCATGGGTAAATAGTTGCCCCATGAGTGTGGTGAGATTTAGAATCTACATGTCCATGTACAAGTCCATAGCAGTTGTGAAGCTTTCCCATTGTCATCTGCTTTAATGCCATTGATCAATTGTCTAACAATTTTCTCCTCTTCCATTTCTTCTCCTATGCTTGCCAATTTGTCAGCCACATCCTTGACTTTGGTCACATACTCAGAGATGCATTTCGTAGGTTGCTTTCTTTGAGAGGTAAACTCAATCCATAATTCGTTCTTCCTGGCCCTTGTGTTGGAACAAAAATGTGAAGACAGTGTTTTCCAAGTCTCTTGGGATGTCTTACAGTTCCTAATGTGTGGAAGAAGAAAATCAGAGATTGAGTTAAGTTAGTATGACCTTGTTAATGCATCCTTGGCATACCATGAATTGAGTCTTTCATGCTCCTCTCTTGCAAGTTGTCCTTTGCTTCTAAAAATGGGCATTTCCTCATCTCCTGAGATGTATCCATAGACGCTCCTTTCTTGCAAGTATGTCTTCATCCTCAAGGACCATGCTTCATAGTTTCTCCTATCCAATTTATCAATGAAAGAAGGAAAATCAGCTCCCATTTTACCTTAACTTTGGTCTAATACCACTATTGAGAAAGATGGATGGACACTCCAAGAAATGAGTAGGTACTGCAAATTCCTACTTTGTACAATCCCTCTTCCACTTGAGAGTTGCGTTGTAGGCCCTCTTAGCTTTCCAATGTCACGAAAAAGCTGCCTATGTACTTTGGAAATGATGCAAGTAATGATTAATTCAAAACAGACTACTTCCCACGCTAGAATCCAATGAAAACCTTCTATTTTGATTCACATACCTGCTGCTTGTTAAGTTTAGCAATTCTAGTACAGCAGGAATTAAATAAATTCCTTTTGGAGATATCAATTTAACTTAAAGACCTAATGATTCCAAGTGGAATCACTTAAAATGGTTGACTATGCACAGAAGAATCAATTTAGTAAGTGTAGCTTTACCCCCGATTTTTTGGGACCTCTGTAGAGAATGAACAGTGAACACTTCGACGAGCTTTTCTCCCAATCCACTGAATGGAATGTCTTTTATTATTGTCAGCATGTCCTGACTGAGATATGAGAAATACAAAATGACTGTTATGAGTGGCAATGACAGAGAGATCAATAGATGTAACCAATGATCTATTGTTCTATATGAAAATGTTGTACATGATCATTGGCATGGTAATCAATGCCCAATCATGGTGAGAAGTGTAGGCTATGAAGTGAGCCTCACTCTCTTACAATATGATCATCTAAGAGCTCAGAATTGGAGTGATCTAACCGCAAGATTTTACATTCATCTTTTATAGATGCTTCATTCAAAATTCGAATTTGATTTCAACTTTGGCTCTCACTAAAAAATGATCCACTAGTCTAGGAGATATTCTCTCTAAGAAACTTGTATCTTTCCTATCCATCTGACTCCATGAGTTTTGTGGCTTTTACAAGTATTCCTTCAAGTCAATTTGACTTTTACAAATGATAAAAGATAAAGAATCCATAGCAATGGTTCTCATGGGTCCTCAATCAATTTCACATGAAGCCCTCTCATGCTTCGCCAAGTGTGTAGGCTTGGCATTTGCACCAACACCTATTACGCCTCATTCTATTGTTACAAATCATTGTTATATCCTTACTTGTACTCATTATGCTACTCCTTGGGTTGAAGCTTGGTCATTATGGTTGGCAACTCCTTCGGTGGTTGCTAAATGTTTACTTCGTGATGTTTTTCTTGTTATGGGCTCCCTTGGGAGATTGTATCTGATCAAGGCACTCATTTTGCTAATACATTAATGCAATACATATGTGTGCCTTAGAATCACACCTTGATATGGCATAAAGCTCATCTCTTCGAGGTCTTCTATGAGGTCTCTCTAACCACAACTAAAGCTGCCATCTATTTATAGTTGAGCTTGGGAGGCTAACTTCCCTCAATCACTCTCCAATCAATTAGTGATTGATTTGATTCTCTATCTACCACAAATCACGAATTTGTGGCTCCTCTTTCCCTTTCTGATCAAGTGGATGAAACCACCTAAGATTCTTTCACTTTTACATTAAGTAAAGTCTTCAAAAGTTACAAGAGGTAGTTCACAAGTGAACTTTACATTGTCTTCATTTTAAGGCTTCTTCCTTGAATTTGTGGGACTCAAGCCAATACTTAGGCGTGGCATAGACTTGCTCCAATAGATCCCCCTCAAGCCAAGTATGCTTGAGGTCTTCAATCTTCCAAGATTACCTGCAAACCTATCATAGCCTTGAATTTTCAAAGCTTTGTACCATCCAATGCTTTGGTTATAATATCCGCACATTGTTGATGAGTGGATACATATGATATTTGAATCTCTTTTCTTAGAACCTTCTCTCATAGATAGCGATAATGAACGTCAATATGTTTAATCCTTGCATGAAAAATAGGATTAGCAGCCAAATGAATAGAACTCATATTGTCACCAAAAATAGTTAGAGTTCCAAACTCCAATCCAAGATCTTTGAATAATGTCTTCATCCACATAGCTTCTTGTGTAGCTATGGCAAGACCTCTGTATTCAGCTTCAGTAGAAGAGAGAGCAACTGTGGGTTGCTTCTTGGATGACCATGAAATAAGCTTTGAACCTGCAAAGGTAACATAGCCTGAAGTGCTCCTTCTATCTTCCTTGGAGCCAGCCCAATCTGCATCAGAAAATAGCTTCAAACCTAAATCAGATACATAAGGATAATAAAGTCCTTCCTTTATGGTTCCTTTGAGATACTTGATAATCCTTTTGGAAGCATCCATGTGTGGTTTCCTTGGTGTGTGCATAAATTGACTTACCACACTCACACTGTAACATATATCTACTCTTGTCAATGTGGCATAGTTGAGACTACCCACTAGACTTTGATATGATGTGATGTCCGCTATGCGTTCACCTTCATGTGAGCTCAATTTTTGATTGACTTCCATTGGAGTACTTGCAATCTTACAATCTTGCATCTTGAATTTTGCCAACATGTCCTTAATGTACTTTCTTTGAGTGAGAAACAAACCATGATCTTTGTAGACAACTTTCAAACCTAGGAAGTAGGTAAGTGAACCCAAATCACTATCTTGAACTCTTCTCTCATCGGATCCTTGATCTTCTTCATACCATCTACATCATTTCCTTTCAATATAATATCATGTACATATACACATAGGTAGATGATCTCAGAATTACTCTTTTTAATAAAGAGTGAAGGATCTGCCTTGCTTGATTGAAAGCCTTTATCCTGCAAGAATGAAACAAGCCTGAAATTCCAAGCTCTTGGAGCTTGCTTGAGACCATACAATGCTTTGCTAAGTTTACTCACATAATCAGGATAAACTTGATTCTCTAAACCAGGTGGTTGTGCCATATATACCTCTTCTGTTATCCAACCATTCAAGAATGCATTCTTTACATCTAGTTGAAGTATCTTCCAATTCTTGGAAGAGGCAATACTAAGTAAAACTCTAATAGTAGGCATCTTTTCCATAGGAGAGAAGGTCTCCTCATAATCAATTCCCTCAGTTTGTGCAAAGCCTTTTGCTATAAGCCTTGCCTTCTACCTGTTAATGGAACCATCAGAATTCTTCTTAAGTTTATAGACCCATCTTGAGCTTATTACCTTCATGGATGAAGTTCTAGGCACCAAATCCCAAGTGTCGTTTTCCTCAAGTGCTTCAATCTCTTCCTTCATTGCATGTTTCCATTTTGTTTTTGCTTTGGCCTCTTCAAATGATGATGGCTCCTCTTGGTTTATGTCCTGTGCTATGTAGATAGAATGTTTAGTTACAAACCCATACCTTTCTCATTTTTTCTTTTCCCTCATAGATCTTCTTAGGCCATGATGTCATGATTCTGCCTCATGCCCAAGTTCCTGCAATTTTGCTTTACCTTTAGACTTCCATGCTTTGATCTTTTCCATCTGAGATTCTTCATCATTGGGCAGGTTGCAAAGATGATACAAGGATTATGTCAGGTTATCTATCTTTTTCAGGAGACAAGCCTATATCATGGTCTTGTAAGAAGCAACCTATTGTAGCTTTCTCGTCAATAGAGGCAGAATATAGAGGATTGGCCAATGCTACTCAAGAGGCCATATGGATGAGATTTCTATATGTAGATTTGGGATTGCATACTATACCTCCAATAATTTTTGGAGATAATACAAGCTCCTTACATCTTGTAGTAAATCCTATTTATCATGCTAGGACCAAGCATATAGAGGTCCACTATCATTATGTAAGAGAGAAGCTATTGAGCAAGGAAATTCAGTTGGCATATGTATGAACTAATATGCAATGTGCAAACTTATTGATCAAAACACTTCATGGTACTAATCTTTGCAAGTTTAAAGCTATGATTGGATTGTAGGACATACAAGAGATTGATCAAGAAGATCAAGCCAAGATGTTTGACTTGAGGAGCAGGTGTTGGTGCAAATGCCAAGCCTACACACTTGGCTAAGCATGAGAAGACTTCATGTGAAATTGATTGAAGACCCATGAGAACCATTGCTATGGATTCTTTATTTTTACCATTTGTAAAAGTCAAATTGACTTGAAGGAATAAAGCCAGAAAACTCGTGCATTTAGATTGATAGGAAGATACGACTTTCTTAGAGAGAATATCTCCTAGATTAGTCGATAATTTTTTAGTGAGTGCCAAAGTTGAATTCAAATTCAAATTTTGAGTGAAGCATCTATAAAAGATTAATGTAAAATCTCCTGGTTAGATCACTCCAATTTTCAGCTCTTAGTTGATCATATTGGAAGAGAGTGAGGCTCACTTCATAGCCTACACTTCTCACCATCATTGGGCATTGATGATCATGCCAATGATCATGTACAACTTGTCATATAATACAATAGATCATTGCTTACATCTATTGATGTCTCTGTCACTGTCACTCAGAATAGTCATTTTGTATTGCTCATATCTTAGTCATTACTCTGTGATTTTCAATTTTCTATAGCTCATTGGAAGCAGCTCTAAGTCTACTATGGGCTAAGAAAGTTTGAAGACATTTATTTTAGTGGGTTTGGAGAAAATCTCGTCCAAGTGGCAATGATCATTCTGTAGAGAGGTCCTAAAAAATCAGGGGTAAACTCCACTTGCTAAATTGATTGCTCTGTGCATAGTTAACCATTATAATTGATTCCACTTGGAATCGTTTGGTCTTTAAGTTAATATGATATCTCTAGAAGGAATTTATTTATTTCTAATGTATTGAGAACACTGAGCTTAACAAGCAGTAGGTGTGTGAACCAAAACAGAAGGTTTTCATTGGATTGTGAATTGGGAAGAAGTGTGTTCTGAACTATTCATTCCTTGCATCACTTCGAAAGTCCATAGGCACTTTTTTAGTGTCATTGGAAAGCTAAGAGGGCCTAAAACGCAACTCTGAAGTGGAAGAGGGCTGGTACAAAGTAGGAATTTGCAGTACCTACTCATTTCTTGGCGTCTCCATCCATCTTTCCCAACAATAGTATCAATAAAATCCAATCCCCACTTTTGGAAGGGCTCAAGGGGAAGCACACACTGAAAAGGTTGTATAGTTTGTTGGTAGGCATCACACTATTCAATATAATCATTAATATCATGAAGCATTGTGAGCCACCATAACCCACTATGTAGAATTTTTTAGTACATAAGATCGACCGAGAAATGTCCACCGGAAGAAATAGAATGAGCCATTGCAATTATTGAAGAAACTTCATGTGGCAGAATACATCATAAGAGTGTGCCAAATGAGTCCATATAATACAATTGAGTCAAAATGATGCAAACAGGTGACTATACATAGCCAATTTATGGCTAGCTGATGTCAAGGTAGTATTTGGAGGACATTCAATGGTTAGAAAAATCATGAGGGTGTCATAATATGAAGGTGAGATTGGTAACACCCAGGAGTCATTCTGAAGTGAGTCGCTCACAAATAGCACAATACATTTGACTTAGTGCATAGGCTGTAGTAGTATGCCATGGATTCTTACATTTGGTGCAATATACATGTTTCAATGGATCATCGTTCGTACTTGTGGAGGCTTTTAACCAATCTAGATCTTCACTAAAACCACCAACCTTATGTTCTAACTGTAATGCCATAGTGATGACTGCATCCAAGGTCATACCACCCACACATCGAATAATGATAACTTGTTGAGTTGGGGGTTTAGTCCATTAATAAACCATTGATTAATCACATTGTTCGATATAATTAGCATGCACTTGTGGCAGCTGCCATAAATGAGTATGAAATAAAGTTTCATACTGTTGCACTCTGTGATGCGGTTTCTATCTATTGTTTTGTAAGTAATCAAAGATTTCTGCCACATTTTCTTTTAATCAAAAAAGTTGAAAGAAGGCATTCTTAACATCTTCGTATTGACCAAAATGATTAATATCATATTCCGTTAACCAACGAGAAGCTTCATTAGCAAGAGTGGATTGAAACACTATAGCCTTATATGCCGGATCTGCTAGATAGTTTAGTGCAGCATAATTAATTTCGACAGTATGTACATAAGCATCAAGATCATCACCTCCAAATCCACCAAATTTAGTATATGTGACTCTGATAGGTATCAATCGTGGGTGTATGACCTGCTATTGCTATTGTTGTTGCTGTTGTTGTTGTTGTTTGTGTTGATGCTATTGTTGCTAATGTTTTTGTTGCTATTGTTATTGCTATGTACTACTCATGTGCGTCTTTTCTAATTACATTTTCCAGTAAATCACATTACATTCCAGGCTTCTCGATGTGAGCTAGTGTATTAAAGAATCCATTTAGCATCCAAAAATTGAGCGATCTTACACTTTGAACATGGAAGATCTCCTAGCTCAGTTCATATTCTTTCAGGAAGAGGATAGGTGTCAAAAAGCTATCCAATACCTTCATGAGCGACTAGTAAAGGGGTGCGGATTTTTCAATGGGAAAAATATATCTAGGTTCTCTTAAGAGTATGAACTCGACACCAAAGACCTAGGTGTCGATTTAACTCCGATGATGGATGAGGAGTTATGCAAAAGCTTTGCCTATGTGTGTGAATACAGTTTATGTGATCAACTCATGCCAATAAACCATATGACATGATGCCAATACAATACAATGCTCCTCAAGTACTTTATGCTGGAAAACATAGACAAAGTGAGTCGTTAGTCCTTCTTGAGGTGGGTTTATAAGCCCAAAGACCGGCCGATTCTAGAGATCAAAAGAGAGTTTGAGTGACAATATGATGATCTTTATGAGCATGATAAGAGGAGCATAAGTCATGAAAGGGTGTTGTTGTTTCTTCAAACAATCGATGTTAAAGCCCAAGTGGAACTAATTAAACTTCTGCAAGATATGGACTCCGACTCAGGGCTCACAGAGGACTGGATGCTCGTCCACAAAACTCTAGGGAGATACGTGAAGAAACAACAAACAATTGAAAAAAATTTAAAGGATTGGAAAGCTGACATTCATTCAGATGAAGAAGATGTGCAAATTCCATGAATTTCAAAAACTAAAAATGATTTGCAAATCCATAGAATAATAGAAACCCAGTCTGGCGTAAGACAAATATGCATGGAATATACATACATGCTTATGAAGAGGATCCCCAAAAAGAACTTATAAGCATAAATGATGCAATGTCCAAGGATCCAAGATACCAAGAGCTTGTAGATACTTTTACGATGGCCACATCTTCAAGTGCTATATATGCACAAACTCTTATGATGGGAGTAGAAAAGGAGCATTTGAAAGACAATCAAAATCAAATCAAACAAAAACCAAATATAAAACAAAACAAAATTCAATAAATCCAAGCAAGAAATCCAAATGAGGTTTCCCCTACTCCAATAAACTCATTCGCATCCAATAGATGAAAAACAAACAAATCAAGAAATTCTTCAAGGTGCAAACAAAGAGATAAAGATATCTAAAGGCTCGTAGATGACCGAATGAAGATAAAAGATGAGATACAAAGAGAGAATTTAGCAAATCTATCTGAAGATCGAGCTCAAGATGCTTCCTTACGTGGTGACATTGGGCAAGATGTGGAATATGATTGGATGTCAATTGATGGTGATGAACCCCTACTGACACATGATTCGGATACAATTTCTAATCTAATGATTAAATTAGATGAAGAAAATCCAATCAAACACGATGATGAATCTGAGGACCTATCAAGAAAAGATCCCATGGGTAAGAAAATGGATATGCTGAAACCCAAATTATAGATGCATATAGAGATGCAAGAAAATGAACCTACTTATATGAAGGAGGACATGCCAATAACGACTCCTCTAGAGATTGAAATGTATGATGACAGAGATGAGCATGATCCTCATCTAGAGGATATGCAAATGATGAGTCCTCTAGATAGTGGTATATATGTTGATGGTGAAAAGCATGATGCTAAGCCTACAGATAGTTTCGATCAAGATCAAGATTGTGAAATGCTCTTGAGTGATGCCACATTAAATGAGTCTTAAGAGGTACAAGAGAGTGATCCTCATCATGGGGGTAAGAGTGAGTTGTTGATTGGGCATCAATATAATGACATGTATGTGAGTGATGTCGCACTCTGTGAAAAGATACATCCTGATGCAAATCGAGATTATGATGAGTTCACTCTATATGCTAAAGAAATGGGCCATTAGAAGGAGAATGCAACATTCATGCAAATGCATGAAAGATATGATATGGGCTCATTACCTAATAAAGATCAACAAGTAAAGATAAAATTAAACGGTTGCATTGATGAAGTTCGAGTTTATTTGGATGTATATGCCGGGATTCTCATATATGATAAGAAATTCAAGCAAGAATCAGTGACTGAAGAAATGTATGAAGAATATGGTCTAAGTACATCCTCTCAAGAGAATTGGAAAGAGTCGATGAAGATGGATGTAGAATTCTATGATAACATTTTGAATAAAGAAATTGAGTTGTCATCAAACTATATGCATAGTCTTAGAAGGTGTAAAAATTGTGATAAGGTTGACCTCAATAAGAAAGACTCTAGTGATATTGAAGTTCAAGGCTTTCTTGATTGAGAAGATATGGATTCCCTTCATGTTGAAAGAGAGATGTTTTTGGACCATGGCAATGATGAAGAGCTCTTGGAGACACTAGAAAGAGAAGTAGATTCTCTAACTAATAGCATTGAACTAAGATGAAATCATGATAGACAAAGTGATAAGTTTGAACATAAACTATAATTAGAGAATGATGAACCTTACCATTCACAGTGTAAATCTTATTCATGTATTCAAAACCTTAATTGCAATGAAGGTGAACGTTTGGATAATCATAATTAAAATGATGAAATTCTTTCGAATGATTTCAACCCTAAAATGGATCAGAACATATGCATGATGGATTTTTTTGATGATGGTCTAGATACTCCAAATTATAAAAATCTATATACATGTGCTCATTTATCATGTGCATTTTCATATGATGCATGTGAGAGGATCATGAACAAAGATGACTATTCTCAAATGACTACATCCTGGATCTTCAAATTTTCCAAGATCTATGCAATCCAATCAAGCCTTCAAGGAATGAACAAGCAAATGAGTTGGCTTGTTCGTAAGTCTAATATTTACAAGAATGTTTCTAAGATGAGTGCATTACAATGTTGGTTGTTCTACAAGCACAACTTCTTTGGTGAGCATGTATCAGAGAAGGATAGATTGAAGGGAGAGTCTCATTCAATAAAACTCCATAAAACTTAAAAATATTTTTTGTAAATAGAAATGTACATAACTGATGTTTTTCTTTGATTTTAAGAAAGAAAGAGGAAACCTAGACGAGCAAGTGAAGAATGCAGATTCAAAATGAAGAAACAAAGATGATCTAGAATGCAGATTGAGAAGGGCTTTCAACACTATGAAGGTGAAATGTTTTTTTTTTTTAGTTTCCCTTTTCTCTTGTACATATGTGAATAAAAAAGACTGCCTTATTTGAGCATATGATATATAAAGAAATGCATTAACACTAAGAGATTTAACTAAGCTAAAGATTTCATATGGCTATTGAGATTACATGTGATGTATGAAGAACTGGGAGCTATGCGAGTAGGATTAGAAAGTGGATTAGAGCTTTCGGGAGCAAGACCTAGGAAGCTGAAGGTAAGACCTAGGCTGAGTACCTGTATATACTAACGTTTATGAACACTTGATGAGTGAGATGCTTTGACTTTTGCTTTTTTATCTCTCATCTAATCCGATCTTCAGATAGATTATATTTCAAAAAAAGTGTTTATACACCAGCCCATTGTCTATATGTATGTGTATGGCATTGCAATGAGCTAGTAGGCAAGTGGGACTACCATGATCAGGTGATCAAGACCACGAGCTGATGCTAGTTGTGTTTTAGGGCCTGAACTATGTGTTTTCATGTGCTCATATGGGTCGATAGGCAAGTGGACTCACTTTGGTCAGGTGGTTAGAGCCACAAGCTGACCTCGATTTCATATGAGGCTGACATTTTGAATCGTGTGCTATGTCCTGTCGATAGCTAAGTGGTCGAAACTTGGCTAGGTGGACATGTCCATGAGTCATACCCGATTTTGGCATAGGCTAATGTGTAAATAAAGAATGAAATGAACAAAAACAAAAGAAAAAAATGAAGGTTGAGCTGGGTGAAGAATTAAAGCAAAGAAAGATAAAATAAAAGTAAAAGAAAAATAACAAAAGATCTGATGGGGTTCAAGAAGGTGGGAGATCAACAAGGAAGCGAGATTATAGTTTCACAAATCGAGCTAGTGAGGACTCGTATATGCATATGCTTAGAATGGGCTACTAGATCTGACCAGGTTGAGTTAATAGGAGAGCTAAGAATTTTTCAATTTGCTCATGTGATTGCTAGTCTAAATGCAATATTATATCTTGATTTGTCATATGTGATGCTTGTGTCTACCTTTTTCTCTTAATTTATGCCAGGTTTAATGCACTGTTTGATTTCATGCATGATGTAAAATTCTCTTTAAGTTGAGTTTATCTGCCATGACTACTTGATGCTCGTTTGTGTTTCTTGATATGTTTGCAGGTTGGCACATCCCGAAGATGCACAGGTTCAGAGGCGGTGGATATGGTCATGATTTGAATTCAAGATCGATAGTCAAGCAGGAAGGACAATTGAAAAGCCCACTAAAGCTCATATGTTTTTTTTGTATATTAGGGTGTAAGTCTTTTTACATGTATGTGAGAGTGTCTCTAAGATGATGCATATGGATGTGCATTATGTGAGCAAAAAAGTATATATGTACAGGTATGTACATGTGAACACATTGCATAAAGAATGTATGTAAATTGATAATTGTAAAAATGGCAATAACGGCAAAAGGACATTTGTTTCGTTGGCGACATGCAAACACTCTTTGGAGTTTTTTGGAAGGAAAAACGTGGAAGGAAAGGGAGGCTTCATGCACTAGAAAAGAAGAAAAAACAAAGGGTTCTATAGAGGGTAGCGGGCTGCTTTTTGAGGGGCGTCTTGGCTCTTGCTCTGGAGGCGACAGGGCTGCTTTTGCCCTGGAAGAGAGGGCGAAGAGGGGCAGAGAGGGATCTCTCTTGTGGATCAAGAAAAAAGCTTCGAACTCTTCAAACAGAAAAATTTTGGTGATTGTGTGATGCCATAGAAGGGGGCGAAAGATTTTGTGAAGGAAGGAGATATGGACTTATTGGATATTCTGATCTTCAGAAGCAAACAAGGACTCAAGCTCCAAAGCTCCAAAGGTAATAATGCAGCGAGATGGATCCTTTATAGAGAGGAGGCAACAATTTGAAGGAGCGCTTGTATGAAGGAGGTTCATCGTCTACATATAGGAGAGAGGCAATGGTGTTTCTGAGATACAACAACAATATGTATTGATGTAGGACAGAGATTCGAACAGGAAGAGAGTAAAGTGTATTAAGGGATAATCTTTGAAGACAGCCGTTAACGCAAACGAGGAGCATCGACGATCATCGAAGGAGAAGCAAGTGTGGTGAACAGAATCTGAAGACAGCGCATATGAGATTAAACTAGAGCTCAATAATTATTGAGAGAAGGAGGATTTGGAGGAGTCTAATGGAGTCCGGGTGTTGGCACAATCAATCATATACGTTTTGTGAAGGAAACAAGATGAGGATAGATGATTGCGCTCTGAGTTAATCACTAGATGCAACCAAAGCTCTTCGTAACTTATCATCCGAGAACAATGAATTTGCGCAGACTCATGGTTTCTGATGAACTTTGCAAATAACGAAACTCTAAGCATACTCGACAGTTTGTGTCTCCTGTTCTTATCAACAATATTCTTTGGGACTTTTGCAAAAGATGATGACAGAGTAGAATTGGAAACCAAGAATCACATAAAGTGTTGATTTTGATCTGCTTGGTTTATATTATGATGCACATATTGTGCTACAAATCTCTGAGAAGAAGTCTCCAGTGGTAGCGCTTACGAGCTAGGGAGATGCATTCTCTTCGGGAAAGAAACTTTCACGAAAGGATGCTTCAAAAGGTCAGAAGAAAGGCAGCCAAGGGCTTATCAATAGATCCATGAATCGAGTAGAAGTAATTAAGCATAATAGAGCTTCGGTGCAATTGGAATATAAGATCAACATCACCAAGTCAACATAACAGAAGATCACTTTGGCTCTATAAGAAAGCTTCCTGGAGATAGAAGTCATTTTCTATAGCTGTATCACGGCATAACTTAGCTTCAACAATCTCTACATCAATATGCGAAAGTCGTTCCTCTTGAAACTGCATAGTTTTTAAGAGATCTTGGCACTCCTTCTAAATAGCTTCAATCTCTTTCTTTAACTTAATATTGTGACTGATTTCTTCATCGAGCACTTGTCCTTTTTCAAACAGTTGTTCTCTATCCTACATAAGTTCTGTTTCACCTTGAAGCGCTTTGTCATAGAGTACCTTAAAAGAGCAGCCTTAACACTATTGTTGTACCAAAACAGGACACTATAGTGTCCTTTTTTCTGATAAATAAAAAAAATCACACATACTAATCAAATAAAATTTTGAAAAAACCTTAAAGACCCATAAAGACCTATACCTAGATGCTCTATAAAAAATATATATGTTAAAAAATAACCTTTTTTGATAACTCAAAATATAGAAATGATTGAATATGGTTGAGAAAAACTGTTTTCTGTAAACTAATATATGAGAAGAAAGAAATATCTCCATGAAAAGAATTTTCCTCCTATTGAAATCATTTTTCTAATGTTAATTTATTGTCATATAATCATTTGAAACAAGTCTTGGGAACTAGAAAAAACATTTTTATATTAAAAAAAATAGTACAATATAGGGTGCTCATTGTATAGTCATACACTTTTGCAGCCTTCTATATGATATTGATTCACAAAAACACTAAAATGGTTTGTGTTCAAAAACCATCATATAGTAGCATACATTTATGCTACATGTCTTTGAACCAATAATTTTTGTATGTATCTCACATACCATGAAAACTCTAGATATTTCATTGAATAGCCATCTTCCTCTCTATCGAGAATAAAAGTTCATCCTAAAAAATTAGATTTTCTCAATGATATAAGGTATATATTATGAATCAAAATAATTCTACAAATATTATTGACTACTTTATATAGAAAAAGCTAGCATATTAACTTTAATCATGTAGCATATGCAATATTTCCTCGTAAAATGGCCTTTTTTTAGCGTAGAAAAAGAGTGTTATTGTTTAACTTGAAGAAACAACATAGAAATTGGAATCCTAAGGTTGTCAAAAAATATTTCTAGTTGTAATAATATCAAATAGTATTTTGATCATAAAAAATGATGCATGCTCATACCATCACTTTGCAAAATAATTCATAGATGATAAGACTGTCATATCACAAATGAGATTGAATTTATGCTATAAACCTAGTAAAATTCATTACAAATATCTAATTATGGATAGAAACATGTCGACATATATAAAATAAAAGATTTTATTGCATTTAGACCAATGAAAATTATTAGATCATGATTTTAATAAAAAATAACCACTTACTTACATCACTGTAATTTTTGCACTAGGATTGAAATTAGGATCATAAAATTAGAGAATAAATATTAATTTTTATATCCTTTAATCAAAACTATATTTTTTTCTAAAAATATTCAACCCTTATGCCAACATGTTGCATAGTTACGTTTATAAGTGGTTCCTTCTAGTACTCTGAAAAATTCATCAAACATTGTCTCTTTTTCAGGACACTAAAGTGTCCAAGTACAACACTAGTGTTAAGGTTCTGTTTCACCTTGGTGCAAGTGTTGGCCAACTCATAGCCGAGAGCAGTAATAGCATCATGTCAATGAGTGCTTGCTTTAGAAGACCAATTTCCATGTCTTTAGCTTCAATGACATCATCATTAGCTTTAACCTATTCCTGTAATAAGCATTCATTTACTGTAACCACCAAAATTTCTTCCTACAACGGAGCGCTATCTGCCTCTAACATATCAACCTTGGATTGGTATTTAGTTCGCAGTGACTATTGAGCAACATTCAATTGAAAGGGGAGTTGTTTGGACAAATGAATAAGAAAATCACCGATCTCGGCTAATTGTAGAAACGAATCCGGTGTTAAAAGGATGGACAATGGGAGAGAAGGTTTCACCGATCCCGTAGCAGAAGAGGAACTTAAGGAATAATTGGGTGCTCAAGGTATACGGTGAGAGTGGGATACTTCAACCGAGTGAGTAAGGGAAGAAGGGCGTACAGGGGGGACTGGGGGTAAGGGTGCCCAAGAAGGTGAAGGAGGAGGGGTTAATGGATTCTATGTAGTGTTACCGTCAAGCATGGACTTCGGTGGGGATGGAGGCATAGTTCAATCAACCTTGTCGAGCTGTGATTCATGGTGTATGGTGGATTCAGCCATTACTTCCTGCATAGTTTGATGGGTGGTCTCAACAACACTATCCTTTGGTGTTGTCTCATTGAAGACCTCCTATTGCCTGTCATTTGTCATGGTGTGTTGAACATCTCCCATAAGACTATCTTCCATAGCTTTATCTTTAGGCGAGGGTGGGGCAGAAGAATCATGCATGGAGAAAGCTATGTCATTAAGGATTACCTTACTAGTTGATGCATGAACTGTGCTTTGAGAAGGGCTGACCTTCCTACATTTCTTAAGAACTAACCAATTATAGGGTTCTTGGGATAGTTAGGGGTCCGTATTATAGAGGTCCTATGATTATTTTTCCAAACAAAACATTCATTACACATAGTTATTCATCACTTTACTCTGACTCTCCACCAACAGACTTGCAATTAACAATTTCACCACCAAGTTTTCTAATGGCATACAGAGTACGTCACCGCGATAAAGTTATGACATTCATTAACGTAGAGTAACACTGATTCTTCATCGGAAAATTACATGCAACCACGGTTGAATTTATATCTTCACGAATAAAGTATCATATAGAAAAGATCACCGAAATGGCTAACACACAGAATAGTAGGAAGTCAACGCACTAGTTTAAATAAAACTTGCTCCGAAGCATTCCAGAGGCATCTTTTTGATGTGCGTCTTTTCTAATTACATTTTCCAGTAAATTAAATTACATTCCGGTGGCCTAACACTGGCATGCACGGTGGACTCAAACCCAGAATTAACTGATTACAAAAAAGACAACTAGGACATCAACAATGCCTTGAATATACATAATGCGAGCTAATTTGAAAGTGAGCCAAATCTTTTGCTTCAAAGAATCTAACAATTCTTGGAGAACATGTGGTTCTACTAGATGAGCATCCATGCGCACCAAACTAGAAGCAATAACTTGAGATAACAGAAGATCACTTTGGCTCTATAAGAAAGCTTCCTAGAGATAGAAGTCATTTGCTATAGTTGTATCACGGCATAACTTAGCATCAGTAATCTCTACATCAATATGTGAAAGCCGTTCCACTTGAATACCTAATTGCTTTTCTCGACGGTCCAATTCCTGTTGTTGAAACTGCATAGTTTTAAAGATATCTTGGAACTCCTTCTGAATAGCTTTAATCTCTTTCTTTAACTTAATATTGTGACTGATTTCTTCATCAAGCACTTGTTCTTTTCAAATAGTTGTTCTCTATCCTACATACGTTTTGTTTCACCTTGAAGCGCTTTGTTAGAGAGTACCTTAAAAGAGTAGCCTTAAGGTTCTGTTCACCTTGGTGCAAGTGTTGGCCAACTCACAGCCAAGAGCAGTCATAGCATCATGTCAATGAGTGCTTGCTTTAGAAGAGCAATTTCCATGTCTTTAGCTTCAATGACATCATCACTAGCTTTAACCTATTCCTATAATAAGCATTCATTTTCTCTAACCACCAAAATTTCTTCCTGCAACAGAGCGATATCTGTCTCTAACATATCAACCTTCAATTGATATTCAGTTCGCAGTGACTATTGAGCAACATTCAATTGAAAGGGGAGTTGTTTGGACAAATGAATAAGAAAATCACCGATCTCGGCTAATTGTAGAAAGGAATCCTGTGTTAAATGGATGGAAAATGAGAGAGAAGGTTTCACCGATACCGCAGCAACAGAGGGGAATAATTGGGTGCTAAAGGTATATGGTGAGAGTGGGATACTTCAAAGGAGTGAGTAGGGGAAGAAGGGCATACCGGTGTGGAGGTGATCGCAATCTGGGTGGATCGGCTTTGGTCATGGCACACACAGGGTGTATGAAGCTAATGAATGTTGGAAGGTTTAAGGACGTGAAAGCAAAATTAATGTGGAGTATGGAGAAGAAAGAGATGTTGAAATGATTATGGGAATGGGAATGTAGGAGTGCAAGTTAGATTGATGAACATGAATAATAAGAATGAAAGAGAACCATACACACGAATCAAATTTGGAAGGAAGAACACTCCATTGAAGGAGCTTCTTAAACACTTCTCATTTCTAATCCATATGCATAGTCTTCTTTGGATGATATGTATGCATGACGAGAGTAGATGGAATCCTTACACATAAATCAGTTTCGAAAGGAAGAATGGTCCAATATTGGAGCTTTTTATACAGTTTCAGAAACTAATCAATATGTATAGGTATGTATGCATTATATGCATGCAAGTGAATTATGATGATAGAGTTTGATCACAAGCTCAATGAAACATCCTCGCTGGTTCAAAGCAATACTGCAAAGCCTTCTCACACATAGAAGAAAATAGAAGACATGTAAAAATACTTAAGAGCCTAAGAGACAAGAGACAAGAGACAAGTGACAAGTGACATGAATTAAAAAGATTTGATTTAAGATACATGTATAAGATCATCTTGATACGTCAAGCTAAGCAGTCTACTGATCAACGGCAGTTCCGATCCTCAAACCATGACAGTTCAACTGAATGTCACACGTAAGAAGGTGAGTTCCACTTCATTGACCCTATGTATGTCTAGGATCGTAACATCTGACTAAAGAAGTGTAAGACTCATTAAAACCAGCTCTAACTCACTCACACGCTCCACCGAGGGTGAGTCAAGATAGAGATGCTAGTTTCAAGAGCCTATCCTAGATTGGAGTTCTAACTTAAATTTGAAACTAGGTACTATACTCATACTAGCCCACCTTGGATCCTCAGTGCTCACTCCCTCAATCGAGGGTGATCGTCTCAAGGAAACCTTAAGCTAGCAAGAGCCCTATGGATGCCTAACAATGATGCTCTAGGAGTTTGGAGGGGGGTTTATATAGTTTTTTGAATGAATTTGGGCCCTTGGATCTAGAGAAATCAACTCTCAACTCTAGGATCACTACTTTCGATTACAACCATTTGATTAATAAAATCAATGGCTTGGAATTGTTCTTTCTATCAAATCTAGTGTAAAGGAGTGAAATTTAGGCGCCTTCAGTCTCCACCATTGGATCTGGGGATGATCTGGACCGTCAGATCAGTACTGACATCAATTCGGATAAGATAAGCCACTATTTTTGGAGAAACTTTGCATTATTAAGCTTTAACTGTCAAAAAAGTCTTCTTTGATGAAAAACTTGTGGATCCTCCTTCCTTTATGCTTTAGTGCATCTCCACCCTTGAATATGAGCTCATCTTGACCGTACAACATGGTTCAATCATATTTTGCCATGTGGTAGTCCTTCAAGCCTTCAAGTTTCTTATTCTAGAAAACTGCGGTGACCTTGAAAACTAGATTTTGTGCTCTTTGACCCTTCAAATATCCTTTGATGAAGATAAAATTTTGTAGGACTATGTTTTGAAAGGCCTCCTTTAGGAATATGCAAAAAAAACTCCCATCTGAATCTTCCTTGTACAAGTTTGACTACATTTGGAAGCTTGCAAGGTGGCATTAAGGTGTCTAGGAAGCTCTGATATCCTTGAGACTTTGTGCAAATATGTTGCCACATATGGTCTTTATACATGCCAAACCATATGGCTAACAAAAATTCCTATACAAAATTTTATAGGGTCTAAGTGGAAATATTACATTTCTTACAAAATGCACATGGCATATCAATGTGCTAGAAAATCCATTTTTATGTAAATTTGGGCTGTAGACTGCCTTTGATAGGCTTTATAAGTATATGAATTTTCATGTGATTTGGAGACATTGAAATTTTTGCCCTAATTTCCAAAGTTTGACCAGCTTTGATTGCTACCCTGGATTTGCTCGGTTTCTTCCAAAGTTCGCATGTGAACTCCCTTTGACATCCTTGATGCATCTTGGACTTCTCAGGGAATTCTGGATACCTTCAATGAATGTGTTTTCTATAGGCCTTCATGAGTGAGAGAGGAGAGAAAATATCGAGGACATTCGTCCCCACTAAACCTGCGATTCCTCCGGAAGTGCCACTCTAGTATCTGTGAAAAACAAAATGTTCGAGGCATCAAAGTAATTTATAGGCAACATATATGGAAGGAAAAATTGATCATATGCATGAATGAGTAGGCAACGTGACATGAAGCAAAATTTGCATGAAAGAAAGAATTGAAACACGCAACATGAATATGCATGAACAAATAGGCAACATATATGCAAATGAACAACCAACATTGACAACAAGAAAGAAAACAGACAAGCATCAATATGAAGTGGAAGTGGATGTATTGAGTCGTTTTAAGCATCAGTTCCTCTCATCTTGAAGAAAAATTTGTACCTTTTTCATAAAGCAATCTACCTTAAATACGATTATAAACAAAGATTTAGGATTTTCAAGAGACATCTTTCATCTTTAGCTTATTTTAGATCAACTTCTTTCCTACATAAATATGAATATGCTCTTTCTCTAATAACATGCAAGGAAATCTAACTAAACTCCACTAATGCATAAATCTGCCTATATAGCCTGTGATTTATTCTACTATGCCTCTTTATATTCCTTTGGCTTGCTTTTTCTCTCTTTTTTTTTTAATGATGATGATGATGATGATTCGGCAACTTTATGGTTATGATCACTTTTTTTGGGTGGAAGAAAGTGTAAACTTCCTGGTAACATGTAGCTTTTTTTTTTTATGATGGGGAAAAATTAAACCCCGATACAAGGTACAACCATTTTTTATGATGGAGAACAGTCGTTTAAACTCTGATACAAGTGCTATGAGATGGACTAAGGATGTAGAAATATGCAATAGCAAGAGCTAGGATTTCAACAATTATGCTTTCGATACAGGATACATATGCATGTTTATATATGAAAGTCATGTCAGCAAAATAAACCTCCAAATCTACATGCCCTATCTTTCCACAATCCTAGATTGTAATCAATTTCTTAGTAGATAAGTTACTACTTAAGATACAATTTTACACAAGTAGAGAAATCGTCATTTGCCTTTTTTTTTACTCAAGTAATGTGGATATGCAATGCAATGCAAAGACTGAAAACAAACATGCATGAAACAAGAATGGAAAAAAAGTAGAATGAACTTGAAAAAAAACAAAGCAACATGAGCTTGAAATGATATTTTTATATGTTTTTTTTATATTTTCTTCCCTTTTTTTATTTTTATTATTTTTTTATTTATATAACATGGATACTCCTGTTTATGAATCGGCCTCATTGTTGTCATCTTCTTCAATTTCCTCATCCAAAATGTACTCATCATTATCACGTTTCTTGAATAGCTTTATCCTTTTTACCTGCAATCAAAGTTTTTAGTGCAACACCATTTAATTCACAAAGAGCATACGTACTATTGTTGTTGACTTTAGATACAATGTCTCGCCCAAACCACCGTCGAGTGAGATTTTTGCGTGCATCATATTGAGAGTCAAATGTACTATCATAAATGAGCACCCAATCTCCTACTTCAATTGGCTTAGGACGCAATCGATGAGTTTTATCAAAATAATGCTTGTTCTTCATTCTAGATTCTCTTAATTTTTCAACGGCATCATCAAGTCTTAATTTACCTTGTTCTAACTGTTTAGTGCGCAAACTCAAAAAATCATCAGTAGAAATATTTTCAGACCAAGGCAAATTTGACCATGCAGAAATATGAGACTGAATTGGAAACAATGGTTTTTGACAATACATGAGTTCAGCAGGCATATACCCAGTACTGTGTGTGCACATCATTCTATCTGCCCAAAGTGCAAAAGATAAGAATCTAGGCCATTGTTTGATGTCACCGTTACATGCTTTAGATATGGCTTTCACAATAGGTGGATGCCCTCTCTCTATTTTACCATTGGCCTCTGGATTATATGCAGTAGTAGGAGACAAACGAATACCGTGATGTTCAAAGAACTCTTTAGCTTCTCTCGCATTTAACTCTCCACGATCGGCAACTACTTTCTCTTTGTACCGAAAGCGACTTATGACATCTTCAAGCAAGAATTTGGAACATTGGATGTGGTCTTAGATCGTATTGCACGTCCCTCTACATGATTAGTTAAGTCTTCTCTTGCAAGTACAATGTAACACATTTTGTCAATACTTTAGGCATAGTTAAAAGATCTACTACCCACTTGTAGTGAATACAGGGTGGATAAGTAGGATGCAACGGATCTCTATGTTTGACTGAAGAATGAAGTTGGCAAGTAGAACACGTAGAAACATGGCTACTAATGTCAAAATACATCCTAGGCCAATAATAGGCACTTCTATTTTTTCATATGTTCCAAAAAATCCTTTATGACCTGCCCATAACGTCTCATGCATCTCCTTCATTACTTGCAATTGAAGACCTCTCTTTCCTAGGACTCATTGTGGATTCTTAACCTTACCGGTAGCATGTCTCCAAAGATAACTGTTATGTAGGAAAAAATTATAAGCTCCTTTCCTAATGTTACGGAATCTATTCGTAGTCTACCTAGGTAATGCTTGTAGTGTACTCAGATACTTTCCTATGTCTCTCCATTCATCTTCGTACTCAGACTCATGACATTGCTCATACTCGTATATATGTGGAACATAATCAATTAAGTTCACATTCTTTATTAGAGCACTTTCAAGATCATCATCAAATCTAGCTCTCGATAACATATCAGCAACTGAGTTTGACTTACCTGAAATATGAACTAAGTCAGGATTTATAAACTTAATATATGAGATCCATCCAAGCATGGCTATATCAAGAGATGAAAAATTGGCCATCATTCCAATGAGAGGCAAACAATTACTCTCAACTTTGACATTTGCACCAATGAAATATTCTTTGTCTGTTTTCAAAGCTGTTACCATACCCCATAGTTCTCGTTTGATCTGTGGATATTTTCGTTGTGTTTCATGTAGAATTTTGGCACCAAACCTTCTATTCCCTTCACTATCAGCTTGACTTATGACCCAACCTATACCAATAGGACTAGTATCAACAGCCAATATAATAGGTTTGTTAGCAGAATAGTCTACACGCTTAAGGATTGGAGCTTCAAGCAATAATTTCTTCAATTTACGCATAGCTTGAGCGTGTTTGTCACTCCAAATAAATTTTCGTTTCTTCCTCAACAAGTCATAAAGACAATCAGCAACATGAGCAAAGTCTGGGATCCAAATAACATAAAAGATGCAAACACCAAGAAATCTACGTACCTCACTCACGTTGTTACATGTTTCAGAAATCTTGCTAATGGCATCAACTTTTTGTGGGTATGGCTTTCGACCATAATGGCCACATAAATGTCCAACAATAAGCACCTCGTTGACACCAAAAACAGATTTCTCTATGGAAAATGTGAGACCTACCTCTTCAAATCATTGAATATGGTCAAGAACAAATTTACGACATCCAGATGAATCTAAAGTAATGTCCTTTGCACGTTCCTCACTCCCTTTAACTGGAATATCATCAATGAATGGCATGGTTATATGAGGGATAAAATCATGTAAGACCATATTCATAGCACTCATCACATGAGCCACATAATTAGTCGCTCCTTGAGGTAAAGTACAAATTCGCACTAAGCCCAAAGGAGTTTTCATTATGGTTATGTCACGACTATCAATTGCTAATTGGAATTGGTCATATCGCGAATATAAATCACCCATTGAATAGATAGAATTTCCTGAAAATGATTCAGCAAACTCATCTACAATGGGTCCTGTTTCCTTATTGTGATTTTATTGACAGGTTGGAGATCTTGAATAAAACGTAGTTTCCCATTCTTTTTAGGCACAATGAACCATCGGTTTGAGTAAGGTGCAAAATCTGGCTCTAAAATTCTCATGTTTATCTTCTCCTTAAGTAGTTTCATTAGCTCTGGTAAGTGAGCCTTTGGAACTGGTATAGGACGAAGATTCCATGGAATATGTGGAATAGTAAAGATCATCATGGGTGCAACTAGCTTAGGATCTACACAACCAATCTCATGAGAATACATAGTAAAGGCTTTTCCATGGCTACGTATGACTCTCTCAAATTTATCTCTCTTTGCTGGCAAAAGAAAGTCATCATCTCTACCAATTTTCACTTGTTTGAGACATTGGAGTTATAGGTAATATCCTTCTTTCTCTTAATTTTTCTTCATTTTTTCCTTACTTTCGCATCACCATCATCACCATCATCATCTCCACCATCTCCCACCTCCATCTCCATCTCCACAAAAAATTTCAGTTTTTTGGTCATATTACACCCCCCACCTCATTTCCCTCATTTCATTGTGAGAGAGAGCGAGAGAGAGCTTGCATGCTATCTGTTTTTGGTGTGTTTTTGAGCTTTTGTTGCAGGAACTTGCTGTACCACCTCCTCCAGCAGTGTGCGCAGGTACGACAGACTCTGCACAGGTCCCGGGACGAAGACCTCTGTCTGTCGCGACAGACAGAAAAACTTAAAATTTTGTGAATGCATGTTTGTCACGGTAACCTACACCATTAGGGCACTCTAAATCACTAGAAGTTTCTCAAAAATTTGCATTTTTTCAGTCTATCGCGACAGACACCGTCTATCGCGACAGACCAAAATTCCACGACAGACAGCGTCTATCGCGACAGACACCGTCTATCGCGACAGACCAAATCACGACAGACGACAGACAGCGTCTATCGCGACAGACACCGTCTATCGCGACAGACAGCGTCTATCGCGACAGACACCGTCTATCGTGACAGACAGAAATCCACGATAGACCCTGTCTATCGCGACAGACACCGTCTATCGCGACAGACAGAAAGTCCACGACAGACAGCGTCTATCGCGACAGACACCGTCTATCGCGACAGACCAAAATTCCACAACAGACAGCGTCTATCGTGACAGACACC
Organism: Ceratopteris richardii; assembly: GCA_020310875.1. NCBI lineage: Eukaryota > Viridiplantae > Streptophyta > Polypodiopsida > Polypodiales > Pteridaceae > Ceratopteris > Ceratopteris richardii. Next base: position 153,137,420 of record CM035408.1, on the reverse strand, counting down.
GTCTATCGCGACATACCAAATCACGACAGACGACAGATAGCGTCTATCGCGACAGACCAAAATTCCACGACAGACAGCGTCTATCGCGACAGACCAAATCACGACAGACGACAGACAGCGTCTATCGCGACAGACACCGTCTATCGCGACAGACAGAAATCCACGATAGACCCCGTCTATCGCGACAGACCAAAATTCCACGATAGACAGCGTTTATCGCGACAGACACCGTCTATCGCGACAGACAGCCCCTACGATAGTTTGTGTCTATCGCGACAGACACCGTCTATCGCGACAGACAGACATTTTCGGCAAAAATTAAGGGGTAAATTTTTGGAAATTTAGGCTAAATTTTGGGCATATTTGCACTCTCAAATACTCATACACTTACAAAGGCCTTAGAAAAATGCATTAAAACCCCTGAAAGGTTCTGTTTGTCTAGTTAACCCCCTAAACCCTGAACGGTCATAACTTTTTCATACGAAATCCATTTTTTGAGCTCTAGGGCTTGTCGGAAAGCTCGTGGCATATACTACACGCCCTCAACTGTTTTTTATAAGAATAATGCGTTGATTTTCAGATAGGATATTTGGAAGTTGACACACTGAGGGGTAGGAACACCAAGGGAGCTCTAAAGGAAATTTCTAGCAATACAAAAGGGGGAACAAGGGTCATTAAAAAAGTTTCTGAAATAAATTGTCTGTCAATTGAAAGGTCAACTTGGAGCTAATCTTGGGACTTATGCAGGTCTATTGAGAAGCAATTGAGAGCATCCAAGCAAGGGTTTTGCGCAAGCTTGAGAATCAACTTCTCGAGCACTAAAGAGCAAGGTTCGGCAAGAAAGGTTGGAATACTCTCAACTCCTCTTCGTCAATTCCTAGCTTAGGCTAAGAACGATTAGAAGTAGGAGTAAGTCAGGGCGACGATAGGCCACTATCAAGTTGAAGCATACCTAAACTTTCAAGCTCAAGCTAAGGGCATAATCCTTGTACTGTCGAGAATTTTAAAGGGAAAGAACTTAACGCGGAACGATCAACTGTAAGTGCGAAACAACATTCAAATATTCCTGACGACGTGATATCAGACAAGACCTTAAACACGATAAAATAACTAAAAAGAACCAAGCGACTAATCTAAAGTAACCAGCAACGAGGTTGTACTCTGGGCAAAGAATTGGACTACTTAGATAGGCATATGAACCTTAGATCAGGACGACATCTAGTAAGGGAGAGACAAAGCCTTAGATCTTCAGAGGCTAGTGTTAACCACACTGCTAGGTCTTGGGCCCAGCAGTTGAGCCACCACTCGTACTACCCTAGCTCTGAGACCAGTGAGTCAGAGATGTCTCAAGGCATGGACAGACCTACGGGGAGTTCAGGTGTGCCATACTTGTACAGGGTGGAAGGCCCTTACAAAACATAGTTGGAATACCTTAGGACCAACCGATTAGGTGCTAGCATCTATGAGGACGGCCTAGGAAGATCTGTGGTACAGATTAAGAATCCTGATCAATCCATAGGACTAGAGCACCCAGCAGTCAAGTTTGAAAATGGTGCATACCTGGACAAAGAAGGAACCATATACATAGTCACCAGTCACCCAGATAGGACAGATGAATTTGGAAATGTAATCTCAGAAGCGGACTTAGGTGACTTGGAACAAGGAAACATGGGAGTAGAACCTAAAACACCCCGAGGCAAATCTGTTCTCACTAGGATTATCACACCTGATTGGGCTCCCCAAGACAACAAGAGCATAGATTTGCTTCTCAATCGAGAAACTGACGAAGCCTTTTGGAGGTATAAACCTGATCAACCAACTGATATAGGAACAATCATGATCTATGAGTTTAAGGATCCTGATAGCCCAGGCAGAGTGACCTACTTAGATCACACTTCGGAGAGGATCTTTGTGGTGACACAAAACGATAGACATGCTTACACTTGGAAAGGTGAATTTGTTTTCCCCCAACCAAGATCGAATGTATCCTATGGTCACCCTGGAGCTGGAACATCCCAAGCTCATGGAATGCAAAGAGACAGAAGTAGAGATAGACCAGAAGTAAGCTTTGCCAACCTAGTGGGAAGAGAGAGAACGAGGACGGAAACAAATAGAGTAGAACCTGAGATACTTAGAGCTCACAGGAATCAAAGAAAAGCGGATGAGTTCCCTCTACCACGACCTAGAGAGCACACAAGAACCTTGAGACCGACTCAGCTAGTCAAGTCCATGAAGAACTACTTCGATGGCACTGGAGATCCATACGATCATGTGGCTGAGTTTAGGCAGGTCTTGAGAGCTGAACAAGTGGAGGATCTATTCACACAATACAATGCCTTTGGTCTGACCCTTAGGAACACTGCCCTGACATGGTTTCAGCCACTAAATGAGAGGCAGTTCAGGAGCATTGACCAACTCCTAGAGGCTTTCATTATTGAATTCTCTAAGAGTGGCATAAGGCATAATACCTCCTCGCTGATTCACAGCTTCAAGCAAACCCCTCAAGAAACCGTGAGACTTGCAGGAAGAAGATTTAGGCAATACTTAGAAAGATGCCCTGTCTCGGAGCTACCCACACCAGCTAAACAAGTGGCTTTATTCCTGGATGGATTGCTAAGTACTAAATTGAGATCTTATGTGTACTTGAAGGACCCTAGGACCATAGAAGAGTGTGTACGCATGTGTATTGACATTGAGGACAACCTAGGGGAGGAGTTAGAGCTTTCCAAGATATACAAAGACGCGGATAGTGCCTCTAACCTCTCCTCCACGCAATCCACATCAATTGAGGAACTGGCAGAGAAAGTAGCTCAGAAGTTAGGTGTCACTAACAAACAAATCCCAAGGTTTGCTCCTAGGAAAAGATGCTATACATGTGGTGGCGACCACATGGCGAACGTCTGTCCCATTATGGCTCAACCCCAAGTTAATCCTAGTAGCCAGTACTGCACCATAGAACGGAAGTACACCAATCACACTGCGCAAGATTGCCCATACAACAAGCAGGCGGTTAGGCAACCCTACCCTCAGCCATACCCTCAACAGGGAAGATACCAGAACCAGTACCCTCCACAGCCATATGGCAGGCCACAACAAAATTATCAACCACAATATCAAAACCAACAAAGACCTCAACCGGTGCTAGCACAACAACCCCCAGCTCCAGCCAATGTGATTCCGATAAAGTACACTGCTGCAGAAGAGAACCTGAATAGAGCTATAGTCCCTGTAACATCCTTGCTTTTTGAAAGTGACCCCAGTGACCATAGCTTTGATTCTACACATGTTGATAGCCCCCAGGCCTACTACATGCAGTCTCCTGAGCATGGTGAGTCCTATTATAGCGAAGAGACAAACGAACCTAGTTGGGAGTCAGATTACACAAACGTCATGTATGCAAACCCCAACCCTAGGCCTCAACCTAGGCAAGTAAGACCTCCGTTCCCAAGAGGACCGTGCTACAGATGCCAAGGAGATCACCTCATTCGTGATTGTCCCTTACCTCCACCTACACAAACTCAGTCAGTGACGATCCAAGGCTTCTGCCAAGATTGTGGAAAAGAGCATCTCTTAAGAGATTGCCCAAAGAACCCCAATAATATGCCAAAAATCACGCCTATCAATGTTATTGGGTTAGTGGTAGATTCCAGCGGAAGTGTCACTTCCACTGCACCCGTACAGGTAGTCACAAGAGCTCAAGCAGTGCAGCAAAACCAAGGGGTAGGCAAGGAAAAGAGCCCAGACGCTAGCGATACTGAGAGCCAAAATAAAAAGAGATCAAGAGCTTGGAGAGATAGCCGTGAACGCATGAAAAGGCAATGGGCAAAGAAGATGAGTGAACTTGAGGAAAGTCTACGAGAAACCAAGGCTAAAATCATAGAGATCACATCTCAACAGCACTCTCACACATTCCCACCGCTACCATCCCCATCACCCTCCATCCCTCCACCCTCTAAGACACCCCACGTAACACACCCACCACCCCAAGCAGGATCAGTAATAGTTGATCCCACTCCTAAAGACATAGACATGATGCTTAAAGCATATCAGGCCAGAATCCAAGAAGGGCCAAACGTCACGGATCATGACAAGTGCTATCCTAGAGCTGACGTAGAGATAGAAAGAACCAAGCTGTGCGCGAAAATGGTCGCATTGGCTCAGACTATGTTTGAAGCCAGTCGCCTTTTCAATTACTCGGGCTCAGCCAAGACGCAATTACACTTGGATGGATTCCTAGAGAAGTTAGAGGGAATAATTGCAAGATCTGCCAAGGAAGAAAAAAATCAAGAAAAAGATAAAGCAAGCAAAAACATGAACCATCCCCCATCGGAAGTTTATGTGGCCAATTCCACTAAACCAGACAACTTCCCCTCCTTAGAAAGAATAGAGAGGCTAATTGCACAATCAGAAAAGGAACCTGCCCCTCAAAGAAAGGAAGGGGCAAGAGAACAGATAAGCCAGCCTCTTCAGGAAGCCCATGTGCCTCCTCAAGAAGCTTATCTTTCCCCCCAAAAGGCAGATGAGCCTCCCTCGAAAGCTTACGTACCTCCACAGGTTGCCTACATTCCTTCTCAAGGAGCATATGAGCCTGTTCGGAAAAGTAATAGAATAAGTAATCCTCCCCAGGAAGCTTGTGCTCCAGCCATCTATGAGAACGAGGAGAGAGCCAACGATAGAATAAGCCCTCCTTCCCAGGTTGCTTATGTGCCTAATTCTACGGAGCCAGACACTTCTTCTTCTATGAATCGGTTTGCACCAGACTTCCTACGAGAGATTCAAGAAGACAAATGGGATAACGAAAGTGAAGTCGCCCCTCCCTTTGAACTTGTGGATGATGCACACGACCAATTCCCACAAGACATCCCATCTATTTACGGGGAACATGAGAGTACTCAGTCTCACGAGAGATTGGACTTTGAGTCTAATTCCATACAAGAGTTACCCCACTTCACAGGCCCATGGGAAGCAAAGTCCACCTGTATGAGAGCGCCTATAGTCACGGTAAGAAATGAAGATTCAGTCACACCTAGGAACACAGAGGTAGTGAAGAACACTAACGTGCAGTGTAATCACAAGTTAGAAGAGCTACTCAAGGTTAGACCTTAATTATGGAAACATGTCGCCAAACAAGTACCAGAAATATCCAAACCTCGTTCCCAGGTAGGATCCCATAGGACGGTGCCAGAAATTCCATTGGACAAGATAGGAGATATGTGTGAAGGTGAAGAAGGGAACACCTATCTTCCCATCACCTACCAGGAGTACACCACCAAGGCAATTTTGGACTCAGGTGCAGGAGTTGCAATTGCCACCACTTCCCTATGGAAGCGTTGGGGCAAGCCAGCACTCAGACCAACGAGAATGAAATTGCAGATGGCCGATGGTCATATTGAGAGACCCTTAGGATTGCTAGAAGGAATAACTCTCACCACTTGTGGTGTCGAGTTTGAGCACACATTTGCCATATGTGACTTCAGCAAAAATCATGCCTATGAGATGATTTTGGGAAGACCATTTATGCGAGAGTTGCAAGTGGTACAGGACTGGGGAACCAATTCTTTGTACCTGCAACACTTAGGTGTTACGACCAAAGTCAATCTCAAGGATTACTCTCATAGAGATGTCCCTCCTATCCAATGGAATCCCATCCATAGAGCCAAAGATGATACAGAATCGGTGCATTCCATAGGATCAGGATCCTCATGGATGCATGAAGACACCCACTTATGGATGTGCAAGGTAGCAGTAGAAGAAGAGAAGAGAGAGAAGGCCAGAGAGGTAGGTGCAAAAGAAACCCACAGATCAATCCAAGACCCAGCTTATGCACCTGTAGTTTTTCCAAATGAGGAATTGGAACCCCATGGGTGGGCAGAAATCCTAGCAACAATGGACGTAGCCATCAATGAGGAGCAATGGACACCTCACTGTGATGAGGATGGCTATGACATTTCACTCTTCTCCATAGAGCCAATCATGGGAGAGGCAGTTCTAGAAGAATGCGAACCTAGCCCTGATGCATTTGAGGATGCAAGCGACTCCGATCTAGAGTCAATCATTATGGACCCACCATTTGCATCAGATGAAGAATACTTCCATGAAGTAGAATTTCAACCCCAGAGGCATGGAGAGATTACAAATGATGTAAGATTAACAACACATGTGACTCTGAAGGAAGAAGGGAAGAAACGAAAGAAGAGAGAAGTCCCACCAGAAGAGGAAGAATCTTTGTTTGAGATCCCAGAAAATTTTAAGAAGTATGAGATAGATGACAGGAGAGTCATGATAAGAATGCCTAAACGAGAGGCACAATCAGGAGAGGCCTATGATAACAAAGAAACCACCAAGAAAATAGTAGTGGCCCTAGAAGAAGGAGAGGAGAGATGCACGTACATAGGCCATGACCTAACAGAGGAAGAAGAGCATGCGTTGATAGCCTTGCTAAGAGAATACAGAGATGTATTCGCTTGGAGTTACAAGGATTTGAAAGGTGTTGACCCCGACATATGTTCACACACCATCCCCATGACTTCAGATGCTAAACCCTCTAAGCAAAAGCCCTACACATATAACGATAATTATGCTGCTAAGATTAAAGAAGAGATAGATAGACTGGTCGAAGCCGGATTTATCTATGAAATTGAGCACACTGAATGGGTATCCCCCATCGTAGTGGTGCCCAAGAAGAATGGCAAGCTGCGTGTATGTATTAACTTGAAAAAGGTTAATGCGGCCACAATTCGGGATAACTATCCGCTTCCTATCACAGAGCATCTATTAGAAAGAGTAGCAGGCAAGGAAGTGTACAGCTTCCTCGATGGATTTTCGGGTTACAATCAAGTAGCCATAGCTCCAGAGGATCAGCATAAAACGGCCTTTGCCACAGAATGGGGCATTTTTGCCTTTAGAGTAATGCCATTTGGGCTTACCAACACACCAGCTACCTTCCAGAGACTAATGTGCCATGTATTTAAGGAGTTCTTGAGGAAGAGTTTAGAGGTCTATGTGGATGATCTTTGTGCTCATTCCAACATTAGACAAACCCATATCCCTGAACTCAGACAAATCTTTGATAAATGTAGAGAATATCAAGTCTGCCTGAACCCAGAAAAATGTGTTTTCATGGTCAGGCAAGGCAAGATTCTAGGACACATAGTGTGAAAGAATGGCATATCTACTGACGAAGAGAAAGTGAGAGCTATAGCAGAGCTACCTAGGCCAAAAAATGTCAAGGAAGTACAAGCTTTCATGGGGCATTGTGGTTATTACCGACGATTTATACACATGTATGCTGTCATTGCAAAGCCCATGTACGGACTTCTGACGAACTTTGAGTGGACGGATGAATGTGAGAATTCCTTCCAGGAGCTAAAACGAAGATTATGTTCAGCACCAATCTTGACCACACCAGATTGGAATAAGCCATTCCACGTTCATGTGGATGCATCCAATTATGCCATTGGATGTGTGCTTGCACAACCTACTGGTGAAGGTAATATGGATCTTCCAATTGCCTATGCCAGTAGACAATTGAATGCGGCTGAACGGAATTACACCACTACAGAGCGAGAAGGATTAGGCATGGTATATGCAGTTAAGAAATTTAGACACTATTTGCTTGCAAATAAGTTTAAATTTTTTACTGACCATCAGGCATTGCTATACCTCGTAAATAAGCCATGCAATACAGGAAGGTTAGTGAGATGGTTTCTCTTGCTAATGGAATATGATTTTGAGGTTGTGGTAAGGAAAGGGAGGACTCATTTAAGAGCAGATCACCTCTCTAGGCTCACATCGGGAGAAGCCCCACAAGGAGTGTCAGATGACCTTCCTGATGCTTACTTGTTTAATTTGGAAGTGGTGCCGCAGTGGGCCAAGCCATTGGTACCAGTATTGACATACGGGCCTAATCATCCAGTGGTAAACACACGGAATAGAGAGGTTGTAAAAGCCCAAAAGTACCACATCATGGCAGGAAGCATGTACAAGCACACAGATCAAGGGATCTTGGCTTGTTGCGTAGAAGAGGATGAGTACGCTAAATGGTTGCAATTAGCACATGTAGGTGCGTTAGAGCAACACCATTCAAAGCAACGAACTTTACAGACTCTAAAGAGATTCAGAGTGCATTGGCCAACTATGGAAGCGGATGTCCAAAAGTTGTGCAAGGAATGCCCAATCTGTTGCACTAAACCACCAGTGGAACACGCCACTCTTTATCAAGTATCCATTGTGCCAGATTGGAGTGAACCTCTAGTATCCTTCCTAAGGACAAACACATTCCCTCCAGACATGACTCTGGCGAGGAAAAGGAGTTTAGAACAAGAAGCCCTGGATTACTCACTCATTGGTGATAATCTATATAAGCGTGGTAAAGATGGTTACCTGAGGCTATGTGTCCATGAAAGTGAATATCTGAAGATCTTGGAAACTGCTCACCAAGGTGTAGCAGGAGGACACTTTGGACCGGATCGGGTGATCAAGGCAATACTATTTGCGGGCTTCTGGTGTCCTACCCTTCACATGGATGCACATACCTATGTGAAACGGTGTGATGTCTGTCAGAGAACTCAGTATCCTATACGCAAAGATGAGATGCCACTGAAACCTATGATGGGTGGACGTGCATTCTCTAAGTGGGGAATAGACTTCGTAGGTCCTATTAATCCCCCAGCTAAGGGTTCTCATGCGGAATACATCATTGTTGCAACAGACTATCTAACTAAGTGGGTAGAGGTAAAGGCTACGACAAAGAACGATGCTCAAACAACTGCTAAATTCTTGTTTGAGAATGTATTCACAAGATATGGGCTACCTATAGAGCTTGTAAGTGATAGAGGCACTCATTTCTTGAACGAAGTGATTGAAAATCTACTCCAAGAATTCTTCGTTATACACAAGAAGTCTGCCCCTTATCACCCTCAAGCTAATGGACAAGCTGAGAGCACTAATAAGATCTTATGCAATGTACTGACGAAATTAGTGAACACTAAACGCTCTGATTGGGACAAACAGCTACACCATGCTGTTTGGGCATACCGAGTTGCCTACAAAACGGTACTCCAAGCCACCCCCTTTCAGATGGTATTTGGCCAAAACGTTGTGCTACCCCTGGACTTCTTGATTCCTACATTGAGAGTAGCACAAGAGCACGAATGGACAGGTCATGAGCTCTCCTCTAGGATCTTTGACCTTGAACGATTAGGGGAAACAAGACTGAGAGCCGCTGCAGGAATATATGCAGCCAAGAAGAGACAGAAGGCATACTTTGATGCCCATGTGAAGGATAAAGGCTTGAAAGCAGGAGATCTAGTCTTAGTCTATACACTGAAACAACACGCGAGGAAGCTAGAAAAGAGAGGCTACGGACCTATGATCATCAATAGGATCTCCACGAGTGGAGCAGTACAATTAGCCACGTTAGAGGGTGATATTCTCCCAAACTATATTAGCGGTTGCAGAGTCAAGTTGTATCAGGAACCCCTCACGGAGGAAATGCTCAGCCGACTCAACACTGCTAAAAATTGCAAAGAGGAAGAAAAGCGAATTCGAGAAGAAGCTCAAGCAAAAGCTTTAGAACGCATCAGAAGGATGAAATTACGAAGGCAAGGTAGAGATCAGCCTAGAACGAATGACTATGCAGATCAAGGATATCCTATGGCCATGTGTGAAGTCGCAGGAACAAGCTCGCATAGGATAATTGATCGACGTCCTTTCATAACCCTAGATATAGGACAAGGAAAGAGTGCAAGGACCGTAAGAGCCTTGATTGACTCAGGTGCAGCCACTAGTGCTGTGGGGAAATTCCAAATCATGGAGTACTGTGGGGACATGGTTAATCATGGTTAATCAATAAAAAACGGCAGGATTATGGTGGTATGGTCAACCAGAAAGCACATAGCATAGATAATGGGTCAAAGATACCAAAACAAACATGATCCTAATGAAAGTAAATTAAATCATATGCAAGTTAAGGAGAAGTGGGTGGCATGCAATATGGATGGAGTTTAGATCCATTAATGGGTTTAGGGAGAAGAGTGTGAGTCAACGTAGATAATTTAAAAGTAGTTGGACCAATCTCTCCTGCAATGCCGTACGGACTGAACAACAAAGCTTGAACTTTCTATCGATCGATTAGAATTGGGGTTGTAAAAAAGAAGAAATTGCCTTACTGTAAAGACCGGAGTCTTGAGGAACCGATCATGTGTTTTACCTTGCCGCAATTAGACTTCATGGATAATAACTTGTGCTACAATGCCACCTGTAAACTCCGTACAACCAATTCAATAGGTGCAATTTCTTCAAGACGATCTGCCAGTTTAAAAGGGGCACTTCCGGTAGCAACTTTGTAGGTAGTTTGATAAGCCGATAAGACCGAAGGAAGAAATTGATCTCGTCAGTCCGGGCACTCCAAAACAAGTTTCTTTAGCATATTAAGAAGAGTTTTGTTAGTAGTTTTGGCCAATCCATTCACCCAAGGATAATAAGGGGAACTGAATTTATGGACAATACTGAAGGTTTGGGTTAAAACTTACATTAATGTACTAGCGAAATGAGTGCTTTAATCAGAAACAATCTCCCAAGGGAGCCCATAACAAGAAAAAATATCACGAAGTAAACATTTAGCGGCCACCGAAGGAGTTGCCGACCATAATGCCCAAGCTTCAACCCAAGGAGTAGCATAATCGGTACAAGTAAGGATATAATGATGATTTGTAACAATAGCAGGAAGCGTAATAGGTGTGGGTGCAAATGCCAAGCCTACACACTTGGCAAAGCATGAGAAGACTTCATGTGAAATTGATTGAGGACCCATGAGAACCATCACTATGGATTCTTTATCTTTTACCATTTGTAAAAGTCAAATTGACTTGAAGGAATATTTGTAAAAGCCACAAAACTCATGGAGTTAGATGGATATGAAAGATACAAGTTTCTTAGCGAGAATATCTCCTAGAATAGTGGATCATTTTTTAGTGATAGCCAAAGTTGAATTCAAATTCAAATTTTGAATGAAGCATCTATAAAAGATGAATGTAAAATGTTGCGGTTAGATCACTCCAATTCCGAGCTCTTAGTTGATCATATTGTAAGAGAGTGAGGCTCACTTCATAGCCTACACTTCTCACCATCATTGGCATTGATTATCATCCCAATGATCATGTAAAACATTTTCATATAATACAATAGATCATTGGCTACATCTATTGATCTCTCTGTCATTGTCACTCATAATAGTCATTTTGTATTTCTCATATCTCAATCACGACATGCTGACAATGTTTGAAGAGATTCCGTTTAGTGGATTGGGAGAAAAGCTCATCGAAGTGGTCACTGTTCATTCTCTACAGGGGTCCTAAGAAATCGGGAGTAAAGCTACACTTGCTAAATTTATTGCTCTGTCCATAGTTAACCATTTTAAGTGATTCCACTTGGAATCATTAGGTCTTTAAGCTAATTTGATATCTCCAAAAGTAATTTATTTAATTCCTACTGTACTGGAATCTGTGAGCTTAACAAGCAGCAGGTATGTGAACCAAAATAGAAGATTTTCATTGGATTCTGAAGTGGGAAGTAGTCTATTTTGAACTAATCATTACTTGCATCATTTCCCAAGTACATAGGTAGTTCTTTAGTGTCATTGGAAAGCTAAAAGGGCCTACAATGCAAATCTCAAGTGGAAGAGGGCTTGTACAAAGCAAGAATTTGCAGTACCTACTCATTCCTTGCAGTGTCCATCCATCTTTCTTAATAGTGGTATCAGAGCAAAGTTAAGGTAAAATGGGAGATGATTTTCCTTCTTTCATTGATAAACTGGACAGGAGAAACTATGAAGCATGGTCCTTGAGGATGAGGACATACTTGCAAGGAAGGAGTCTTGATGGATACATCTGTGGAGATGAGGAGATGCCCATTTTCAGAAGCAAAGGACAACCTACAAGAGAGAAGCATGAGAGACTCAATTCATTGTATGCCAAGGATGCATTAACAAGGTCGTACTTACTTAACTCAATCTCTGTTTTTCTTTTTCCACACATTAGGAACTGTAAGACACCCCAAGAGACTTGGAAAACAGTGTCTTCATATTTTTGTTCCAACACAAGGGCTAGGAAGAATGAATTATGGATTGAGTTTATCGCTCAAAGAAAGCAACCTAAGCAAGGCATCTCAGAATATGTGAACAAAGTCAAGGATGTGGTTAAGGAATTGGCAAGCAAAATGAAGAGGAGAAAATTGTTAGACAATTGATCAATGGCATTAAAGCAGATGACAAATGTGAAAGCTTCACAACTGCTATGGACTTGTACATGCACATGCAGATTCTAGATCTCACCATAGTCATGGGGCAACTATTTACCCACCAAGCCAAGCTCAACAAGAATGGAGAGTCATGAAGAGGTAATAGCTCTTCTACCCTATACATAGATAAAGGCAAATCTAAAGGAAAGGGGAACGCAAAAAGATTGAGGATGAAGGCACAACCTCTTAAGCCAACTGTGCAGGGAGAGGAAGAAACTCAAGAGGTAGGGGCATAGGAGGTAAGCGAGGTAGGGGGAGAGCTTTCAACTCTTCCCCATGTAATATTTGAGGTTTGTCAAATCATACTACAGATGAGTGTTATAGGAACTTCAAGAATCACAGAGGTAGAGGTTTCCAAAGAGGTGGATATACACAATCAAGAGGGAGATTTAACCATCATCAAGGCTACAATAATAACTACAACAAAAATTACAATAACAACTATAAAGGAGGCTACAAATAAAGGAAAGACTACAATAATTATACAGAGGAACAAGAGGATTCTCTTTTGATTATGAATATGACTTCAAAGCAAGTTATGAATGATGACCATCTCTTCTACATTGACTGAGGATGCTGAAACCATGTGGCAGGTGATGTAGCTCTTCTCTCTGACCTTGAGGAACGTAAGGGAAAACATCAAGAACAAACACTGATGACACCATGCACTCAATGATCAAGATAGGAAATGCAAAAGCCTCTGATGGGAATAGAAATCTGTTGAGCAGAGTTCTATATGTACCTACAATTACCAAAAATTTGATGAGTGTTGTAAAAATTGTGGAAAAGGGTTTGTAGGTCAGGTTCAACAAATATGGAGCATTTATGGAGGATCCCCAACATCGAAAGAGAATTGCCAAAGGAGGAAAGATAGGTAGATTATTTACTTTTGAACTTGAAGATACAAGGAATATTGCATTTTATAGTTACAGAGACCAAACATTGTCAGAGCTTCAAATTTGGCATAAGAGATTAGGACACATTGGTGAGAGAACATTAAAGAAAATTCATAGAGATCAATATGTGCTCGGAATACCCAATGTATCCAAGAAACACATGATCTATAAATGTGGTGCTTGTTAGTTTGTAAAATCTCACAAGTTACCCTTGAGTCAAGGAAAGGATACATGCATGAGGACTACTTGGAGCTCCTCCATACATATGTATGGGGACCAAGTAAGTATCCCTCAATTTCAGGATCAAGGTATTATGTATCCTTCGTTGATCACTTTAGTAGGTGGACTATCTTATATTTTATGAAGCACAAAGATGACGTATTTAGTTGCTTTAAGAAGTATCTTGCACTTGTTGAAAACCAAACAGGAAGAAGCTTAAAGAGACTAAGGTCAGATGGAGGAGATGAGTACTTCTCAAATGATTTTGATGCATTCCTACAGGATAGAGGAATTAAGAGAGAAATTACAACTAGGTATACCCTTGAGAAAAATGGGGTGGCAAAGAGGAGAAATATACTAATTGTTGAAATAGCTAGGTCAATGCTAAATGAGAAAAAACTACCTAATTATTTGTGGGCAGAAAGTGTATCTAGTGCTACTTATCTTGTTAACAGATTACCATCAAAATCTCTTGATGGGATGATCCCATATGAAGCATGGCATGGTAGAAGACCTTCACTTGATCATTGCAGGATCTTTGGATGTGTTGCTTATGTGCATATCCCTTCTCAAATAAGAGGTAAGCTAGAACCTAAGGCAGAGAAGTGCATCTTCATAGGGTATGACTTGAATCAGAAAGGATACACGTTTTACAATCCTTCCAACAAAGGATTTATGGTCAGTAGAAATGTTGTCTTTGATGAGAATGATTCTTGATTTGAAAGTGAATGCACGAAAGTAAAATTTCCTTATGACTCGGAAGAGGAATTTCCAAGCCTCACCGAGGATCCAAACCATATTGAAGACATCAACTCAAATGATGAAGACATCAGCAACCTAGAAGAATTCAAGGCATGGAAGTCCAAAGGTAAATTCAAGATGAAGAAGTTGGAGGATATACCTGAATCATCCAACCAAGTAATCAAAAGATCACAACGGGAGAGCAAGAAGCCAATCAGATATGGGTATGACACTTCTTTAGTTACTAAGCATTCTATTTATCTTGCAAAAGATTTGTCACTTAAAGACCCATCATCATATGAAGAGGCAAAGACCAAGGCAAAATGGAAGGAAGCTATGGATGACGAAATTGAAGCACCCAAGGAGAATGATACTTGGGAGCTAGTGCCAAAGAAGGAGTCTATGAAGGTAATTGGTTTTAGGTGGATCTACAAGATGAAGAGAAATTGTGATGGATCAATAAGCAAGTACAAAGCTAGACTTGTGGCTAAGGATTTTCCACAAACCCAAGGAGTTGATTATAACCTTCTCACCTGTGGCAAAGATACCAACCATCAGGGTGTTGGTAAGTGTGGATGCTTCAAAGAATTGGAACATGTAACAACTAGATGTAAAAAATGCATTTCTAAATGGCTGGATTTCAGAGGAGGTGTACATGTCCGAACCTCCTGGCTATGAGGACCCAAGCAAGATAACATATGTGTGTAAATGGAACAAAGCTATTTATGGATTAAAGCATGCACCTAGGGCATGGAACCATAGGTTGACTACATAACTTCAAGATCAAGGATTCATCATGAGTAAAGCATATACTTCTCGTTTGTTAAGAGAAGTAATTTAGGGGTGATATATCTATGTGTGTATGTTGATGATTGTTGGAAGTAAATGTCCTCATTGGTCCAACAAATAGCTTCATAAAAAGCTTTTTCTATATTGTTCCAGGCGAGCGCAGCTTCCATATATAGAGTTTATTCTGTATTCTTCAACAAGTCACAGCGGGCGCTCATGTGGTCTAGCCCAACGTTTATAAAAGCATCCTCATTGACCAGGGTTCAATCCCCACGCGCTACGGCGGCAAGTTCGTGCTTTTTAATAAAGCAATTCAAAAAACTCTTCACGAAAAAAGTCATTCGCGATAGAGGTGTTTTTTTTTGTTATCGTTCTACGATCGTAGCTTTAAGCTTTCTTTTAGCTTTTCATGGATACTCAAAAACTATATAATAAGGCCCTTGGCTCCTTGTATAATCACTCACTCAAAGATCTAGAGCTTGGAGATCTTCTTGAAGACAGAGTGTTCTCACACTCTTGAAGGAGGTGAAGTTGTGGTGAAGGAGAGGCTACTCTCATTGCAGCAGGAAGTCTTCTACGAGGTGGTTGTAACTATCTTTTGTGAGTTAACCTTGTGGTTGATTTACAATTTTGTTACACTATTTTGTTAGCTTCGTTGCTTCATTCTCTTCACACATACTTAGATTATTTCGACATAATCTAAAATTTTGTATCATCATCTTCTTATTCTTCCATTAGTGAGTGCACCACTTTATATGGTTGAGTAGTACTCCCATGTTGTAATTTGGACATCTATTATTTTTAGTGAAGTAAGCATCCAGCTTACGTTCCCTATCCTTGTCTCAAGATCTCTTTCTTTCTCTATCTCACTTATCATCTTGTCAATTAAGTTGTGTATGCTCAAGAGGTTTTAGTATTGGAACGATCCTGGGGCCCCAAATTCCAACACTTGGTATCAGAGCCAGGTTATTGACATACACACTTAAGATAAGATGAGTGAGATTAGAATTGAGATTGAAGACAAGTTGGATGGATCTTCTAATTATCCCATGTGGATTTTCATGATGATGAACTTGTTAGTGACAAAGGATTTATGGAGTATCATCAATGGATCCTTAACAAGACCAAGACGAGAAGGCGAAGAAGGATATACAGAAGCTTCAAGAGGTACTGGAATTACTATTACAAAACCAACAGAAGAAGAGGTAACCACTTCGACATCCAGAGTCACTACTAGGTCTTTACCTACAGTTCCTCCTACTGAAGATCAGGCAAGATGGGATGCTAGAGATGCTTTAGCACTTTCATTCATAGCAATGAGTGTCAAAAAGCATGTTCTACCACAGATCAGATCTTGCAGAAGTTCTAGTCAAGCTTGGTTAAAGCTCGAGAATCTTTTTCCGAGCAGAAATCCTGCTAGGAAAGCTCACTTGAGGAGACAACTAGCAAATACAAGGATGAAAGCTGGTGAGTCAATACAAACCCACATTACAAGACTCGTTGACTTGAGAGATCAACTTCTAAATGTAGGAGTTGAGATATCAGATGAAGAAATGGTAAATACGCTGATTAATTCACTTCCTATTTCATATAGATCTTTGATAACCACGCTTACCCTTACCACAAGAGATAGAGAGGTTACATTTGAAGAGTTAGAGTTCTTACTGATTCAAGATGAAGATCAGTTGAAGGGAATGGAAGAGAATGAAGAAGCACTTTCATCTTCATCAAAGGGTAAGAAGAAGAAGGATAAGAAGAAGAAGGATAAGAAGAAGGAAAAACAATCCAAGAAGGAAAGTAGGTCCCTTTCACCTTCTACTTCAGATTCTGTATCTACGACATCTAAAGAGAATTCTTCTAAGAAGAAGAAAAAAATATGTTCTTTTTGCAAGAAACGTGGACATATTCAATCAGAACGTTATAAAAGGATTGCAGCAGAAAAGAAAAAGGCATCAGCTAATGTTGCAGAAGATGATAAAAAAGGGAAATCTCAAGGTGGTTCTTATGCCTGTATCACTATTGAGGAAGTAGCTTTTGATCAAGCAGCTTTACAAGTTCTTTCAGCAAGTCCTTGGATATTCGACTCAGGTGCTACAAAGCATATGATAGGTTGCAGAGATGTATTTTCTTCTCTTTCCTATTCTTCAGGTAGAAGAGTTACTATTGCAGATGGCAATGATTTGGATGTTGTGGGAATAGGTACAGTAACCCTAAAGTCAAGAGAAGGTGGTAATTTTTACATTTCAGATGTCCTTTATGTACCTGAAATGAAGATAAATCTGCTATCTATATGTGCATTTTTAAGTGATGGTTTTAAAGTTGTATTTGAGAAAGATCTTTGTAAGATCTTATCACATAAAGAAGACAAGTGTCTTTTGCAAGGTACGCATAAAGGAGGGGTCTTTGTTTTGTCAAAAATCAGTCAAGCACATGCAGTCAAATCTTCGTCACCGGTGGAAGATATGAAGCTATGGCATGAAAGATTTGGACATATCAATTTTGGAGCTCTCAAGAATATCAAAGATAGAGGAATGGTTGAGAGTTTACCCTCATTCAAGCTACCTGATGATTCAGATATATGTGAAGGTTGTCTTCAAGGTAAGCTGCATAAACTACCTTTTAAGAAACATGGTCATATTACAGCTACCAGGAAATTGCAGATTATTCATTCAGATGTGAATGGACCTATGAGAGCAGACTCTATTCAGGGTTTCAGGTATTTTGTCCTATTTGTGGATGATTTTACAAGATACTCATGGATCTATGGTCTTAAGTCGAAGTCAGAAGTCTTTCCTATGTTCAAGAAGTTTGTAGCTATGGTTGAAAATGAAAGTCAGGAAACTGTCCAGATTCTAAGAAGTGATAGAGGTGGAGAATACTTGTCAAATGAGTTTCACACATTTCTCGATGAGAAAGGTATTACTCGACATCTTACTATTGCTTATACTTCTCAGCAAAATGGTGTTGCAGAAAGAAAGAATAGAGTACTTGTTGAAATGATGCGGAGCATGATGGCGTCCAAGAGGCTTTCATCGAAATTCTAGTTTGATGCAGTACATACAGCTAATCACATTTTTTTTTTAATATAAAGGAAGTTCGGCAATAGCCTACTCTTCCGGGCTTGAATTAAATAAAGAAAAGTACAAGAGAAGGGAACTAGTGCCCACGGGACCCCCCAAATCCCACAAAGCAGGGGAAGCTTATACAGAGCTTAGATGACATTACAAAGAAGGTTAATTACCCTCTCATCACCCTCATGTGGGGCCCACTTGGGTTTAAGCTTGTTGTTGATCAAAAGGAGTACTTGATGATGCCTAAAGGGGGGGGATTTTTTACAGTTGACTATCCTTTTGCCAAGGAGGAACAGCGATTTCTCAATCGACCACTCCTTGGGGGAGTCACCGAAGTTGAAAGCACATCTTTCCCGCCAGATTTTCCATAGGACCTCCCCTCTGATGGCGTTCCAGAGAGTCGCGGAGCAGCCGATCGCTTCTCCCAGCAGGGCTTGCTACCAACTGAGACGTTTTTGAAGTCTAATTCTCTTTCCAACCACCTGCCAGAGTCTGTTGGAGTTGGGGCAGGTAAAGAAGATGTGTGAAACATCTTCGATAGACCGGTGGCAGCGTTTGCACCAGGGAGGGATCCCACAAATTTTGCTAGCCTTAAGGTTGGTCCAGATTCCATGATGAAGGATTTGCCATAGGAGGAGAGACTTTTTGATTTCTATGAGGGGGTGCCAGATAGCCATGAACTTCATGTCCCACCGAAGCCGCGTCCATGACAGGCACCACTTTTTGTTGAGGTTAACCTGATAGTCGATCGTTTCTTTGATGTTCGGGACTTTTGATAGGCTATTCCCATTGTGCCATTTGAGACCAAGCGAGCTCGACATGTCGTGTCCCATGAGCAGGCGAACTTTGTGTCGGTCCCAGGCGAGACATCTGCTTTGCAACGTGTTCCATTCTTCATGCGAAATGTTGGTGCTAGGATCAATATCCTCAAAGTTGATCCAGCGGTGTCCTGTTTCCAGAGATGTTTCCATTTTTTGAAGCCTTTGTTCCATAGCTTCTTGGCATTTTGAATGTTCCAAGTTTCCACACTCCGAATGCCATGGATGGGAAACCAGATAGAGTCGTTTTGTCTGATACCGGCGGCCCACTTCCAGTCTTCACTTATTCTTGTGAAGCTTTTGACTTTACAGGTCATCTACAAAAGCTTTAAAGGTAATCACACCGTATGAGGCTTATTATGGTAGAAAACCTAATGTGAGTTACTTCAAAGTGTTTGGATCACTTTCTTATGTACATGTTGAGAAAAAGGACCGAGGCAGACTAGATGTAAAGGCAAAGAAAGCTGTTTTTATTGGATATCCTATTGAAAGCAAAGGATACAGGTTTTATGTTCCAGAAACAGGTGAAGTTATTCTTTCACGTAATGCTTATATTGCTGAAGATAAGGTTTATGATAAAGAAGCAGAAATTCCGGAGTTCATTAGTGAAAATGACTATGGAATTTTTAGAAAGATTTTGGATGTACATGTTCAGCCATATCAGGAGGGAGTTAAACCTCGAATTCCTAGTATTCAAGAAAAAGTTGAAGAAAGAGGAATTTCACAACCTTCTACAGAGTCAGTTTCACAAGAAACTTTGATTCCAGAAATGGAAGAAGTTAAAGTTCTAGAAAGTCCTAGTACCTCGACAGGACAAGTTCCAGAACTTGTGGAAGCTGAAAGTTCAGAAAGAGTTTCACCACTATTCAAGGATACACCTACGTGGTTATATCAGACTTGGAAAGATAGTGGTATAAAGACTTTTACTGGAAGAACAAGGAGTCAGACTAGACAACAACAACAAGATCATGTAAGAACAAGAAGTCAAACTAGACAGCAAAAAGATCATGTAAGTTTTGCTGAAGACTTTGAGATTCATGATATTTTGGCACTTACGACTGTTGAAGATGAACCTACGTGTGTTAAAGATGCACTTAACATTCCTATTTGGAGAAAAGCTATGCAAGAAGAGATTGATTCTATTCATAAGAATCAAACTTGGCAGCTATGTGAGTTACCAGAAGGAAAGAAGGCTATAGGTGTAAAATGGATCTTCAAAATCAAAAGGAAAGCAGATGGTACTATTGATAGATACAAGGCCAGGTTGGTTGTCAAAGGATATGCACAACAAAAAGGTATTGATTATGATGAGACATTTGCTCCTACGTCTAGGATGACTATTATTAGGTCAGTACTTGCTCTAGCAGCACATTTTGGTTGGCATATATATCAACTTGACATTAAGACTGCTTTTCTAAATGGAGATTTACACGAAGATGTGTATATTCAGCAGCCAGAAGGTTTTGAAGAGACAGGTAAAGAACACTTAGTGTGTAAGCTTATAAAAGCTTTGTATGGTTTAAAACAGGCACCTAGAGCATGGTATGAAAAGATACATACATATCTTTTATCCATTGGTTTCCATAACTCAGATGCGGCTCCAACTCTTTATGTCAAAGCTGAAACAGGTATGATGATTATAGCAATCATTTATGTGGATGATATTATAGTCACAGGTCCCAGAGATGAAGATTTGCAGATGTTCAAAGAAGAATTGAAGCAAACATTTGATGTGAATGATTTAGGCATTCTACATTATTATCTTGGGATTCAGTTTCTGTTTCGAGATGAGTGTATCTACATGACACAACAGAAGTACATTGAGAAACTTTTAGAAAGGTTTCAGATGGGTAATTCTAAACCTATGCAAACACCTATGGATCAGAACACGTCTTTACAAATGGTAGCAGATGCAGAGCCATTTGATGCTACTCTATATAGTCAAGCAGTAGGTTGCTTGATATATCTTTGTAGTACACGTCCTGATATACAGTTTGCAGTTTCTCAAGTATCAAGGTTCATGCAGAATCCGACAGTGTTACATTGGAAAGCAGTAAAGCGGATCTTTCGTTATTTGAAGGAAACTTCAAATTATGCTATGGTATTTTCGAAATCTACACATTTGTTACTAAAAGGATTTTCATATTCTGATTGGGCAGGTGATAGAGACACAAGAAGAAGTACTAGTGGATTTTGTTTTTATCTTGGAGATTGTCTTATCTCATGGTTTTCAAAAAGACAACCCACTATTGCCACTTCATCGTGTGAAGCTGAATATCGTGTAGCATTTACAGCTACTCTAGAGTCAGTATGGTTGCAGAAGATTTTCAGTTATCTTGATGTAAGAGTACATTAACCCATTCAGATATTTTCAGATAGCCAAAGTGCTATAGCTATAGCTAAAAATCCAGTGCATCATGCAAGGACAAAGCATATAGAGGTACACTACCACTATATTCGAGAGCAGATAGCTAAGAAACACATTGAGCTGGTTTATGTTCCTACTAGTGAGAATGTTGCAGATATTTTTACCAAAGCATTGACTAGAGATAGTCATGAGAAGATTTGCAGGTTACTGAATCTTGTACCAATATGACATTGAAGGAGGGATTGTTGGAAGTCAATGTCCTCATTGGTCCAACAAATAGCTTCATAAAAAGCTTTCTCTATATTGTTCCAGGCGAGTGCAGCTTCCACATATAGAGTTTATTCTGTATTCTTCAACAAGTCACAGCGGGCGCTCATGTGGTCTAGCCCAACGTTTATAAAAGCATCCTCATTGACCAGGGTTCAATCCCCACGCGCTACGGCAGCAAGTTCGTGCTTTTTAATAAAGAAATTCGAAAAACTCTTCACGAAAAAAGTCATTCGCGATAGAGGTGTTTTTTTTTGTTATCATTCTACGATGATAGCTTTAAGCTTTCTTTTAGCTTTTCATGGATACTCAAAAACTATATAATAAGGCCCTTGGCTCCTTGTATAATCACTCACTCAAAGATCTAGAGCTTGGAGATCTTCTTGAAGACAGAGTGTTCTCACACTCTTGAAGGAGGTGAAGTTGTGGTGAAGGAGAGGCTACTCTCATTGCAGCAGGAAGTCTTCTACGAGGTGGTTGTAACTATCTTTTGTGAGTTAACCTTGTGGTTGATTTACAATTTTGTCACACTATTTTGTTAGCTTCGTTGCTTCATTCTCTTCACACATACTTAGATTATTTCGACATAATCTAAAATTTTGTATCATCATCTTCTTATTCTTCCATTAGTGAGTGCACCACTTTATATGGTTGAGTAGTACTCCCATGTTGTAATTTGGACATCTATTATTTTTAGTGAAGTAAGCATCTAGCTTACGTTCCCTATCCTTGTCTCAAGATCTCTTTCTTTCTCTATCTCACTTATCATCTTGTCAATTAAGTTGTGTATGCTCAAGAGGTTTTAGTATTGGAACGATCCTGGGGCCCCAAATTCCAACAATGATATCATACTTAAAGGTAATGATGCTAATGGCATCAAGCAAATAGAAAATCAAATGATGAAGGAGTTCAAAATCAGTGATCTTGGATCACTTAAGTATTTTCTAGGACTTGAGTTAGTCTATACTAAATCTGGCATTTACATTACTTAAAGAAAGTATGTATAGGACATGTTGAAGAAATTTCAATTCCTGGATGCCAAGGTAGCAAGCACTCCTATGGAGGTTAACCAAAAATTAAGTGCTCATGAAGGTGATGTGCTTCAGAATATTGCAGGATACCAAAGCATAGTGGGAATCTTAAATTATGCTACATTGACAAGGATTGATATTGCTTATGGAGTAAGTGTTCTAAGTCAACTTATGCACAAACCTAGAGTACCTCATTTGAAGCTGCCAAGAGAATTTTGAAGTACCTTAAGGGCACTCAATATCAAGGTCTATACTTTCCTTATACTTCGGATTTGGACATCAAGATATAAGCAGATGCAGATTGGGTAGGTTGCAAAGATGATAGAAGGATTATGTGAGGTTATCTATCTTTTGCAGCAGACAAGCCTATATCATGGTCTTCAAAGAAGCAACCTACTGTTGCTTTGTCTTCAACAGAGGCAGAATATAGAGAATTGGCCAATGCTACTCAAGAGACCATATGGGTGAGCTTGCTATATGCAAATTTGGGATTGCATACTATACCTCCAACATTTTTTGGAGATAATACAAGCTCCTTACATCTTGCAGCAAATCCTATTTATCATGCTAGGACCAAGCATATAGAGTTCCACTATCATTATATGAGAGAGAAGCTATTGAGCAAGGAAATTCAGTTGGCATATGTATGAACTAATATGCAATGTGCATACTTATTGACCAAAGCACTTGATGGTTCTAATCTTTGTAGGTCTAAAGCTATGATTGGATTACAGAACATACAAGAAGATTGATCAAGAAGATCATGCCAAGATGTTGGACTTGAGGGGAGTTGTTGGTGCAAATGCCAAGCCCACACACTTGGCTAAGCATGAGAAGACTTCATGTGAAATTGATTGAAGACCCAAACAAATTGGGGGTTTAGTCCATTAATAAACCATTGATTAATCACATTGACTGGTAAAATTAGCATGCGCTTGTGGCAGCTGCCCTAAATGAGTACGAAATAAAGTTTCATACTCTTGCACACTCTGATGTGGTTTCTATCTTTTTGTAAGTAATCAAAGATTTCAGCCATATTTTTCTTTAATTGAAAACGTTGTAAGAAGGCATTCTTAACAGCTTCGTATTAACCAAAATGATTAATATCATATTCCGTTAACTAACGAGTAGATTCATTAACAAGAGTGGATTGAAATACTATAGCCTTATATGCCGGATCCACTGGATAGTTTAGTGCAACATAATTAATTTCAAAAGTATGGACATGAGCATCAAGATCATCACCTCGAAATCCACAAAATTTAGTATATGTGACTCCGGTAGGTATCAATCATGGGTGTATGACCTGTTGTTGCTATTGTTGTTGCTATTGTTATTGTTGTTGGTGTTGATGCTATTGCTGTTGATGTTGTTGCTACTATTGTTATCGCTATGTACTATTTATGTCATCTAGATCAAGAGGAAGTATAAATTTGGAATTACTTGAACAGGTTGATTCTAATTGCTGCTTTGTCGTGTAGTCACTTTGGGAAGTCTCTGATCATATGGTATCGCTCATTTGATCACACACATCTTAATTCGACTTCCATTCCTCTTATTTTATTATTGAGATGGACTTTTCACAAGAACTTCCACGCACAACTGTAACTCTTTGGAGTTTTCTAGAAGGACAAACGTGGAAGGAAAGGGAGGCTTCATGCACTAGAAAAGAAGAAAAAACAAAGGGTTCTATAGAGGGCAGCGGGCTGGTTTTTGAGGGGGGTCTTGGCTCTTGCTCTGGGCGGGACAGGGCTGCTTTTGCTCTAGAAGAGAGGGCAATAGGGTTAGAGAGGGATCTCTCTCATGGATCAAGAAAAAAAAAACGAATATGCGCTTGAGAAAAAGCTTCAAACTCTTCAAGCAGAAAAATTTTGGTGACTGCGTGATGCCATAGAAGGGGGCAAAAGATTATGTGAAGGGAGGAGATATGGACTTACTGGATAATCTGATCTTCTGAAGTGAACAAGGAGTCGAGCTCCAAAGGCAACAATTTGAAGGAGGGCTTGTATGAAGGAAGTTCATCGTCTACATATAGGAGACATGCAAAGGTGTTTCTAAGATACAACAACAATATGTCTTGATGTAGGATAGAGATTCGAATAGGAAGAGAGTCAGAGATTATCTTTGAAGGCAGTCATTAACACGAACGAGGAGCATCGATGATCATCGAAGGAGAAGGAAAGAGAATCAACAGAGCAGAGGAGAAACATTAGATTAAACTAGAGCTCAATACTTATTGAGAGAAGGAGGATTTGGAGGATATGTAGAGAAAAGAGAGTCTGATGGAGTTCAGGTGTTAGCACAATTAATCATATAAGTTTTTGTGAAGGAAACAAAAAGAGGAATAGATGCGTGATCTTTTTGGAGCTAAAGAGATAAGGATCTTTAAATGAAGAGGATGATGATTGCGCTATTAGTTAATCACGAGATTTATAATCCAACAACAATGAATTGGTGCAGACTCATGGTTTCTGATGAGCTTTTCAAATAATGGAACTCTAAGCATACTCGGCAGTTTGGACTCCCCTGTTCTTATCAACAATATTCTTTGGGACTTCTGGGAAAAGATGATGACAAAGTAGAATTGGAAACCAAAAATCACATAAAGTGTTGATTTTGATCTGCTTGGTTTATATTAGCATGCACATATTATGCTACAAATCTCTGAGAAGAAGTCTCCAGTGGTAGCGCTTGCGAGCTGGGGAGATGCCTTCTCTTCGGGAAAGAAGCTTTCAGGAAAGGATGCTCCGAAAGATCAGAGGAAAGGCAGCCAAGGGGTTATCAATAGATCCGTGAATCGAGTAGACGTAATTAAGCATAATAGATCTTTGGTACAATTGGACTATAAGATCAACATCTCTCTCTGAAGCCGGAACCACAGGAATAGGGCTTCTAATATTTTGCACCCCAGAATTGTTGGTGCAGAGCAATCAACAATTGAAGTTTTGGAAGTTAAAGAATGAAGACAAGATCAAGTTATGAAGCATGGAAGAATTTTACATTCAGGAGTTGAAAGATATGTACACATATGTACATTAGTTCATATATAGGTCACTTATACTTTTGAATAGTCATAAGTTTGTAAATTTGTGTCTATATATACTTGGAAAATGTTGGGACACGAGAGGAGAGAATGTAGAGCATGAGAATTGAGAAGATTTGAAGTCATTAGACACTTATGAAGAGATTATAATAGATCTCTCATCCAGATGTAATTTCTATAAGAAATAAAGAGAAGTTGCACCCGATATTTCTGTGCATTCTCCATTTGTGCTTAATCATTTCAAGAATCCTTTTGTAGACTTCTAAGTCTATAGTTAATGAGTCTATGGTTAAATTTTGATAGCCTAATTGTGATCAGGCTATGAGAATTATGTATAGGAACATTCATATGTGAAGAAGTGTTCACTGGTTCCTGAAACAGGCACAAAATTTGAAGTCAATGTTTTGATCAGTTCTCCTTTCACAGTTTAAAGTTTTGAGAAAGTAAGCACTTAATCTTTAAGTTGAAGGTAAGGTACTTGTGGCTAAAAGCATTTGCTTAAACGGGTTCTAGTTTTGGAGAACCATGTCTTAGAAGTTACAGGTGTCAAAGTCGACTCTAGAGGGAGACAGTTTTGGACATAGGTAACTTGTTGAGTTTATTTCTCAAGTTATACTGAATCTTTTGGAGTAATTCAACTTGGAGGAGGTGCACAATCTTTAGGGGACACCTTGTGCAAAGTTTTATCAAAAAATTTACACATTTGATAAGTCAATGAGAGAAATATGTGTAGTAGACTTTCTGTAGAATCATCCTCTTCACAGATTTTCCAAAATCCTTATAATGGAGTATTGATCCTCTAAATTGGTGAAGATTTTGACTTACTCTTGATATAGAGGTGGTCCAATTTCAAGATTAGGTTGTTCTTTTGGAGAATAACACTCTCCATCAAGAATTACTCTAGGTTTTGTTTGTGATCATTTAGTCATTGAGCAATGTTTTCTTTTTGAATATCAAGCACGAAGTTATGTATGTAATCTTTTCTTTAGAATCTCAAATATCAGTGATCTCTAATATGACTTCATAGATTTGTTTGGTATGATGGTTAAAGTAATTCCATTATGTTTAATGATTCTGGAAACAAATTTTGAAATCTGTGGAATTTGCTTGTTGTTTCTCTGATTTACCTTGATCTAATGAATCTCATCATCTTCAATTTTTGTGTTCTGCGACAAAACTTGTTTGACACCTTGAATGTGCATTGTATATTCTTGCTTAAAGAAAACTTGAGAGTAGTAGACTTAATTGAGTTCATCGAGCTACAGTAAATGAAGTCTTTGCTTGTTTTTCCTCAGAGATTTGTAGGATTTCTTGAGTGAAGTGGTTTTAATAGCTTAAAAGTGTTCAAAGAAAATCATTCAGTAGTAGGTAAACTTGAGGTTTGACTCTTATTATCTGCACGCACTCTTCTCTATGGCATATCGACTCCGCAAGTTTTTAGTTCATGGATTCAAATATTCAAATATGATTGGCCTCAAACACACTAACTAAAGTAAGAGACAAAAATATTGAAAAAGATAGCACCATGATACCTTCTTTGATGTGAGTATTGCCTTTAATTTCTAGTTCACATTGTTTGTGCATGTTTTCTTTAAGTTGATAACTTTTTACAATCTCAAACCAAAGAGAAGGTGATAGCAATGATTTGTGCTTAAAAGAAGTGAAGAGCGGTGGAGCTTATATGTGCAAGATATCTTGAACTATGCATTTGAGAGGTTTGCAATAATCAATCTAGATAAGATAATGCTCCAAGCAGATTCTTTCCCCTCCTTTCCATGAACCCGATGACAACGTAGTGTAAACTTGATGTGCCAATAGCTCCCCCTCAAGCTAAAGTATGCTTGAGTCATCATTCTCTAATAGGTTGACTACCTGCCATAGCTTTGAATCTACAAAGCTTTATTCCATCAAGTGCCTTAGTCCTCATATCTTCTACTTGCTTTTTAGTTGGAACAAAACAAATATCAATCTTCTTTTGCCATGATCTTCTCTCTGCTGAAGTGGTAATGAAGCTCTATCTGTTTGGTTCTCGCATGGAAAATAGGATTTGCTACTAGATACATGGAACTTACATGATCTCTAAATATGTGAGGCTTGGAACTCACAAGCCCCAAGTTTGTATACAATGCCTTTAACCATACTGCCTCTTGAGTTGCTATGGTCAAACCTCTGTACTCTACTTCATTCGAGGATAAAGCAACTATAGGTTGCTTCTTTGAGCTCCATGACACTAGCTTTGAACCAGCAAATGCTAAGTAACCAGAGGTACTTCTTCTAACATCGTTAGCTCCTGTCAAATCTACATGTGAATAGATTTTGATATCCAAATCTAAAGAGTAAGCATAGAATATACCTTCGTTGATTGTGCGTTTGAGATACTTAAGTACTCTACTAGCTGCATCCATTCCTTGTATGAGTAGCATATATCAAGCTACCTACCAAGCTTTGATATTCTTTAATGTCTTCAATTTTCTCACCTTCATAAACACTTAGTTTATGGATCATCTCCAAAGGTGTACCTGCAGGATTTGTGTTCTCCATTTTGAACATCTGAAGAAGATCTTGAATGTATCTTCTCTGAGTCAAATACATTCCTTTATCTGTGTATATGACCTGCATACCTAGGAAATATGTTAGCTCACCTAAGTCACTGATTTTGAACTTCTCTTTCATGTACCTCTTGATCCTTTGAATGCCATTCAAATCATCACTTGTCACAATAATATCATCTACATATACACATAGATAGATAACCTCATTGTGATCCCTTTTGATGAATAGAGAAGGATCTCAGTTGCTTGATCTGAACCCTTGATCTTGAAGGTGTGTAACCAACCTATAATTCCAAGCTCTAGGAGCCTGTTTCAATCCATACAAATCTTTCTAAAGTCTGCAAACATAAGATGCATGATTAGGGTCTTCAATTCCTGGTGGTTGTGACATGTATACCTCTTAACTTATCCAACCCTTTAATAATGTATTTTTCACATCAATTTGGAGGAGTCTCCAATTCCTTACAGTAGCTACAATTATCAATGTTCTGATTCTAGTCGACTTTGGAGCTCGTGAGAATGTTTCCTAATAGTCTATACCATGAGTTTGAGAGCATCCTTTCAAAAATAATCTTGCTTTGTACGTGCAAGCTGATCCATGTGAATTTCTTTAAACTTTATATACCCATCTGCAACCAATTACCTTTTGATTCAGTGACATTTGAACCAAATCCCAAGTGTCCATCTCCTTCAATGCATCTATTTATTCTTTCATGGCCTTTTCCCAATTAGGGTTTCCCCTTGCCTCTTCATAGGTTGAGGGTTCCTCTGAAATAGAGTCTTTTTCCAAGTAGATCAAATGCTTTCTAACGAATGTGGAATCATATCCATACCTTTCTAGTTGTTTCTTCTCTCTTGCTAATCTTCTAGGTTCTTGTTTGGAGCATCCTCCAACCTCTTGCATCTTTGCTTTGCCCCTTGACTTCAATAAATGTAATCCTTTTCACTTTCATCTTGGTCATCGTCTGTATCACTTCTTGGATCCTCGACCTGTGTATCATGCTTGCTTCCTAATTGATGGGAATGAGAATCAAGATAAGATGGTAGAGTTAACTTCTGTTTGTCTTCATCATACCAAGACCTGTGTTCTTCAAACACAACATCTCTACTTGTAGTGAATTGCTTGGTTGAAGGATTATAGAACCTGTAACCCATCTGAGTGGAGTCATAGCCAATAAACACTGCCTTTGTTTCCCTTTCATCTAGCTTACCTCTTATTTGTGATGGTACCTGAACATGAGCTAAACAACCAAACACCTTGCAATGTCCAAGACTAGGTTTTCTTCCATGCCATGTTTCATAAGGAGTCATACTTTGAAGTGATTTGGATGGTAGTCTATTGACAAGGTACACAATAGTTGAAATAGCTTTTGCCCGTAGATAATGTGGCAAATTCTTCTCTTCAAACATTGTTGGGGCTGATCCAACCAATGTCTTGTTTCTCTTTCTTGCAATTCCATTTAGTTGAGGAGAGTACCTGATAGTCACTTCCCTTTTGATACCTTTGTCCTGCAAGAACTCATCAAACTCTTTGGAGAGGCTTTCTCCCCCTCCATCAAAATCTGAGCTTCTTGAGTGATCTACCTGTATGATTCTCCTTATGTGCTAGATACGTTTTGAAGCAATCAAACAATTCATTCTATACTTTTTGATAAAGTATAGAACACTCCATCTACTATGGTCATCAATAAATGAGACATATTTGTTGGTGCATGTTACGCAAGACTACATGCTTGATATGATTTGATCTATGTTCATTTGTAGTCATATGTGTAGACATATGAATACCTCTTGTGAATATTTTATCTCTTATAATTGTGAAAGAAATAATGGCTTAAGTCATCCATAATATAAAAAGGATATATGTGGCTATAACTACATAAAACCATGAATCCATCAGTTGAGAGAATATCTCCTAATTCCTAGCATCACTTTTAGGTGAAGTTAGTTTAATTCAAGTTCAAAACTACCTCCAAACGTAGCTATAGAAAAGGAAGAAGAAAGTCGCCATTAGAGAGCTTGATTCGTGCCCACTTCAAATTTATTTGTATAGATTGAAGAGCTTACTCTAGAGATCTATCATTCTACTCCCATTGTGCAAGTATTCATTGCCAATGTGGTTGTAACTGTATGTGAATCTAGACATTCATCATTTACTTCTTCTCTGTTTTATTCTTTGCTTTACTCACTCTAAATAGTAACTTTAAAAGATCATATCTCGGGCTATACGTAACCGTTTTTTAGAGTTTTAAAGTGCATTGGATTTCTCTTTAAGTCTAATTTATGCTCACAAAATTCCATGGTCATTGGTTTGTGAGAAATTGGTGTCTTTCTACTCATTGGTCGAATCTTTGTAGAGCCCTAAAAATGGTGGGAATATTTGAGATTTTGCTAAATCTTGTTCTCACTGCTCAGTTGATCAATTGAAACATTTTAACTTGGATTAGCAAGTTATTAGTGTCTACTTGCTATATCCAAAATGAAGTTTTCTAGTTCCTGCTAGGTTGAGAGCACCCTTAATTTTTCTAGTAGATGTATGTACAAAAATAGCAAGTTTTGGGAGGTAGTCATTTTGGAACTAGTCTCTCTTGACTCAAACTTTTGAGATACTTGTTTTAAAACACTTGGGTGATTTTTTGTGGATTTAGGAAGCTCAAAGGGTCTACTTACCAACTCTGCAGTCTCAGTTGGCTAGTGTGAAGTTGTTTGTAGCAGCACCACCTCATCTTCAGATTGCATCCATCATCTCTCTTATAGTGGTACCAGAGAATAGTCAATCAACATGGGAGATGGATTTCCATCAACAATTGACAAATTGGATAGAAAAAACTACCCAGCATAGTCTCTAAGGAAATGCATATGCATATCATAAAATACATTCAATTTTTATCTTTATGCACAAAGATTATTCATTTCCATATATTTGTATATATTATTGCATACATACCTTTGCATCTCATGCATTTTCTTCCATTCATGTGGGGATTTATTTTGATACATTCTTATTTATTCATTTTCATACATTAATGTTCATTCACACATTCTTAAAATTCTTGTATAGTTATATATTTTCTAATATTCATGTTCACATTCCTATATGTATGTACTTATTTTCATGCATGCACTCTCATGCGTATAAATATACACATACATCAATTTCTTGCATACATGTTCGTGCTTACATATCACATTCATGCATATATTAATAACTCCCATTCTCTTATCTACATGCATTTATTCTCATACATACATACACTTATATACACTTCTTTCTCACACAAACATGTTCTTTCACGCATGCAAATGCATAAATTTATATACATGTTGATATGTCATGTGCATATACACACACTCATGCACATGCATATATGCTAACATGCATTCATGTATTTACTTTATACTACACTTATTCATGCATGCATATACATTACATTCATGCATTTTTAATCACATTCATTTATGCACATGCACACACCTTCATGCACATGCATTCTTCTACACATTCTTATTCTTATCAATACATCACATTCAAATTACATCATTTCACAATGATTGGAAGAAGGCAAAGAATTAAATTTTAGGCCTCAAAGTAAACTGTAGAGGAAAATAAGATTATTCAATCAATGAAGGAACTAGTATGAATCACAATAACATCAATAATTTCTTTAACCTCAACAAGCTATGCCATTATCATTGAAAAATTTATTAAAAAGTTCATCTTAAAAATAACAAGGAAGTGACAATTGTTTATCAGGGAAAATTAATATGTGCTATATAATCTATTGTGCATTTTTTTGCTGTTTGCAGCATTTGAGTGAAAACATATTTCTACGTAACAAAACCTGAACTCATTCTTGGGGTTCTACTCTATGATTTCAATAGATTACAATATATAAACTAAGTATGAAAAAGGAGTAGTATCTGTTTGGCATCAAGTGGCATAAACTAAGTTGTTCTTGTGTATGTCATCCTATCATCCCATTAAGCAAATGGTAGATATCTTGGTCATTGCCCGATATCTCCATGGGATGCTTTCAAGATCACCTTCACTAAGGAAGGATGACCTCGCTCAATTTTCCCATTCGCTTCTGGGTTGTAGGTTGTCATGAGAGACAAGTGAATCTCATGGTGATCAAAGAACTCTCGTGCCTCTCTAGCATCTAGCTTACCTCAATCTGCCTCTACTTTCTCAACATATCCAAATCTAGATATCACTTCTTCTAAAAGGAATAGGTATCCATTATAAGTAGTATGACTAAAGTGCTCGGACTTCTACATGATTTGTTAAGTCTTCATGTGCAAGTACTATATACCTCATGCCACTACTCCTTTTAGGCATAGTAACCAGGTCAACTACCCACTTGTATTGAATACAAGGTGGATAAGTCAGGTGCAAAGGATCTCTATGTTAGACTGAGAAATGTTATTGGCACATGGCACATGTGCTCACAAATTCTTTCACAGTTACATACATCCTCATCCACCAATAACTTTCCCGAATCTTTTCATACGTCCCTACGAACCCCTTATGACCAGCCCATAGGCTTTCATGCATATCTCTCATAACTTGCACTTGTAAACTTCTGAATTCTAACACTCTTTATGGATTTCTCACCTTCCCTTTAGCATGTCGCCAAAGATATCCGTCTTTCAAAAAGAAGTTAAAGGACTTCTTCATGATGTTTCGAAATCGACTTGTTGACCAGCTTGGGATAGGCTAAAATGTACTCACATAATAACCTATATCTTTCCATTCTCCCTCATACTTCTCATCTCTAAATCACTCATACATGAAAGTAGATGACTCATAACTAATCAAGTTTATTTCTCTATCCATTGCTTCTTCATTATCATCAAATTTTGCTCCTGAGAGCATATCAAGAATGGTATTATGCTTTCGTGCAATGTGCACAAAGGCTAGATTAATAAACTTGACAAAAGCAATCCATCTTAACATCACAATGTTAGGATATGAACAGCTAGCAATCATTTCTATTAATAGAAGACAATCAATTTCAACAACTACATTGGCTCCAATAAAATATCTTTTTCTATTTTCAAGGCACTAACTAATCCCTATAGATCTCTTTTACTCTGAGGTTAATTTCTCTGTGTATCATGTAAAATTTTTGCACAAAAGTGAATTGCATATCTTTGCGCCTCCTCCTCATGCTAACCAATGACCTAGCCTATACCGATAGGCTAGTATCAATGGTAAGGATTACAGGTTGATTTTCCAAATAATCAATTCTTTTCAAAATTCAAGCATTGATAAGCAATTGCTTCAGTTTTCTCATAGTTTTACTATGTTTCTTTGGCCAAACGAGTTTCTTTTTCTTTCTTAACATATCATATAGCGGGTTTGCAACATGAGCAAATTGAGGGATCCAAATTATGTAGAAGACACAAGCTCCTGACAATCTCCTCACTTCACTCACATTGTGACACACCTTTGAAATTCTACTTATGGCATCAACTTTCCCTGGGTATGGCCTACGAAAATTGGCTAGTTGAAACTGGTCATATCCTAAGTAGAAGTCACCCATTGAATAGATGGAGTGTCCGGCAAAATGCCTCTACAAACTCATTGATTGACTCATTCCATAATTCATCTCCATCTTCCCAATAGAATCTGCAAATTCAACACCTCGAACAATTTCATTTGATTTCACTGTACTTTTAACCGACTTTTCAATTGTGTTTCCTGCTTGACTATGGATCTTGAATTCAAATCATGACCACATCCACCCCCTCTAGACTTGTGCATCTTCGGGATGTGCCAACCTGCAAACATATCAAGAAACACAAACGAGCATCAAGTAGTCATGGCATATAAACTCAACTTAAAGAGAATTTTACTACATGCATGAAATCTAAACGTGCATTAAACTTGGCATAAATTAAGAGAAAAAGATAGACACAAGCATCACATATGATAGATCAAGATACCATATTGCATTTAGACTAGCAATCACATGAGCGAATTGAAAACTTCTTAGCTCTCCCGTTAACTCGACCTGGTCAGATCTAGTAGCACATTCTAAGCATATGCATATATGAGTCCTCACTAACTCGATTTATGAAACTACAATCTTGCTTCCTTGTTGATCTCCCACCTTCTTGAACCCCATCAGATCTTTTGTTATTTTTCTTTTACTTTTATTTTATCTTTCTTTGCTTTAATTCTTCACCAAGCTCAACCTTTATATTTTTGGTTTTATTTTTCTTTATTTTATTCTTTATTTACACATTAGCCTATGCCAAAATTGGGTATGACACATGGACCTGTCCACCCAACCAAGTTTAGCCCACTTCACTATCGACCCAACATAGCACACGATGCAAAATGTCAGCCTCATATGAAATCGACGTCAGCTCGTGGCTCTGACCACCCGACAAGAGTGAGTCCACCTGCCTATTGTTGGAGCAAGACTATGACAAGCCTAAGACTATGACAATGTAAAGTTGACATTTGAACTACCTCTTGTAACTTTTGAAGACTTTACTTAATGTAGAAGTAAAAGAATCTTAAGTCGTTTAGTCCACTTGATCAAAATGGGAAAGAGGAGCCACGAATTCGTGATTTGTGGTAGATAGATAATCAAATCAATCACTAATTGATTGGAGAGTGGTTGAGGGAAGATAGCCTCCCAAGCTCAACTATAAATAGATGGTAGCTTTAGTCGTGGTTAGGGAGACCTTAGAGAAGACCTCGAATAGCTGAGCTTTATGCCATATCAAGGTGTGATTCTAAGGCACACATATGTATCAGTGAGTCCATTGT
This sequence comes from Ceratopteris richardii, assembly GCA_020310875.1. Taxonomy (NCBI): domain Eukaryota; kingdom Viridiplantae; phylum Streptophyta; class Polypodiopsida; order Polypodiales; family Pteridaceae; genus Ceratopteris; species Ceratopteris richardii. The sequence goes on along the minus strand of CM035408.1, from coordinate 153,102,544 downwards.
GTTGTACAATCAATATACTTCCATTTTCATGATCATTTGAGTTCATATTTCCATGTTCTTCTGAAGTGTACTACTCACTGCCATATCTCTTAGGTTTCTCAGTCAGATTACAGAGATAGTTTCTCTGAGCTTGGTGCATCATTTTTAGTGATTTAACTTGGTAAACTTAGCTCTATACGTCTACTATATGCTCATCAAGGTCAGCCCTTCTCATAGCACCGTTCATGCATCAACTAGTAAGGTAATCCTTAATGACATAGCTTCCTCCATGCATTATTCTTCTGCCCCACCCTTGCCTAAGGATAAAGCTATGGAAGATACTCTTATGGGAGATGTTCAACACACCATGACGGATGAAAAGCAATAGGAGGTCCTCAATAAGACAGCACCAAAGGATAATGTTGTTGAGACCACCCATCAAACTATGTAGGAAGTAATGGCTGAATCCACCATACACCATGAATCACAGCTAGACAACGTTGATTCAACTATGCCTCCATCTCCACTGAAGTCCATGCTTGACGATAACACTACATAGAATTGAGTAACCCCTCCTCCTTCACCTTCTCGGGCACCCTTACGCCCAGAACCCCGGTATGCCCTTCTTCCCCTACTCACTCGTTTGAAGTATGCCACTCTGACCGTATACGTTTAGCACCCAATTATTCCCCTCTGCTGCTACGATATCGGTGAAACCTTCTCTCTCATTGTCCATCCTTTTAATGCCCGATTCGTTTCTACAATTAGCCAAGATCGGTGATTTTCTTATTTATTTGTCCAAACAACTCCCCTTTCAATTGAATGTTGCTCAATCGTCACTGTGAATTGAATACCAATCGAAGGTTGATATGTTAGAGGCAGATATCGCTCCGTTGCAGGAAGAAATGAATGCTTATTATACAAATAGGTTAAAGCTAATGATGATGTCATTGAAGTTAAAGACATGGAAATTGCTTTTCTAAAGCAAGCACTCATGGTTACAGAAAATGAATGCTTATTATAGGAATAGGTTAAAGCTAATGATGATGTCATTGAAGTTAAAGACATGGAAATAGCTTTTCTAAAGCAAGCACTCATTGACATGATGCTATGACTGCTCTTGGCTGTGAGTTGGCCAACACTTGCACCAAGGTGAAACAGAACCTTAAGGCTGCACTTTTAAGGTACTCTCTCACAAAGCGCTTCAAGGTGAAACAGAACTTATGTCCGATAGAGAACAACTGTTTCAATAAGGACAAGTGCTCAATGAAGAAATCAGTCACAATATTAAGTTAAAGAAAGAGATTGAAGCTATTCAGAAGGAGTGCCAAGATTTCTTCAAAAGTATGCAGTTTCAATAGGATCGACTTTCACGTATTGATGTAGACATTGCTGATGCTAAGTTACGCCTTGATACAGCTATAGAAAATGACTTCTATCTCCAAGAAGATTTCTTACAGAGCCAAAGTGATCTTTTGTTATGTTGACTTGGTGATGTTCATCTTATATTCCAATTGCACCGAAGCTCTATTATGCTTAATTACTTCTACTCAATTCAGGAATCTATTGATAAGCCCTTGGCTCCCTTTCTTGTGACCTTTTGAAGCATCCTTTCCTGAAAGTTTCTTTCACGAAGAGAAGGCATCTCCGCAGCTCGCAAGCGCTACCACTGGAGACTTCTTCTCAAAGATTTGTAGCACAATATGTGCATCCTAATATAAACCAAGGAGATCAAAATCAACACTTTATGTGATTTTTGGTTTCCAATTCTACTCTGTCATCATCTTTCGTAAAAGTCCCAAAGAATATTGTTGATAAGAACAGAAGACAACAAACTGTCGAGTATGCTTAGAGTTTCTTTATTTGCAAAGCTCATGAGAAACCCTCCTTCATACAAGCACTCCTTCAAATTGTTGCCTCCTCTCTATAAAGGATCCATCTCGCTGCATTATTACCTTTGGTGCATGAGTCCTGTTTCGCTTTAGAAGATCAGAATACCTAGTAAGTCCATATCTCCTTCCTTCACAAAATCTTTCGCCCCCTTCTATGGGTGATCTTTAAAGGTACTCTTTGACAAAGCGCTTCAAGGTTAAACAGAACTTATGTAGGATAGAGAACAACTCTTTGAAAAAGGACAAGTGCTCGATGAAGAAATCGGTCACAATATTAAGTTAAAGAAGGAGATTGAAGCTATTCAGAAGGAGTGCCAAGATTTCTTTAAAACTATGCAGTGTCAACAATAGGAATTGGACCGTCAAGAAAAGCAATTAGGTATTCAGGAGGAAGGACTTTCACGTATTGATGTAGAGATTACTGATGCTAAGTTACGCCATGATACATCTATAGCAAATGACTTCTATCTCCAGGAAGCTCTTACACAGCCAAAGTGATCTTCTGTTATCTCAAGTTATTGCTTCTAGTTTGGTGGGCATGGATGCTGATCTGGTAGAACCACACATTCTCCAAGAAATGTTAGATTCTTTGAAGCAAAAGATTTGGTGCACTTTCAAATTAGCTCACATTATGTATATTCAAGGTGTTGTTGATGATTCCTAGTTGTCTTTTTTGTAATCAACTAATTCAGGGTTCGAGTCCACCGTGCATGCCAGTGTTAGGCCACCAAGATGTAATGTAATTTACTGGAAAATGTAATTAGAAAAGACCCACATCAAAAAGATGCCTATGGGATGCTTCAGAGCAAGTTTTATTTAAACTCGTGTATTGACTTCCTATTATTCTGTGTGTTAGCCATTTTGGTGATCTTGTCTATATGATACTTTATTCATGAAGATATAAATTCAACGCTGGTTGCATGTAATTTGCCGGTGAAGAAACAATGGTACTCTGCATTAATGAATGTCATAACTTTATTGCGGTGACGTACTCCGTATGTCGTTAGAAAATCTGGTGGTGAAATTGTTAATTGCAAGTCTGTTGGTGGAGAGTCAGAGTAAAGTGATGAGTAACTCTATGTAATGAATGTTTTGTTTGGGAAAATAATCATAGGGCCTCTATAATACAGACCCTTGACTATCCCAAGAATCCTATAATTGGTTAGTTCTTGAGAAATGCAAGAAGGTTAGCCCTTCTCAAAGCAGAGTTCATGCATCAACTAGTAAGCTAATCCTCAATGACATAGCTTCCTCCATGCATGATTCTTCTGCCCCACCCTCGCCTAAGGATAAAGCTATGGAAGATACTCTTATGGGAGATGTTCAACACACCATGATGGATGACAAGCAATAGGAGGTCGTCAATGAGACAGCACCAAAGGATAGTGTTGCTGAGACCACCCATCAAACTATGCAGGAGGTAATGGCTGAATCCACCATACACCATGAATCACAGCAAGACAAGGTTGATTCAACTATGCCTCCATCTCCACCAAAATCCATGCTTGACGGTAACACTACATAGAATCTAGTAACCCCTCCTCCTTCACTTTCTCAGGCACCCTTACCCCCATTCCCCCGGTACGCCCTTCTTCCCCTAGGCACTCAGTTGAAGTATCCCACTCTCACCGTATACCTTTAGCATCCAATTATTCCCCACGTTGCTCTTCTGCTACGGTATCGGTGAAATCTTCTCTCCCATTGTCCATCCTTTAACACAAGATTCATTTCTACAATTAGCCGAGATCGGTGATTTTCTTATTCATTTGTCCAAACAACTCCCCTTTCAATTGAATGTTGCTCAATAGTCACTACGAACTGAATATCAATCGAAGGTTAATATGTTAGAGGCAAATATCGCTCCATTGCAGGAAGAAATTTTGGTGGTTACAGAAAATGAATGCTTATTACAGGAATAGGTTAAAGCAAGTGATGATGTCATTGAAGCTAAAGACATCGAAATTTCTTTTCTAAAGCAAGCACTCATTGACATGATGCTATGACTGCTCTTGGCTGTGAGTTGGCCAACACTTGCACCAAGGTGAAACAGAACCTTACGGCTGCTCTTTTAAGGTACTCTCTGACAAAGCGCTTCAAGGTGAAACAAAACTTATGTAGGATAGAGAACAACTGTTTCAAAAAGTACAAGTGCTCGATGAAGAAATCAGTCACAATATTAAGTTAAAGAAAGAGATTGAAGCTATTCAGGAGTGCCAAGATTTCTTTAAAACTATGTAGTTTCAAGAGGAACGACTTTCACGTATTGATGTAGACATTGCTGATGAAAAGCGACGCCATGATACATCTATAGAAAATAACTTCTATCTCCAAGAAGCTTTCTTACAGAGCCAAAGTGATCTTCTGTTATGTTGACTTGGTGATGTTCATCTTATATTCCAATTGCACCGAAGCTCTATTATGCTTAATTACTTCTACTCAATTCAAGGATCTATTGATAAGCCCTTGGCTGCCTTTCTTGTGACCTTTTGAAGCATCCTTTCCTAAAAGTTTCTTTCACGAAGAGAAGGCATCTCCCCAGCTCGCAAGCGCTACCACTGGAGACTTCTTCTCAAAGATTTGTAGCACAATATGTGCATCCTAATATAAACCAAGTAGATCAAAATCAACACTTTATGTGATTTTTGGTTTCCAATTCTACTCTGTCATCATCTGTCGAGTATGCTTAGAGTTTCTTTATTTGCAAAGCTCATGAGAAACCCTCCTTCATACAAGCGCTCCTTCAAATTGTTGCCTCCTCTCTATAAAGGATCCATCTCGTTGCATTATTACCTTTGGCGCTCGAGTCCTTGTTTGCTTCGGAAGATCAGAATATCCAGTAAGTCCATATCTCCTTCCTTCACAAAATCTTTCGCCCCCTTCTATGGCATCACACAATCACCAAAATTTTTCTGTTTGAAGAGTTCGAAGCTTTTTCTGAAGCGCTTCTTCCTTTCTTTTTCTTGATCCACGAGAGAGATCCCTCTCTGCCCCTGTTGCTCTCTCCTCTAGGGCAAAAGCAGCCCTGTCCCGTCCAGGGCAAGAGCCAAGACCCCCCTCAAAAACCAACCCGCTGCCCTCTATAGAACCCTTTTTTTTTTCTTCTTTTCTAGTGCATGAAGCCTCCCTTTCCTTCCATGTTTTTCCTTCCAAAAAACTCCAAAGAGTCTTCGCATGTCGCCAAGGAAACAAATGTCCTTTTGCCCTTGATGCCATTTTTACAAGTATCAATTTACATACATTCCTTGTGTAATCTGTTCACATGTACATATATACTTTTTTGCTCACATAATGCACATCCATATGCATCATCTTAGAGACGCTCTCACATACATGTAAAAACACTTACACTCTAATAAACAAAAAAGAAATATGAGCTTTAGTGGGCTTTTCAATCGTGCTTCCTTCTTGACTATTGATCTTGAATTCAAATCATGATCACATCCACCCCCTTTAAACATGTGCATCTTCGGGATGTGCCAACCTGCAACATCTAGTAGCTCATTCTAAGCATTTGCATATATGAGTTCTCACATACTCGATTTGTGAAACTATAATCTTGCTTTCTTGTTGATCTCCCACCTTCTTGAACCCCATCACATCTTTTGTTATTTTTCTTTTACTTTTATTTTATCTTTCTTTGCTTTAATTCTTCACCTAGCTCAACCTTTTTTTATTTGTTTCTGTTCATTTTATTCTTTATTTACAAATTAGCCTATGCCAAAATTCGGTATAACTCATGGACCTATCCATGCAGCCAAGTTTTGACCACTTAGCTATCGACCTGACATAGCACACGATTCCAAATGTGAGCCTCATATGAAATCGACGTCAGCTCTTGGCTCTGACCACCCGACCAGAGTGAGTCCACCTGCCTATCGACCCGTATGAGCACATGAAAACACATAGGTTAGGCCATACAACACAACTCGCATCAGCTCGTGGTCCTGATCACCCGACCATGGTAGTCCCACTTGCGTACTAGCTCATTGCAATGCCATACACATACATATGGAGAATGGGATGGTGTATGAAGACTTTTTTTGAAATATAATCTGTCTGAAGATCGGATGAAATGAGAGATAAAAAAGTAAAAGTCAAAGCATCTCACTCATCAAGTGTTCATAAACGTTAGTATATACAGGTACTCGGTCTAGGTCTTACATTCACATTCCTAGGTCTTGCTCCCAAAAGCTCTAATCCACTTTCTAATCCTACTCGCATAACTCGCAGTTCTTCATACATCACATGTAATCTCAATAGCCATATGAAATCTTTAGCTTACTTAACTCTCTTAGTGTTAATGCATTTATTTATATATCATATGCTCAAATCATGGAGTCTTTTTTATACACATATGTACAAGAGAAAAGGAAAACTGAAACAAAAAACATTTCACCTTCATAGTGTCGAAAGCCCTTCTGAATCTGCATTCCATATCATCTTTGTTTCTTCATTTTGAATCCGCATTCTTCACTTGCTCGTCTAGGTTTCCTCTTTCTTTCTTAAAATCAAAGAAAAACATAAGTTATGCACATTTCTATTTACAAAAAATATTTTTAAGTTTTATGGAGTTTTATTGAATGAGACTCTCCCTTCAATCTATCCTTCTCTGGTACATGCTCACCAAAGAAGTTGTGCTTGTAGAACAACCAACTTTGTACTGCACTCATCTTAGAAACATTCTTGAAAATATTAGACTTACGAATAAGCCACCTCATTTGCTTGTTCATCCCTTAAAGGCTTGATTGGATTGCATAGATCTTGGAAAATTTGAAGATCCAAGATGTAGTCATTTGAGCATAGTGATCTTTGTTCATGATCCTCTCATATGCATCATGATGTTTAAAATTTGGAGTATTTAGACCATCATAAAAAAAATCCATCATGCATATGTTTTGAACCATTTTAGGGTTGAAATCATTCGAAAGAATTTCATCATTTTAATTATGATTATCCAAACTTTCACCTTCATTGCAATTAAGGTTTTGAATACATTCATAAGATTTACACTCTGAATGGTAAGGTTCATCATTCTCTAATTACAGTTTATGTTCAAACTTGTCACTCTATCTATCATGATTTCTTCTTAGTTCAATGCTATCAATTAGAGAATCTGCTTCTCTTTCTAATGTCTCCAAGAACTCTTCATCATTGCCATGGTCCAATAACATCTCTCCTTCAACATGAAGGGAATCCATATCTTCTCAATCAAGAAAGCCTTGAACTTCAATATCACTAGAGTCTTTCTTGTTGAGGTCAACCTTATCACAATTTTGACACCTTCTAAGACTATGCATATAGTTTGGTCACAACTCAATTTCTTTATTCAAAATGTTATCATAGAAGTCTACATCCATCTTCATCGACTCTTTCTCATTCTCCTCAGAGGATGTACTAAGACCATATTCTTCATACATTTCTTCAGTCACTGATTCTTGCTCGAATGTCTCATAATATATGAGAATCCTGGCATATGCATCCAAATAAACTCGAGCTTTATCAATGCAACCATTTAATTTTATCTTTACTTGTTGATTTTTATTAGGTAATGAGCCCATATCATATCTTTCATGCATTTGAATGAATGTTGCATTCTCCATCTAATGGCCCATTTCTTCAGCATATAGAGTGAACTCATCATAATCTTGATTTGCATCAGGATGTATCTTTTCATAGAGAGCAACATCACTCACATATATGTCATTATATTGATGCCCAATCAACAATTCATTCTTACCCCCATGATCAGGATCACTCTCTTGTACCTCTTAAGACTCATTGAATGTGGCATCATTCAAGAGTATTTCACAATCTTGATCTTGATCCAAACTATCTATAGGCTTAGCATCATGCTTTTCACCATCAACATATATACCACTATCTAGATGACTCATCATTTGCATATCCTCTAGATTAGGATCATGCTCATCTATGTCATCATACATTTCAATCTCTAGAGGACTCGTTATTGGCATGTCCTCCTTCATATAAGTAGGTTCATTTTCTTGCATCTCTGTATGCATCTATAATGTGGGTCCAAGCATATCCATTTTCTTACCCATGGGATCTTTTTTTGATAGGTCCTCAGATTCATCATCGTGTTCCATTGGAATTTCTTCATGTAATTTAATCATTAGATTAGAAATTATATCCGAATCATGTGTTAGCAGGGGTTCATCACCATCAATTGACATCCAATCATATTCCACATCTTGCCCAATGTCACCACATAAGGATGCATCTTGAGCTCGATCTTCAGATAGATTTATTGAATTATCTATTTGTATCTCATCTTTTATCTCCATTCGGTCATCTACGAGCCTTTTAGATATCTTTATCTCTTTGTTTGCATCTTGAAGAATTTCTTGATTTGTTTGTTTTTCATCTATTGGATGCGAATGAGTTTATTGGAGTAGGGGAAACCTCATCTGGATTTCTTTTTTGGATTTATTGAGTTTTGTTTTGTTTTATATTTCATTTTTGTTTGATTTGGTTTTGATTGTATTTCAAATGCTCCTTTTCTACTCCCATCATAAGAGTTTGTGCATATATAGCACTTGAAGATGTGGCCATCGTAAAAGTATCTACAAGCTCTTGGTATCTTGGATCCTTGGACATTGCATCATTTATGCTTATAAGTTCTTTTCGGGGATCCTCTTCAGAAGCATGTACGTATACATGGATATTTGTCTTACGCCCAACCGGGTTTCTGTTATTCTATGGATTTGCAAATCATTTTTAGTTTTTTAAATGCATGGAATTTGCACATCTTCTTCATCAGAATGAATGTCAGCTTTCCAATCCTTTAAAATTTTTTCAATTGTTTGTTGTTTCTTCACTTATCTCCTCATAGTTTTGTGGACGAGCATCCAGTCCTCTATGAGCCCTGAGTCGGAATCTATATCTTGCAGAAGTGGAATTAGTTCCACTTGGGCTTTAACATTGATTGTTTGAAGAAACAAAGACACCCTTTCATGACTTATGCTCCTCTTATTATGCACATAAAGATCCTCATATTGTCACTCAAACTCTCTTTTGACCTCTAGAATCGGCCGGTCTTTGGGCTTATGAACCCTCCTCAAGAAGGACTAACGAGTCACTTTGTCTATGTCCTCCCGCATGAACTACTTGAGGAGCATTGCTTTGTATTGCGATCATGTCATATGGTTTATTGGCATGAATTGATCACATAAACTGTATTGACACACATAGGAAAAGCTTTTGCATAACTCCTTATCCATCATCGGAGTTAAACCGACACCTAGGTATTTGGCCTCTAGTTCATACTCTTAATAGAACCTAGATATATTTTTCCCATTGAAAAATCTAGAGCACTTTACTAGTCGCTCATGAAGGGATTGGATGGCTTTTTGACACCTATCCTCTTCCTGAAAGCATATGAACTGAGCTAGGAGATCTTCCATGTCGAAAGTGCTAGATCGCTCAATTCTTGGATGCTAAATTGATTCTTTAATGCACTAGCTCATGTCGAGCAGCCGGAATGTAATTTGATTTACTAGAAAATATAATTAGAAAAGATGCACATGAGTAGTACATAGCAATAACAACAGTAGCAATAGCATCAGCACAAACAACAACAACAACAACAACAACAACAACAATAGCAGCAGCAGGTCATACACCCACGATTGATACCTATCAGAGTCACATATACTAAATTTGGTGGATTTCTAGGTGATGATGTTGATGCTCATGTACATACTTTCGAAATTAATTATGCTGCACTAAACTATCTAGCGGATCCGGCATATAAGGCTATAGTGTTTCAATCCACTCTTGTTAATGAAGCTGCTCGTTGGTTAACGGAATATGATATTAATCATTTTGGTCAATACGAAGATGTTAAGAATGCCTTCTTACACCATTTTTAATTAAAGAAAAATGTAACAGAAAATCTTTGATTACTTACAAAACAATAGATAGAAACTGCATCAGAGAGTGTAAGAGTATGAAACTTTATTTCGTACTCATTTACGACAGCTGCCACAAGTGCATGCTAATTATATGAAACATGTGATTAATCAATGGTTTATTAATGGACTAAACCCCCAACTCAAACAAGTTATCATTATTCCATGTGTGGGTGGTATGACCTTGGATGCAGTCATCACTATGGCATTACAAATAGAACATAAGGTTGGTGGTTTTACTGAAGATTTGGATTGGTTAAAAGCCTCCAAGAGTACGAACGATGATCCATTTAAGCATGCATATTGCACCGAATGTAAGAATCCATGGCATACTACTAGAGCCTATGCACTAAGTCAAATGTATTGTGCTATTTGTGACCAAATACGTTCAGAATGACTCCTAGGTGTTACCAATCTCATCTTCATATTATGAAACCCTCATGATTTTTCTATCCATCGGATGTCCTCCAAATACTAGCTTGACATGAACTGGCCATAAATTGGCTATGTATATCGCCAATTTGCATCATCGTGAACAATTGTATTATATGGATCCATTTGACACACTCTTATGATGTATTCCGCCACATGAAGTTTCTTCAATAATTGCAATGGCTCATTCTACTTCTTTCAGTGGACATTTTTTGGTCGATCTTATGTACTAAAAAATTCTACATAGTGGGTTATGGTGGCTCACAATGCATTATGATATTACTGATTATATTGAACAGTGCGATGCCTACCAACGAACTTTACAACCTTTTCAACGTGTGCTTCCCCTTGAGCCCTTCCAAAAGTGGGGATTGGATTTTATTGATACTATTGTTGGGAAAGATGGATGGACATGCTAAGAAATGAGTAGGTACTGCAAATTCCTACTTTGTATCAGACCTCTTCCACTTTAAAGTTGAGTTTTAGGCCCTCTTAGATTTCCAATGACACTAAACAAGTGCCTATGGACTTTGGAAATGATGCAAGTAATGAATAGTTCAAAACACACTACTTTCCACTTCACAATCCAATGAAAACCTTCTGTTTTGGTTCACACACCTACTGCTTGTTAAGCTTAGTGTTTCCAGTACATTAGAAATTAATTAAATTACTTCTAGAGATATCATATTAAATTATAGACCTAATGATTCCAAGTGGAATCAATTATAATGGTTAACTATGCATAGAGCAATCAATTTAGCAAGTGGAGTTTACCCCCGATTTTTTAGGACCTCTGTAGAGAACGATCATTGCCACTTTGACGAGATTTTCTCCCAACCCACTAAAATAAATGTCTTCAAAATTTTTTAGCCCGTAGCAGACTTAGAGCTGCTTGGAATGACCTATAGAAAATTGAAAATCAGGGAGTAATGACTAAGATATGAGCAATACAAAATGACTCTTCTGAGTGACAATGACAGAGACATCAACAGATGTAAGCAATGATCTATTGTATTATATGACAAGTTGTAGATGATCATTGGCATGATAATCAATTCCCAATGATGGTGAGAATTGTAGGCTATGAAGTGAGGCTCACTCTCTTTCAATATGGTCAACTAAGAGCTCAGAATTGGAGTGATCTAACCACGATGATTTTACATTCATCTTTTATAGATGCTTCATTCAAAATTTGAATTTGAATTCAACTTTGGAACTCACTAGAAAATTATCCACTAATCTAGGAGATATTCTCTCTAAGAAAGTCGTATCTTTCCTATCCATCTAAATGCACAAGTTTTGTGGCTTTTACAACTATTTCTTCAAGTCAATTAGACTCTTACAAATGTTAAAAAATAATGAATCCATAGCAATGGTTCTCATGGGTCTTCAATCAATTTCACATGAAGTCTTTTCATGCTTAGCCAAGTGTGTAGGCTTGGCATTTACACCAACAACTCCCCCTCAAGTGAAACATCTTGGCTTGATCCTCTTATATGTCCTGCAATCCAATCATAGCTTTAAACGTGCAAAGATTAGTACCATCAAGTGCTTTGGTCAATAAGTTTGCACATTGCATATTAGTCCATACATATGCCAACTGAATTTCCTTGCTCAATAGCTTCTCTCTCACATAATGATAGTGGACCTCTATATGCTTGGTCCTAGCATGATAAATAGGATTTGCTGCAAGATGTACGGAGCATTGTATTATCTCTAAAAATTATTGGAGGTATAGTATGCAATCCCAAATCTACATATAGAAATCTCATCCATATGGCCTCTTGAGTAGCATTGGCCAATCCTCTATATTCTACCTCTATTGAAGAGAAAGAAACAATAGGTTGCTTCTTACAAGAGCATGATATAGGCTTGTCTCCTAAAAAAGATAGATAACCTGACATAATCCTTATTTCATCTTTGCAATCTGCCCAATGATGAAAAATCTCAGATGGAAAAGATCAAAGCATGGAAGTCTAAAGGTAATGCAAAATTGTAGGAACTTGGACATGAGGCAGAATCATCACGTCATGGCCTAAGAAGATCCATGAGGGAAAAGAAAAAACCAAAAAGGTATGGGTTTGACACCTCATTAGTAACTAAACATTCTATCTACATAGCAGAGGACATAAACCAAGAGGAGGCATCATCATTTGAAGAGGCCAAAGCAAAAACAGAATGGAAGCATGCAATGAAGGAAGAGATTGAAGTAGTTGAGGAAAACAACACTTGGGATTTGGTGCCTAGGACTTCATCCATGAAGGTAATAAGCTCAAGATGGGTCTATAAACTCAAGAAGAATTCTGATGGTTCCATTAACAGGTAAAAGGCAAGGCTTGTAGAAAAAGGCTTTGCAAAAATGCAGGGAATTGATTATGAGGAGACCTTCTCTCCTATGGCAAAGATGCCTACTATTATGGTTGGATAACAGAAGAGGTATATATGGCACAACCACCTGGTTTTGAGAATCAAGTTCATCCTGATTATGTGTGTAAACTTAACAAAGCATTGTATGGTCTTAAGCAAGCTCAAAGAGCTTGGAATTTCAGGCTTGTTTCATTCTTGCAGGACAAAGGCTTTCAACCAAGCAAGGCAGATCCTTCACTCTTTATTAAAAAGAGTAATTCTGAGATCATCTACCTATGTGTATATGTAGATGATATTGTACTAACAGGAAATGATGCAGATGGTATGAAGAAGATCAAAGGTCAGATGAGAGAAGAGTTCGAGATAAGTGATTTGGGTTCACTTACCTACTTCCTAGGTTTTAAAGTTGTCTACAAAGATCATGGTTTGTTTCTCTCTCAAAGAAATTACATTAAGGACATGTTGGCAAAATTCAAGATGCAAGATTGTAAGATTGCAGGTACTCCAATGGAGGTCAATCACAAATTGAGCTCACATGAAGGTGAACTCATAGAGGACATCACATGATATCAAAGTCTAGTGGGTAGTCTCAACTATGCCACATTGACAAGAGTAGATATATCTTACAGTGTGAGTGTGCTGAGTCAATTTATGCACACACCAAGGAAACCACACATGGATGCTGCCAAAAGGATTCTCAAGTATCTCAAAGGAACCATAAAGGAAGGACTTTAGTATCCTTATGTGTCTGATTTAGGTTTGAAACTATTTTCTGATGCAGATTGGGCTGGCTCCAAGGAAGATAGAAGTAGCACTTCATGTTATCTTACATTTGCAGGTTCAAAGCTTATTTCATGGTCATCCAAGAAGCAACCCACAGTTGCTCTCTCTTCTACTGAAGCTGAATACAGAGGTCTTGCCATAGCTACACAAGAAGCTATGTGGATGAAGACATTATTCAAAGATCTTGAATTGGAGTTTGGAACTCTAACTATTTTTGGTGACAATATGTGTTCTACTCATTTGGCTGCTAATCCTATTTTTCATGCAAGGACTAAACATATTGAAGTTCATTATCGCTATGTATGAGAGAAGGTTCTAAGCAAAGAGATTCAAATATCATATGTATCCACTCATCAACAATGTGCAGATATTATAACAAAAGCATTGGATGGTACAAAGCTTTGCAAGTTCAAGGCTATGACAGGTTTGCAAGTAATCTTGGAAGATTGAAGACCTCAAGCGTACTTGTCTTGAGGGGGAGTTTTTGGAGAAATTTTATGACACGCCTAAGTATTGGCTTGAGTCCCACAATTTCAAAGAAGAAGCCTGAAAATAAAGACAATGTAAAGTTCACTTGTGAACTACCTCTTGTAACTTTTAAAGACTTTACTTAATGTAAAAGTGAAAGACTCTTAAGTGGTTGAGTCCACTTGATCAAAAAGGGAAAGAGGAGCCACCAATTTGTGATTTGTGGTAGATAGAGAATCAAACCAATCACTAATTGATTGGAGAGTGATTGAGGGAAGTTATCCTCCCAAGCTCAACTATAAATAGATGGCAGCTTTAGTTGTGGTTGGAAAGACCTCATAGAAGACCTCGAAGACCTGAGCTTTATGCCATATCAAGGTGTGATTCTAAGGCACACATATGTATCAGTAAGTCCATTTTATTGTACAATCAATATACTTTCACTTTCATGATCATTTGAGTTCATATTTCCATGTTCTTGTGAAGTATACTACTTAGTGCCATATCTCTTAGTTTTCTCAGTCCGATTGTAGAGATGGTTTTTGTGAGCTTGGTGCATCATTTTCAGTGATTTATCTTGTTAAAATTATCTCTATGCATCTACTATATGCTCACAAATTTTCATTTCATTTGAGTGTTTCAATCTTCAGTTATGTTCAGTTGAAGTCAACCCTGTCTATTCATTTTCATTTCTCTGTCAAGTACCGACTCTTTTACTCAACTTGTCAGAGCTCTTTTGCAGTGTATACTTACCCAAATTCAATGATTTAAAGCCTGTTGGACACAACATATTGTATAGTATAAGCATACAAATTTTCATAATCATTGAAGTCTTGAATCTTGAGTTATGTGCATTTTTCTGCTCCCTGGTCTCATTACTGTAGCATCCTGTGAAAATCGGGATGATATCATCACTTGTTAAACATCATTCTCAGTGTGTGGTTCATTATTTTTTATGCGATTACTCTCAAAAGTTAGCTCTTTAAGTTTAATATACTTTTGCAAAAGGAATTAAGCTAATTGCTATTATGCTCAGAGAATTATGCAAAACAGTGGACATGTGTATGAACCAAAATAGCAAGTTCTTCACCTCTCAGCTAACTCCAAATCATCTGTTTTGGTCTATCCTTTTGCGAGTTATCTTCCAAGGTACATAGGTTGTCTAATACATCCATTGGCAAGCTAAGAGGGCCCACCACATACTCGTGGAGTTCATTTGGCTTTTGTAGATCAAGGATTTTGCAACACCTCTTCATCTTCGAGCACATACCTATCCAATTCTTCACACTTATGGACCCATATGAGCACATGAAAACACATAGGTCAGGCCATACAACACAACTAGCATCAGCTCATGGTCTTGATCACCCGACCATGGTATTCCCACCTGCCTACTAGCTCATTGCAATGCCATACACATAGATATAGATAACGGGCTGGTGTATGAAAACTTTTTTTGAAATATAATATGTCTGAAGATTGGATGAGATGAGAGATAAAAACAAAATTCGAAGCATCTCACTCATCAAGTGCTCATGGACACTAGTATATACAGGTACTCAGTCTAGGTCTTACCTTCACCTTCCTAGGTCTTGCTCCCAGAATCTCTAATCCACTTTCTAATCCTACTCGCATAACTCCGAGTTCTTCATACATGACATGTAATCTCAATAGCCATAGGAAATCCTTAGCTTACTTAAAACTCTTAGTGTTAATGCATTTCTTTATATATCATATGCTCAATTCATGCAGTCCTTTTTATACACATCTACAAGAGAAAAGGAAACTGAAACAAAAAACATTTCACCTTCATAGTGTCGAAAGCCCTTTTGAATCTCCATTCTAGATTATCTTTGTTTCTTCATTTTGAATCCACATTTTTCACTTGCTCGTCTAGTTTCCTCTTTCTTTCTTAAAATCAAAGAAAAACATCATTTATGTACATTTCTATTTACAAAAAACATTTTTAAGTTTTATGGAGTTTTATTGAATGAGACTCTCCCTTCAATCTCTCCTTCTCTGATACATGCTCACCAAAGAAGTTTTGCTTGTAGAACAACCAACATTGTATTGCACTCATCTTAAAAACATTTTTGAAAATATTAGCCTTACGAACAAGCCATTTCATTTGCTTGTTCATCCCTTGAAGGCCTAATTGGATTGCATAGATCTTGGAGAATTTGAAGATCCAAGATGTAGTCATTTGAGCATAGTCATCTTTGTTCATGATCCTCTCACATGCATCATATGAAGTTGCACATGATAAATGAGCACATGTATATAGGTTTTTAGAAGTTGAAGTATTAAGACCATCATCAAAAAAATCCATCATGCATATGTTTTGATCCATTTTAGGGTTGAAATCATTCGAAAGAATTTCATCATTTCCATTATGATTATCCAAACTTTCACCTTTATTGCAGTTAAGGTTTTGAATACATTCATTACAGTTTATGCTCAAACTTGTCACTATGTCTATCATGATTTCTTCTTAGTTGAATACTATCAATTAGAGAATCTGCTTCTCCCTCTAATGTCTCCAAGAACTCTTCATCATTGCCATGGTCCAAAAACATCTCTCCTTCAACATGAAGGGAATCCATATCGTCATAATCAAGAAAACCTTGAACTTCAATATCACTAGAGTCTTTCTTATTGAGGTCAACCTTATCACAATTTTGACACCTTCTAAGACTATGCATATAGTTTGATGACAACTCAATTTCTTTATTCAAAATGTTATCATAGAATTATGCATCCATCTTCATCGAGTCTTTCTCATTCTCTTCAGAGGATGTACTTAGACCGCATTCTTCATACATTTCTTCAGTCACTAATTCTTGCTCAAATCTCTCATCGTATATGAGAATCCCAGCATATACATCCAAATCAACTCGAGCTACATCAATGCAACCATTTAATTTTATCTTTACTTGTTGATCTTTATAAGGTAAT
Organism: Ceratopteris richardii; assembly: GCA_020310875.1. Taxonomy (NCBI): domain Eukaryota; kingdom Viridiplantae; phylum Streptophyta; class Polypodiopsida; order Polypodiales; family Pteridaceae; genus Ceratopteris; species Ceratopteris richardii. The sequence continues at coordinate 153,085,737 of CM035408.1, read as the reverse complement.
GAGCCCATATCATATCTTTCATGCATTTGAATGAATGTTGCATTCTCCTTCTCATGGCCCACTTCTTCAGCATATAGAGTGAACTCATCATAATCTCGATTTGCATCAGGAGTGCGACATCACTCACATACATGTCATTTATACTGATGCCCAATCAACAACTCATTCTTATCCCCATGAGTCATTTAGTGTGGCATCACTCAAGAGTATTTCACAATCTTGATCATGATCCAAACTATCTATAGGCTTAGCATCATGCTTTTCACCATCAGCATACATACCACTATCTAAAGGACTCATTATTTGCATATCCTCAAGATTAGCATCATGCTCATCTCTGTCATCATACATTTCAATCTCTAGAGGACTCGTTATTGGCATGTCCTCCTTCATATAAGCAGGTTCATTTTCTTGCATCTTTGTATGCATGTATAATGTGGGCTCCAGCATATCCATTTTCTTACCCATGGGATCTTTTGTTGATAGGTCCTTAGATTCATCATCATGTTCCATTGGAATTTCTTCATGTAATATAATCATTAGATTAGAAATTGTATCTGAATCATGTGTCAGAAGGGGTTCATCACCATCAATTGACATCCAATCATATTCCACATCTTGCCCAATGTCACCATGTAAGGAAGCATCTTGAGCTCGATCTTCAGATAGATTTACTAAATTCTCTATTCATATCTCATCTTTTATCTCCATTTGGTCATCTACGAGCCTTTTAGATATCTTTATCTCTTTGTTTGGATCTTGAAGAATTTCTAGATTTGTTTGTTTTTCATCTATTGGATGCGAATGAGTTTATTGGAGTATGGAAAACCTCATCTGGATTTCTTGTTTGGATTTATTGAATTTTGTTTTTGTTTTATATTTGGTTTTTGTTTGATTTGATTTTGATTGTCTTTCACATGCTCCTTTTCTACTCCCATCATAAGAGTTTGTGCATATATAGCACTTGAAGATGTGGCCATGGTAAAAGTATCTACAGGCTCTTGGTATCTTGGATCCTTGGAGATTGCATCATTTATGCTTATAAGTTCTTTTCGGGAATCCTCTTCATAAGCATGTACGTATATTCCATGCATATTTGTCTTACACCCAACTGGGTTTCTGTTATTCTATGGATTTGCAAATCATTATTAGTTTCTGAAATGCATGGAATTTGCACATCTTCTTCATCTGAATGAATGTCAACTTTCCAATCCTTTGAAATTTTTTCAATTGTTTGTTGTTTCTTCACTTATCTCCTCATAGTTTCGTGGACGAGCATCCAGTCCTCTGTGAGCCCTAAGTCGGAGTCTATATCTTGCAGAAGTGGAATTAGTTCCACTTGGACTTTAACATTGATTGTTTGAAGAAACAAGGATACCCTTTCATGACTTATGCCTCTCTTATCATGCTCATAAATATCATCATATTTTCACTCAAACTCTCTTTTGATCTCTAGAATCGGCCAGTCTTTGGGCATATGAAACCACCTTAGGAAGGACTAATGAGTCACTTTGTCTATGTCCTCCAGCATGAACTGCTTGAAAAGCATCGCTTTGTATTGCAATCATGTCATATGGTTTATTTGCATGAGTTGATCACGTAAATTGTATTCACACACATAGGCAAAGTTTTAGCATAACTCCTCATCCATCATCGCAGTTAAACCGACACCTAGGTATTTGGCCTTGAGTTCATACTCTTAACAAAACCTAGATATATTTTTCCCATTGAAAAATCCGCACCACTTTACTAGTCGCTCATGAAGGGATTGGATGGCTTTTTGACACCTATCCTCTTCCTATAAGCATATGAACTGAGCTAGGAGATAGATCGCCAAAGTGCTAGATCGCTCAATTTTTGGATGCTAAATCGATTCTTCAATGCACTAGCTCAGGTCGAGCAGCCGAAATGTAATGTGATTTACTGGAACATGTAATTAGAAAAGATGTACATTTGAAAGGTTGTAGAATAATGCTTGTATCGTTTTGGATAATGAAAAAGTGCGGAAGCAGATGCGCAGGGAGTGAGATACCGGATTGTGGGTCTATTCGGTGTGCTTGTGGGATGCTTCAGAGAAACTTTTATTTAAATTGGTGTATTGACTTCCTATTGTTGTATGTGTTAGCCATTTCAGTGATCTTGTGTGTATGATACTTTATTGATGAAGATATAAATTCAACTGTGGTTCCGTGTAATTTGCCAGTGAAGAATAAGTGTTATTCTGCATTAATGACTGTCATAACTTTATCACAGTGACATACTCGATATGCCGTTAGAGAATCTAGTGGTGAGATTGTTAATTGCAAGTATGTTGGTGGAGAGTCAGAGTAAAGTGATGAGTAACTCTATGTAATGAATGTTTTCTTTAGGAAAATAATTATAGGGCCTCTGTAATACAGACCCTTGACCATCTCAAGAACCCTCTAAATGGTTAATTCCTAAGTACCGTTAACATTGGTACCGGCCATGGGGCATGGAATAGCTAGTGTGAGGAAAGATTAAGGTTGGATGAAAGAAAGAATTCTATGATATATGCTTGTAACACATTCTGGTGAATCTTATCCAAAGTACCAAAGTGATCAGCATCCATGCAAGGTTACTAGCACGTTGGGAACACGCTCCAGTGGCAGTGGTGAAGGACAATCATCTGAAGGAAAGCATGATTCACGAACTAGTGGGGTGGCACCACAACATTTTCTTGTTCAAGGATTATAGAGTATACTAGAATTACAACCTGTTCAATCTGTTGAAAGTGTGATGAGTGGATTAGGTGTTCATTTCGGTGATAGCCTAGTGAATTTCAGTGACAACCCAACTTTTAGTTTTGATTTTGGTAGTACTAGTACATTTGTGGGTGGAAGTTTTGGTGAAAAGTCCATCTTAGTAATAAAATAAGAGAAATGGTAGTTGAATTCAGACGTCTGTGATGGAATCGGTGATACCATATGATCGGAGACTTTGCAAAGTGACTACACGACAAAACAACAATTAGAATCAACTTGTTCAAGTAATTCCGAATTGATACTTCCTCTTGATTTAGATGACATGAGTAGTACATAGCAATAACAATAGCAGCAACAACATCAGCAGCAATAGCATGAGCACCAGCAACAACAACAACTGCAGCAGCAGGTCATACACCCACGATTGATACCTATCGGAGTCACATATACTAGATTTGGTGGATTTCGAGGTGATGATCTTCATGCTTATGTCCATACTCTCAAAATTAATTATGTTGCACTAAACTATCAGCGGATCCGGCATATAAGGCTATAGTGTTTCAATCCACTCTTGTTAATGAAGCTGCTCGTTGGTTAACAGAATATGATATTAATCATTTTGTTCAATACGAACATGTTAAGAATGCCTTCTTACAATGTTTTCGATTAAAGTAAGATGTGGCAAAAATCTTTGATTACTTACAAAACAATAGACAGAAACCACATCAGAGTGTGCAAGAGTATGAAACTTTATTTCGTACTCATTCACGGCAGCTGCCACAAGTGCGTGCTAATTTTACCGGACAATGTGATTAATCAATGTTTTATAAATGGACTAAACCCCCAACTCAAACAAGTTATGATTATTCGATGTGTGGGCGGTATGACCTTGGATGTAGTCATCACTATGGCATTATAGTTGGAACATAAGGTTGGTGGTTTTACTGAAGATCTGGATCGGTTAAAAGCCTCCAAGAGTAAGAACAATGATCCATTGAAACACATATATTGCACCAAGTGTAAGAATCCACGGCATACTACTACAACCTGTGCACTAAGTCAAATGTATTGTACTATTTGTGACCGACTCATTTCAAAATGACTCCTAGGTGTTACCAATCTCACCTTCATATTATGACACCCTCATAATTTTTCTAACCATTGAATGTCCTCCAAATACTACCTTGACATCAGCTAGCTATAAATTGGCTATGTATAGTCACCGATTTGCATCATCGTGAGTCAATTGTATTATATGGATCCATTTATCACTCTTATGATGTATTCCACCACATGAAGTTTGTTCAATAATTACAATGGCTCATTCTACTTCTCCTGATGAGCATTCCTCGATCGATCTTATGTACTAATAAATTCTACATAGTGGGTTATGGTGGCTCACAATGCATCATGATATTATTGCTTATATTCAACAGTGTGATGCCTACCAGCGAACTATACAACCTTTTCAGCTTTTGCTTCCCCTTGAGCCCTTCCAAAAGTGGGTATTGGATTTTATTCATACTATTGTTGGGAAAGATGGATGGACATGCCAAGAAATAAGTAGGTACTACAAATTCCTACTTTGTACTAGACCTCTTCCACTTTAGAGTTGAGTTGTAGGCCCTCTTAGCTTTCCAATGAAACTAAACAAGTGCCTATGGACTTTGGAAATGATGCAAGTGATGAATTCAAAACACACTACTTCCTAGTTCACAATCCAATGAAAACCTTCTATTTTGCTTCACCCACCTATTGCTTGTTAAGCTCAGTGCTTCAAATACATTAGAAATTAAATAAATTCCTTCTAGAGGTATCATATTATCTTAAAGACATAATGATTCCAAGTGGAATCACTTAAAATGGTTAACTATGCACAGAGCAACCAATTTAGCAAGTGTAGCTTTACTCCCCATTTTTTAGGACCTCTGTAGAGAATGATCAGTGCCACTTCGACAAGCGTTTCTCCCAACCCCCTTAATTAAATGTCTTTAAACTTTCTTAGCCAATAGAAGACTTAGAGCTACTTGCAATGAGCTATAGAAAATTGAAAATCATGGAGTAATGACTAAGATATGAGCAATACAAAAAGACTATTCTGAGTGACAATGACAGAGACATCAACAGATGTAAGCAATGATCTATTGTATTATATGACAAGTTGTAGATGATCATTAGCATGATAATCAATGCCCAATGATGGTGAGAAGTGTAGGCTATGAAGTGAGGCTCACTCTCTTACAATATGATCAACTAAGAGCTCGGAATTGGAGTGATCTAACTGCGAGATTTTACATTCATCTTTTATAGATGCTTCATTCAAAATTTGAATTTGAATTCAACTTTGGCACTCACTAAAGAATTATCCAAGTAATTTAGGAGATATGCTCTCTAAGAAACTCATATCTTTCGTATGCATCTATATATACGAGTTTTGTGGCTTTTACAAATATTCCTTCAAGTCAATTTGACTTGTACAAATGGTAAAAAATAAAGCATCCATAGCAATGGTTCTCATGGGTCTTCAATCAATTTCACATGAAGTCTTCTCATGCTTAGCCAAGTGTGCAGGCTTGGCATTTGTACCAACAGCTCCCCCTCAAGTCAAACATCTTGGCTTGATCTTCTTGATCAATCTTCTTGTATGTCCTAGAATCCAATCATAGCTTTAAACCTCCAAGGATTAGTACCATCAAGTGCTTTGGTCAAAAAGTTTGCACATTGCATATTAGTTCATACATATGCCAACTGAAGTTCCTTGCTCAATAGCTTCTCTCTCACATAATGATAGTGGACCTCTATATGCTTGGTCCTAGCATGATAAATAGGATTTTTTGCAAGATGTAAGGAGCTTGTATTATCTCCAAAAACTATTGGAGGTATAATATGCAATCCCAAATCTACATATAGAAATCTCATCCATATGACCTCTTGAGTAGCATTGGCCAATCCTCTATATTATGCCTCTATTGAAGACAAAGCAACAATAGGTTGCTTCTTACAAGACCATGATATAGGCTTGTCTGTTGCAAAAGATAGATAACCTGACATAATCCTTTTATCATCTTTGCAACCTACGCAATCTACATCTGAGTATATCTTGATGTCCAAATCTGAAGTATAAGGAAAGTATAGACCTTGATTTTGAGTGCCCTTAAGGTACTTCAAAATTCTCTTTGTAGCTTCCAAATGAGCTACTCTAGGTTTGTGCATAAATTGACTTAGAACACTTACTCCATAAGCAATATCAATCCTTGTCAATGTAGCATAATTTGAGATTCCCACTATGCTTTGGTATCCTACAATATTCTCAAGCACATCACCTTCATGAGCACTTAATTTTTGGTTCACCTCCAAAGGAGTGCTTGCTACCTTCGCATCATGCAATTGAAATTTCTTCAACATGTCCTGTACATACTTTCTTTGAGTAATGTAAATGCCAGATTTAGTATAGACTAACTCAAGTCCAAGAAAATACTTTAGTGATCCAAGATCACTAATTTTGAACTCCTTCATCATTTGATTTTTTATCTGCTTGATGCCATTAGCATCATTACCTATAAGTATGATATAATCAGCATACACACATAGATATATCACCTCAAAATTACTTCTCTTAACAAACAGAGAAGTATCTGCTTTACTCATGATGAATCCTTGATCTTGAAGATATGTAGTCAAGCTATGGTTCCATGTCCTAGGTGCCTGCTTTAATCCATAAATAGCTTTGTTCAGTTTACACACATATGTTACCTTGCGTGGGTCCTCATAGCCAGGAGGTTGGGACATGTACACCTCCTCTCAAGTCCATCCATTTAGAAATGCATTTTTTACATCCAATTGTTACATGTTCTGATTCTTTGATGCATCCACACTTACCAACACCCTGATGGTTCCATGAGAATTTCTCTTGATCTTGTAGATCCACCTAAAACCAATTAGATTCATAGACTCCTTCTTTGGCACTAGCTCCCAAGTATCATTCTTCTTGAGAGCTTCAATTTCTTTATCCATAGCTTTTTCCATTTTGCCTTTGCCTTTCCCTCTTCATGTGATGATGGCTCTTTAAGTGACAAATCTTCTGCAAGATAAATAGAATGCTTAGTAACTAAAGAAGTGTCATACCCATATCTGATTGGCTTCTTGCTCTCCCATTGTGATCTTTTGATTGTTGGTTGGATGATTCAGGTATATCCTCCAACTTCTTCATCTTGAATTTGCCTTTCGACTTCCATGCCTTGAATTCTTATAGGTTGATTATGTCTTCATCATCTGAGTTGATGTCTTCAATATGGTTTGGATCCTCCTTGGTGAGGCTTGGAAATTCCTCTTCCGATTCATAAGGCAATTTTACTTTCCTCCATTCACTTTAAAATCAAGAATCATTCTCATCAAAGACAACATCTCTACTAACCATAAATCCTTTGTTGGCAGGAGTGTAAAACCTGTATCCTTTCTAATTCAAGTCATACCCTATGAAGATGCACTTCTCTGCCTTAGGTTCTAGCTTACCTCTGATTTTAGAAGGGATATGCACATAAGCAACACATCCAAAGATCTTGCAATGATCAAGTGAAGGTCTTCTACCATGCCATGCTTCATATGGGGTCATCCCATCAAGAGACTTTGATGGAAATCTATTAAAAAGGTAAGAAGCACTAGATACACTTTCTGCCCACAAATAATTAGGTAGTTTATTCTGATTTACCCATCTGACCTTAGTCTCTTTAGGCTTCTTCCTGTTTGGTTTTCAACAAGTGCAAGATAATTCTTAAAGCAACTAAATACTTTATCTTTGTGCTTCATAAAATATAAGATAGTCCACCTAATGAAGTCATCAATGAAATATACATAATACCTTGATCCTAAAATTGAGGGATACTTACTTGGTTCCCATACATATGTATGGACAAGCTCCAAGTAGTCCTCATGCATGTAGCCTTTCCTCGAGAAGGGTAACCTGTGAGATTTTCCAAATTGACAAGCACCACATTTATAGATCATGTGTTGCTTGGATACATTGGGTATTCCAAGCACACATTGATCTCTATAAATTTTTTTTAATGTTGTCTCACCAATGTGTCCTAATCTCTTATGCCAAATTTGAAGCTCTAATAATGTTTGTTCTTTGTAACTATAAAGTGCAATATTCCTTGTATCTTCAAGTTCAAAAGTAAATAATCTACCTGTCTTTTTTCCTTTGGCAATTCTCTTGAATCCATTTTGGGGATCCTCCACAAATGCTCCATATTTGTTGAACCTGACCTGCAAACCCTTTTCCATAATTTGTCCAACACTCATCAAATTTTTGGTAATTGTAGGTACATATAGAACCCTGCTCAACAGATTTCTATTCCCATGAGAGGCTTTTACATTTCCTACCTTGATCACTTAGTGCCTCGTGTCATCACGTGTTTGTTCCTGATGTTTTCCCTTAGGTTCCTCAAGGTCAGAGAGAAGAGATACATCACCTGCCACATGGTTTGAGCATCCTAAGTCAATATAGAAAAGATGGTCATCATTCATACCTTGCTTTGAAGTCATATTCATAATCAGAAGAGAATTCTCTTGTTCCTCTGTATAGTTATTGTAGTCGTTCCTTGATTTGTAGCCTCCTTTACAGTTGTTATTGTCATTGTTGTTGCAGTTGTTATTGTAGCCTTGATGAGAGTTAAATCTCCCTCTTGATTGTGTATATCCACCTCCTCTACCTCTCTAATTCTTGAAGTTCCTATAACACTCATCTGTAGTGTGACTTGACAAAACCTCAAATATAACATGGAGAAGAGTTGAACCTTCTCCCTCTACCTTGCTTACCTCCTATGACCCTACCTCTTGAGTTTCTTCCTCTCCCTGCATAGTTTGCTTGAGAGGTTGTACCTTCATCCTCAATCTTCTTGCGTTTCCCTTTCTCTTTAGATTTGCCTTTATCTGTGTATAAGGCAAAAGAGCTATTACCTCTTTATGACTCTCCATTGTTGTTGAGCTTGGCTTCATGGGTAAATAATTGCCCCATGAGTGTGGTGAGATCTAGAATCTACATGTCCATGTACAAATCCATAGCAGTTGTGAAGCTTTCCCATTGTCATCTGCTTAAATGCCATTGATCAATTGTCTAACAATTTTCTCCTCTTCGATTTATTCTCATATTCTTGCCAATTTGTCAGCCACATCCTTGACTTTGGTCACATACTCTGAGATGCCTTTCTTAGGTTGCTTTCTTTGAGCAGTAAACTCAATCCATAATTCGTTCTTCCTGGCCCTTGTGTTGGAACAAAAATATGAAGACAGTGTTTTCCAAGTCTCTTGGGATGTATTACAATTCCTAATGTGTGGAAGAAGAAAATTAGAGATTGAGTTAAGTAATTATGACCTTGTTAATGCATCCTTGGCATACCATGAATTGAGACTTTCATGCTCCTCTCTTGCAGGTTGTCCTTTGCTTCTAAAAATGGGCATCTCCTCATCTCCTGAGATGTATCCATAGACACTCCTTTCTTGCAACTATGTCTTCATCCTCAAGGACCATGCTTGATAGTTTCTCTTGTCCAATTTATTAGTGAAAGAAGGAAAATCATCTCCCATTTTACCTTAACTTTGGTGTACTACCACTATTGAGAAAGATGGATGGACACTCCAAGAAATGAGTAGGTATTGCAAATTCCTACTTGTACAATCCCTCTTCCACTTGAGAGTTGTGTTGTAGGACCTCTTAGCTCTCCAATGACACTAAATAGCTGCCTATGTACTTTGGAAATGATGCAAGTAATGATTAATTACAAACAGACTACTTGCCATGCCAGAATCCAATGAAAACCTTCTATTTTGGTTCACATATGTGCTGCTTGTTAAGTTTAGTGATTCCAGTACAGTAGGATTTAATTAAATTCCTTTTGGAGATATCAAATTAGCTTAAAGACCTAATGATTCCTAGTGGAATCACTTAAAATGGTTGACTATGCACAGAGCAATCAATTTAGCAAGTGTAGCTTTACCCCCGATTTTTTGGGACCTCTGTAGAGAATGAATAGTGAACACTTTGACGAGCGTTTGTCCCAATCCACTCAATGGAATGTATTCAATTATTGTCAGCATGTCATGACTGAGATATGAGCAATACATAATGACTGTTATGAGTGACAATGATAGAGAGATCAATAGATGTAACCAATGATCTATTGTATTATATGAAAATGTTGTACATGATCATTGGCATGGTAATCAATGCCCAATGATGGTGAGAAGTGTAGGCTATGAAGTGATCCTCACTCTCTTACAATATGATCAACTAAGAGCTCAGAATTGGAGTGATCTAACCGCAAGATTCTACATTCATCTTTTATAGATGCTTCATTCAAAATTTGAATTTGAATTCAACTTTGGCTCTCACTAAAAAATGATCCACTAGTCTACAAGATATTCTCTCTAAGAAACTCGTATCTTTCCTATCCATCTGACTCCATGAGTTTTGTGGCTTTTACAAGTATTCCTTCAAGTCAGTTCGACTTTTAGAAATGATAAAAGATAAAGAATCCATAGCTATGGTTCTCATGGGTCCTCAATCAATTTCACATGAAGCCTTCTCATGCTTCGCCAAGTGTGTAGGCTTGGCATTTGCACCAGCACCTATTACACCTCCTGATATTGTTACAAATCATCCTTATATCCTTACCTATACTCATTATGCTACTCCTTGGGTTGAAGCTTGGTCATTATGGTTGGCAACTCCTCCGGTGGTTGCTAAATGTTTACTTTGTGATGTTTTTTCTCCTTATGGGCTCCCTTGGGAGATTGTATCTGATCAAGGCACTCATTTAGCTAATGCAAGTTTTAACCCAAACCTTCAGTATTGTCCATAAATTCAGTTCCCCTTATAATCCTTAGGTGAATAGATTGGCCGAAATTCCTAACAAAACTCTTCTTAATATGCTAAAGAAACTTGTTTTGGAGTGCTCGAATAGATGGGATCAGGTTACCCAGGAAGTCCAATCGCCACAAGCTAAAACACATGATTGGTTCCTCAAGACTCTAGTGTTTACAATAGGGCAATTGCTTCTTTTCTACAATGCCAATTCTAATCGATCGACAGGAAAGTTCAAGCTTTGTTGGTTCAGAGACTACCGCATTGTAGGACAGATTGGTCCGACTACTTTTCGATTATCTACATTGACTGACACTCTACTCCCTAAACCCATTAATGGATCTAAACTCCATCCATATTGCATGCCACCTACTTATCCTTAACTTGCATATGATCTATTTTACTTTCATTAGGATCATGATTGTTTCGATATCTTTGACACACTGTCTATGCTATGCGCTTTTTGGTTGACCATACCACCATAATCCTCCCATTTCTTATTGATTAAGCGTGTTCCACCACGATACTCCATGATTTGGAATTTCTTAATGTGTTTACGTAGTAATGATCCTTGCATGTTTCCCTCCACTTGTGATGATTATGTCTACACCCAGGATTTCACCCAACATTTCCTACTTAACCGGTGCCCTCGTACTCTTTTTCTTCATCATTTTGCTTGCACTCAGTCTCATTGTGCGATTTGTATTATGCGCATTCTGCTTACCTGTTGCACCATGGAAGCTCTTGCAAATATCACTGCCTTTCATGTCAGTCTTTCCCCCGACCTTGTCGAGTTTTTAGGCCCCTGTAGTTTGCTAGCATTCAGGGAGTTGCCCTGGCATTCAGTAGAATGTCATCCTTACTTCACAGCAATGATTACGGCAATTGTCGATGTCACCCCGATAGAATCTTGTTGGCTTCTTACTTGCCTTAAACCGCATATGATGGTTTCCATTAACATTGTGGTCAAGATGTTTTATCTTCCATAAGCAAGCCATCCTGAAGTTCCCCCTCTCCCACTCGCTACGATGAAATAGCTTTTTCCCCGACATTCCTCCAACGAATTCACCATTTTGTGCCGACCCGAGCCAAAGTGTTCAGCATTGGAGTTTTTGGTGACCGCCCTTAACCTTTAGAAATGCACTTATGATAGCTCTCGGCCCTTTTATTCTCTGATTGACGATGCCGCCCGTGAACCTATAAACTAGGCATAGTTCTTTTTTTGATGTATCCATCGTTAATGCCAGATCATTATGCGATAGTTAACAAGCAATATGAGGTCGTCAATGATACAACACCAAAGGATAGTGTTTCTGAGACCACCCATCAAGCTATGCAAGAAGTAATGGCTGAATCCACCATACACCATGAATCACAGCTAGAAAAGGTTGATTCAACTATGCCTCCATCTCCACAGAAGTCCATGCTTGACGGTAACACTACATAGAATCCAGTAAGCCCTCCTCCTTCACCTTCTCCGGCACCCTTACCCCCAGTCCCTCGCTATGCCCTTCTTCCCCTACTCACTCGGTTGAAGTATCCCACTCTCACCGTATACCTTTAGCAACCAATTATTCCACACGTTCCTCTTCTGCTACAGTATCGGTGAAACCTTCTCTCCCATTGTCCATCCTTTTAACACCAGATTCCTTTCTACAACTAGCCGAGATCGGTGATTTTCTTATTCATTTGTCCAAATAACTCCCCTTTCAATTGAATGTTGCTCAATAGTCACTACGACCTTAATATCAATCGAAGGTTGATATGTTAGAGGCAGATATCACTCAATTGTAGGAAGAAATTTTGGTTGTTAGAGCAAATGAATGCTTATTACAGGAACAGGTTAAAGCTAATGATGATGTCATTGAAGCTAAAGACATGGAAATTTCTCTTCTAAAGCAAGCACTCTTTGACATGATGCTATTACTGCTTTTGGTTGTGAGTTGGCCAACACTTGCACCAAGGTGAAACAGAACCTTAAGGCTGCTGTTTTAAGGTACTCTCTGACAAAGCGCTTCAAGGTGAAACAGAACTTCTGTAAGATAGAGAACAACTGTTTCAGAAAGGACAAGTGCTCGATGAAGAAATCAGTCACAATATTAAGTTAAAGAAAGAGATTGAAGCTATTTAGAAGGAGTGCCAAGATTTATTTAAAACTATGTAGTTTCAACAACAGGAATTGGACCATCGAGAAAAGCAATTAGGTATTCAAGAGGAACGACTTTCGCGTATTGATGTAGATATTATCGATGCTAAGTTACTCTGTGATACAGCTATAGCAAATCAATTCTATCTCCAGGAAGCTTTCTTACAGATCCAAAGTGATCTTCTGTTATCTCAAGTTATTGCTTCTAGTTTGGTGCGCATGGATGCTGATCTGGTAGAACCGCATGTTCTCCAAGAAATGTTAGATTCTTTGAAGTAGAAGATTCGATGCACTTTCAAATTAGCTTCGATTATGTATATTCAAGGCATTATTGATGATTCCTAGTTGTCTTTTTTGTAATTAACTAATTCTGGGTTCGAGTCCACCGTGCATGCCAGTGTTAGGCCACCCGAATGTAATGTAATTTACTAGAAAATATAATTAGAAAAGACGCACATCAAAAAGATGCATGTGGGATGCTTTGGAGCAAGTTTTATTTAAACTAGTGTATTGACTTCCTACTGTTTTGTGTGTTAGCCATTTCTTTTATTTTTTCTATATGATACTTTATTCATGAAGATATAAATTCAACCCTGGTTGCGTGTAATTTGCTAGTGAAGAATCACTGTTACTCTGCATTAATGGTTGTCATAAATTTATCACGGTGCCCTATGCCGTTGTGGGCGCGATTTCTGACGACTGGCGGATCAATTCAGTCGCCTCGCTAACGGCGCACGCAGGGTGACTATGCAGGATAGGTACAAGTATAACTTTTCCTAAGGTCAGTAAGGTGAAGCGTTCCTATAAAGTTCAATTGCATCAAAATAAGAAGGTGGGATAATCTTTTCACTAACTATTTGCTCTTTTATAGTTTCGTTTGTTTCTTCTTGGATGTTTTCTTCGTTTCTATCTACAGTTGGAGGAAAAGGTTCTTCACTAACACTAGGAGGAATAGTAGAAAGTAAAGTTATACTTGTCCTAGGATCATACAAAGATTCTTCTACTATTACTTCTTTTATTAATTCTTTATCTTCTATTGGTTTTGGAAACAACAATTCAAAAGTTGATGAAGGTAGAAAGGTGTTACTAGAAGAATTTTCTTTAGACATAAAAGATGATACTAAATTAATAACCAAAGTCCTATACAACCTCAAGGATGATGTTTATAAATGACAGTCTAAAAGATAGCCTATACAAGCTAATAAAAGTTTCAAACTAAGGACAATCTCTGCTTTTCAAACTTCAGGTCACATGTGTATCTCCAGTTCTTCATAAATCAAATCTGAAAAAAAAAACACATGACAGAATTTAGTATATCTTTTATATAAAAAATAACACTCATCTAGCATTTTCTTTTTGAATAACATTAAAGTAATTATCTTTCTAAAAACACATATATAATAAGTACATTCTTTTATTAAAATAGATATATTACAATAAATAATTCATTTACATAATTATTTTAATATACATCAACATACATTGTTTACTCATAGATAAACATGCATTTTTTAATTAACATACATACATGCATAAATATTCATACATAAACATACATGCACATGCATAAACTAACATGGATAAATTTCTAACATGCACTAGCTAAACTAACTAACATGCCTATCACTAACTTCTTTAACATGTACTTAACATAAAACATGGGATCAAGTTCTATCACTATCATGGGTTCATATACTTAAACTAACATGGGTTCAAATCCTAATATCTAACATGCACTAACTTGATACTTGGGAAAAGAACTTAAGTGTCTATCAGGCTAAAGGTTGACGAAGCTTGGGTTAAGAGTAGGGTAAAGAAATGGATAAAATAAGAATGTATAGGGTTGGTGAATGGAAAAAGGAAAGGTAAATTCATATAGGACTAAAGGTAAGACTAAAGGTTCAATGGACCCTCCTTCAGAAAACCTGAAACTCATAAAAGGAAAGTTAGAAATGCAAAACACATATATATAAAATCAAGTTAAATAAATAAACATACATGCATACCCTTTCATACCCTACATGTCATACACAATAAACCATTCATTCCAACAGGCATACTTAATGACTATGCATAAAACATTAAGATATAATGAACCTAAGCTAAAATACTTTCACACACACATACACATATATATAGAAAACATAAACATATACTAAAACATATACATAAATACATACATATACATAAATAAATACACATATATATAAATAAATACATATATATTCACACACATACATAAATACTTATATTTAAATAAATACATATATTCTTAAATATTCATGCATACACATACTTAAATATATACATACATAAATACATAAACATATACCTTTATTAAAACACTCTATATTTTTATTTTTTAGTATTTATTTAATAAATAATAAATATAACATTAAACATTTGAACATAAATTATACAATATATTTAAACTAGGAAAAAAAATAACTAAATATCTAATAAATTTGAAATAAGAAAAGAAGAAAAAAAGAAAAATAATAAAAAAATACTCTCTTTCTCTCTCTCTCTCTTTTCCTCTCTCTCTCTACTGCGCGCGCGGCGCTGCTGCGCCGCCGGCAGCAGAGAAAGAGAGGGAGAGGGGGGAAGAAAAAACAAAAACAAAAAATAAAAGAGAAACTAAAAAAATAAAAAATAAATAAAATAGTATTAACTCTCCTCTCTCTCTTTCTCTCTCTCTCTCTCTCTACTGCTCTGACGGATGGAGCCGCCATCGATTGCACGGAGGGAGGAGAAATCAATTCAAAACAAAAAGAATATAAAAAAATAAACAAAAATAAAATTAAAAAAAACCTTCACTTTCTCCTCTCTCTCTCTCTCTCTTTCTCTCTCTCTCTCTCTCTCTCTCTCTCTCTCTCTCTCTCTCTCTCTCTCTCTCTCTCTCTCTCTCTCTCTCTCTCTCTCTCTCTCTGCTGCGCTCGCAGCGCTACTGCGCCGCTGGAAGAGAAAGAGAGGGAAAGAGAGGGAGAAAAATACATTTAATAAAGAAGGGAGTGGGAGAAAGGAAAGAACAATGGAAGAACAATAAAGAAGGGAGAGAAAAAAGAAATGGAAGAATAAAGAATGAGGAATAAAATCAACGACGCCTCACTTTCTCTGCAATCATCAGAAAGTAAAAAGATTTGCTTTCCATAAATTGAAGGACAAGAGAGATGGCCTTCTCTCTCCTCCTGTCAGAGGACTGACATAAAGCTAAGTACAAATATGACTATAGTCTAGAGAAGAATTAAGTACCTGAAAAAAAAACACATGAACTTGTGAGCACGTACTCCCTCTTTAAATAGATGTGAGTAGCCCACCATAGCCTACAATTTTCTTTAGATAACTCAACCAATTTACCTAAATTGACTCCACATTACTCCAACAACACTCAACAAGAAAAAAGGCGTGGGATTTTCCTTTATGTGAATTTCCCCAATTTCATCCAACTATTTAAATATTCTATGGACCATATACTTTAGAATTTAAATAACCTTTCACTTCTCCTTTTTTATTTAATTGAATACTAAACTTTTAGAATAAATACTATAACTTAGACTAAAATTTAATTTAACCCATTTTAATTATTACCTTAGGCTTAGTGGAAATAAATAATCAATATATATTCCTTTTAATTTGCTAAGGTTCCTTAAGATATAATTAACCTATTGAATAATTCATTTATGGACTACAACCCACTTATTTAATTATTTAACCTTAGTTTTACCCTACAACTAACTTTAAACCACATCAATTAGCTCCAACTAACCCATAAATCTATTTTCTAACCTTCCATAACCCACTAGGATGAATAATTAACCCATAATTAACCTTAAAGCTTAACTTGAACCCTATAATCCATGCTCAAAACATACATTTAACCCTTAATTACCCTTGTAATTTAGCTAAAGTATGATCAAAACCTATAATTAACCCTTAATTATCTTTATATTTTCATCCAAAACTTAGTTTACCCCTTAAGTAACCCTTAATTTAACATCTATAATACCCTTGAATAAACTTAATTTAACATCTATAATACCCTTGAATACTTCCCATCTTATTTTTGGTCAGCAAACTTCTTTTCCTGCAAAAGTAAAGTCAAACATTAGTCAAAATTCCATAATTTAACCAAACTTAAATCAATCAATTAATCTTTTAAGTTTTGTAATATTTTAAGAGTAACAATTTCTCTCCGACATCCGCCCCCACTAAACCTGCACATCGTCCCGATGGGCCAACCTGCAGGTTCAAGTGGAACAAATCAAATTCTTTTGAAAATAATTTTAAATCATTTCAAAATTTTATTACATCATGCATTCACACTTTATGCAATTAAAAAGATTTGTACAAATCATTTAAAAAAAACAACATAGAAATAAGTTATAAAATATCATGTCATATTTTTGAATCCACACTTAAACAAATATTTATAAGAATAAATCATAAGTCTTATAGTCCTTCTGTTCATGTCACTTGCTAAGAATAAGTAACTTATCCTTCATAACAGCATATACAAAAAAAAACTTTTCCCATCAGATAACATAATTATATGCCTCCTACTTTTATTTCCTATGGTCTGACTCTCTTTTATTGCTTAAATCATTTCATTTTTCTTACTTCATCCCAACTCAGCTTTTTCTTTAATTTTTAACAAATCGGCCTATACCGAAATTGGGTGCGACTCCTGGACTTGTCCACCCGGCCAAGTTTACCCCACTTGTCTGCCAACCCGGTATAGCGCACGACAAACTATGTCAGCCCTACATGAAATCGACGTCAGCTCGTGGCTCTGATCGCCCGACCAGAGTAACTCCACCCGCCTACCGACCCATGCAGGCGCATGACAACATATAGGTTAGGCCTATGATGAAACTAGCTGCAGCTCGTGGCCTTGATCACCCGACCAAGGTTGTTCCACCCGCCTACTAGCCCAACATAGCACACTAACAACAGACACATACATATAAACTAGTTGGGTATGAAGTTTTTAATTAATTTTTATTTTATTTAGAGGTCAGATCTCATAAAAAATAAAAGCAAGATACAAAATCCCATTTACTAATGAACAAAATTTCTTTTAAGCATATACATATATGCAAAATAAGACTACCTTTTCTTTTACAAGTTTCCAATTCCGAAATTTCTATTTAACTTCCTGATTCAGTTCATATAAATACGAGTTATTATGCTTCAATCATAAATATTTCAGATATTTCTATATCTTAATTCTACTTGATTTTTTTTTTTAAATAAATTGAAACATATCCTTTTAATCCATGCAGTAATGCTTATGCATATACACAAAAAATTAAAGAATCTCTAATCAAAACTGTTTCACCTGATTTTTAAATAGATTTTTAATCGTCATCTTCATTTTCATCAGCATCATCTTCAGCATCATTTCATATTCTTCATTATTTCTCTTTTTAAATAGCTTAACTCTTTTTCCTGCAATCAAATTTTTCAATAAAGAACCATCAAATTCTCTAAGCTTAAATGTTCCATTTTCAAGTTTAATTTTTAAATCACTTCCTTCAGGTTAAGCTTGAGCTACAGGTTTTACTTTTTTATCTACTGTTTTATATTTTGTATTAATTTGAACTTCATGAAAGTCAGAAACAAATTTTGAAATTAAATCATATTCATTTAATGAGTTTAAAAGAATAACATGTAATAATTTTTCATCATGTAAAATTTCGTCAATTTCATCAAATAAAGTAGAGAAAAAAGAAGTTTCAATTATGTTTTCAATATTTTCTGTTTTAGACATATATCCTTTATCTTCAAAATATTTTTCATATTTTTTTATTGTTTTTCTAGGAATATCTTTATTATTTAGAATTTGTAATTTTGAAGATGAAAAATAAACAGATACATTTTCTATTTTATTTACACATTTATGCGAGATATCAAACCAATTACCACTGTTGTCTCGCTCAACAATGGTCTCTAGTAAAAATTTTGATCAAAGTATGTTCCAGAATCACTAAGAGGTAAATGACTCTTGTGCATTTTTTCTTGTGATGTGATAGGTGTCTTCCTAATTTGTTCCCTATTTCATACATGGTTTGGGCTAACTATCATAACTTGGAGCGATTGTAGATCATCTTTAGATCTAATTCTTGCGTATGCTGAGCCGTCATCTATTACTTTAGTCTCCATTCTGGCTTCACATATGAATGGTTGACCTAAGATAATTTCATAAGAGGAGTTGTCCTGAATGAAAAAGTGGAATGTTTCAGAGATTCCACCTATCATTAGAGGTATATTGGCACATGCTCCTAAGAGTGATCCACAACCATTGTCCGCGGTTCGCATTATCCAGCCGTGATTTTTATCAATAGGCCATTTAAACTTATCATATAATCCTTTCGAAATCACATTGATTTCAGACCCAGAGTCAATTAGGGCTAAAGCAGAATATGATCTCTTCTGATCTCCTAAGTTAACTTTAATCTCCGGTGTGCCTCTCGCCCAAAAACTTTTTCTAAAATCACTCTCTGAGGTTTTTGTTTCGTCATCTGGTACAATCGGTCCTAAGAAATTTTTGTTCACATTACAGGTATTATCTTCTTCATCCTCTAAGTCTAAAGAAAGAGATTCATGAATCAAGTGAGTTACATCGGCAACATCTTGCATCTCTACCTCTTGTGACAGAGGGAATCTCTTCCTTTTAATTAGTTTAATAAAATTTTCCTTAAATTCAATTTTTGCTATTGAGAAGATTTGTTCTAAAGTCATTGTTACTGCACTTTTTAATAAGATGTCATACAATATTTCTTTCGAATCAACTTTTTGTTCAAGTTCAGAAATAAGAATAGCTTTCGGTACTCGTTTTGGTTTCTTTTCTGGTTTCTCTTCAGGTTTTGTTTCAGTTCTAGGAATTTTCTCTACTTTGTCTGATGTTTGAATTGGCTCACTAAACACAGGTTGTTTACCCTCCCTAATTTCTTTTCTTCGCTCCTCATTTGTTTTAGAACTTTCGCCTTGTTCAAACTGCACTTTCTTAGGCTTCGGCTCATCTCTCATCTTACTTCTAGTCATTCGTCTACCTGAATCATTTATATCTTGCTCATCATCCCTCTTTCTTTTCTTTCAACATTCGCAATATGCGAATATATCGAGAATTGATCGACAGGAGCGTTCCACGCAGTTTTCTGCATAATATCATCTCTCGCCTTTATCAAAGCTTCAATTGAGTAGTTCCTTGTTTCCCTTGTTTGTTCGGACTCAGAGTCACTATCAACATATTCTAGTTTAACAGCAGAAGCAGATTTCGAAGACTCAGAAAGGTTTTCATACAGCTTCTGCATCCCTCCCTTTCCCCAATTGGCAGCTAAGGGTAAATGTGTTCTATAGTCGCACAATCGCTTGTCAATATCAATTACAAGTCTTTTCTCTTTCGCATCTTTCAATACTTCACATGTGTAAGTCAAATGATCTGTGGCATCGCACCAGATACATCTCCTCACATTGGCATTTCTCCTTTCATTGAAATTTCTTTGGTTAAATGCTTGAGGAATCGGTTGAGGAATTGGTTGGGGTACAACTGGAGGATTAGGAGGTATAAAAGGTGGATTAGGAGGTACTAATGGATGATTCGGAGCTACTAATGGTGGATTTGGAGCATTTACTGGTTGAGGACAAATAGTCGGATGAGCTTGCATTGCAGGTTTATCTTGTAGGTTTAAAGCATACACCACATTCTGCAAAGCCGCTACCTCTTTAGACATATTCTCGTGCATATGCATCATATTGTCCAACTTGTTAAACAAAATCTCAAATTCTAACTCGGTTGGTACTCTAGATGTGGATGTTGTAGGCTCAACTTTTGAATCTATATGTGTATCCCTAGTTGCCTGAATAGGAGGAAAACTGGAAGATGGTTGAGACATCGATTCATAAAGGAGTGTTTTTACGTTGGATCATGTGAGCAACCGCCTCAACTACAGTTTTCACTACACCCCAGTCATCTGTAAGCCCATATTTCTTTCCCGGTTCTTCAAGCCTACGCTCAACCTCTACCCTTATATCTGGAGTCAAGATTTTAAGGAAATATAAAATGATATCTGGGGTAAGGGCAACTCTATCCTGTTCAGGTAATTGAGAGAATCTTTTCATAAATTCACTATGGAGTTGAGTTAACGAAATGTGAGGCTTAGGTGAACTAATCCATTTCATAAATCCTTCTCGACTATGTTGACTGTAGTCTTCTAAGTAGAATTCCTTATGCAGCTCTTTTCTAAACTCATCCCATTCCTTATTGTCATGTATATCCATAATAGCTTTTACAGTACCTATGGCCAGACGTCCAAGATAGGATTTCCACTTTGTTTCAGATAAACCGTGTAACTTAGCTAATTCCTCAAACGTGTCTAAATAATTTGTAACATTCATACCAGTAAATTTCCCTTTATCCTTTAATAACGTTTCAACTACCTTTTGTCCTTGCGTCTCGTGCATCATAATTTGAAATAGCTCGTCCATTTTTGAAGTTTGTTTTGACCTAGCTTGAACAATTCTAACTATATCCTGAACTTCTTTTGTTACTCTTTCCTTATGTTCAGCTACTAATTCTGAAATTCCGTTAGAGTCCAGTTTGATAAGTTTTTAAAATGTTGCAAGTAAAGCTATGATTAACGCTTAACCTATGTTTGACAACCAATTGCCTTTAAACTATACTAGCAATTTAACCTTAAATATACTTTTTCACCCAAGAATGTAAGGGTAAAGAAATTATACCAACTGCTCGAAGATGAGGCTCAAAATAGTGCTTTCTGTGAAATTCAATACATTTATTGATTTGAATCAAAACCTAAATACATAGTTTGCTAAAATGGGTGCAAACGTTTTGTGCATCAATTGTTGATGAAAGGGGTGGCGTGACAAGGTTCTCCTACTTGCCAATCTTCGTGGAGGCGCTCAGGTCACAAGACCAGCCCTCGACACCAAGAAGATTGCAAGCTCACGTAAATGCCACAGCTTCCAAGGATGAAGACGTAGCTGCACTGATGTAAAATCGTATGAATGTATATGCAATGCAAAATTTAAAATTTATACCTGAGCTGCAAGGCCGTTTGTTTCACGTCGGGTTCAAAGTGTGGGCGTGATTTCTGACGACTGGCGGATCAATTCAGTCGCCTCGCTAACGCCGCACGCAGGGTGACTATGCAGGACAGGTACAAGTATAACTTTTCCTAAGGTCAGTAAGGTTAAGCGTTCCTATAAAGTTCAATTGCGTCAAAATAAGAAGGTGGGATAATCTTTTCACTAACTATTTGCTCTTTTATAGTGTCGTTTGTTTCTTCTTGGATGTTTTCTTCGTTTCTATCTACAGTTGGAGGAAAAGGTTCTTCACTCACACTAGGAGGAACAGTAGAAAGTAAAGTTATACTTGTCCTAGGATCATACAAAGATTCTTCTACTATTACTTCTTTTATTAATTCTTTATCTTCTATTGGTTTTGGAAACAACAATTCAAAAGTTGATGAAGGTAGAAAGGTGTTACTAGAAGAATTTTCTTTAGACATAAACGATGATACTAAATTAATAACCAATGTCCTATACAACCTCAAGGATGATGTTTATAAATGACAGTCTAAAAGATAGCCTATACAAGCTAATAAAAGTTTCAAACTAAGGACAATCTCTGCTTTTCAAACTTCAGGTCACATGTGAATCTCCAGTTCTTCATAAATCAAATCTGAAAAAAAAACACATGACAGAATTTAGTATATCTTTTATATAAAAAATAACACTCATCTAGCATTTTCTTTTTGAATAACATTAAAGTAATTATCTTTCTAAAAACACATATATAATAAGTACATTCTTTTATTAAAATAGATATATTACAATAAATAATTCATTTACATAATTATTTTAATATACATCAACATACATTGTTTACTCATAGATAAACATGCATTTTTTAATTAACATACATACATGCATAAATATTCATACATAAACATACATGCACATGCATAAACGAACATGGATAAATTTCTAACATGCACTAGCTAAACTAACTAACATGCCTATCACTAACTTCTTTAACATGTACTTAACATAAAACATGGGATCAAGTTCTATCACTATCATGGGTTCATATACTTAAACTAACATGGGTTCAAATCCTAATATCTAACATGCACTAACTTGATACTTGGGAAAAGAACTTAAGTGTCTATCAGGCTAAAGGTTGACGAAGCTTGGGTTAAGAGTAGGGTAAAGAAATGGATAAAATAAGAATGTATAGGGTTGGTGAATGGAAAAAGGAAAGGTAAATTCATATAGGACTAAAGGTAAGACTAAAGGTTCAGTGGACCCTCCTTCAGAAAACCTGAAACTCATAAAAGGAAAGTTAGAAATGCAAAACACATATATATAAAATCAAGTTAAATAAATAAACATACATGCATACCCTTTCATACCCTACATGTCATACACAATAAACCATTCATTCCAACTGGCATACTTAATGACTATGCATAAAACATTAAGATATAATGAACCTAAGCTAAAATACTTTCACACACACATACACATATATATAGAAAACATAAACATATACTAAAACATATACATAAATACATACATATACATAAATAAATACACATATATATAAATAAATACATATATAATCACACACATACATAAATACTTATATTTAAATAAATACATATATTCTTAAATACATACTTAAATATATACATACATAAATACATAAACATATACCTTTATTAAAACACTCTATATTTTTATTTTTTAGTATTTATTTAATAAATAATAAATATAACATTAAACATTTGAACATAAATTATTTAATATATTTAAACTAGGAAAAAAAATAACTAAATATCTAATAAATTTGAAATAAGAAAAGAAGAAAAAAAAGAAAAATAATAAAAAAATACTCTCTTTCTCTCTCTCTCTCTCTCTTTCTCTCTCTCTCTCTACTGCGTGCGCCATCGACTGCAGGGAGGGAGGAGAAATCAATTCAAAACAAAAAGAATATAAAAAAATAAACAAAAATAAAATTAAAAAAAACCTTCACTTTCTCCTCTCTCTCTCTCTCTCTTTCTCTCTCTCTCTCTCTGCTGCGCTCGCAGCGCTGCTGCGCCGCCGGCAGAGAAAGAGAGGGAGAGAGAGGGAGAAAAATACATTTAATAAAGAAGGGAGTGGGAGAAAGGAATGAACAATGGAAGAACAATAAAGAAGGGAGAGAAAAAAGAAATGGAAGAATAAAGAATGAGGAATAAAATCAACGACGCCTCACTTTCTCTGCAATCATCAGAAAGTAAAAAAATTTGCTTTCCATAAATTGAAGGACAAGAGAGATGGCCTTCTCTCTCCTCCTGTCAAAGGACTGACATAAAGCTAAGTACAAATATGACTATAGTCTAGAGAAGAATTAAGTACCTGAAAAAAAAACACATGAACTTGTGAGCACGTACTCCCTCTTTAAATAGATGTGAGTAGCCCACCATAGCCTACAATTTTCTTTAGATAACTCAACCAATTTACCTAAATTGACTCCACATTACTCCAACAACACTCAACAAGAAAAAAGGCGTGGGATTTTCCTTTATGTGAATTTCCCCAATTTCATCCAACTATTTAAATATTCTATGGACCATATACTTTAGAATTTAAATAACCTTTCACTTCTCCTTTTTTATTTAATTGAATACTAAACTTTTAGAATAAATACTATAACTTAGACTAAAATTTAATTTAACCCATTTTAATTATTACCTTAGGCTTAGTGGAAATAAATAATCAATATATATTCCTTTTAATTTGCTAAGGTTCCTTAAGATATAATTAACCTATTGAATAATTCATTTATGGACTACAACCCACTTATTTAATTATTTAACCTTAGGTTTACCCTACAACTAATTTTAGACCACATCAATTAGCTCCAACTAACCCATAAATCTATTTTCTAACCTTCCATAACCCACTAGGATGAATAATTAACCCATAATTAACCTTAAAGCTTAACTTGAACCCTATAATCCATGCTCAAAACATACATTTAATCCTTAAATACCCTTGTAATTTAGCTAAAGTATGATCAAAACCTATAATTAACCCTTAATTATCTTTATATTTTCATCCAAAACTTAGTTTACCCCTTAAGTAACCCTTAATTTAACATCTATAATACCCTTGAATAAACTTAAATGAATACTTCCCATCTTATTTTTGGTCAGCAAACTTCTTTTCCTGCAAAATTAAAGTCAAACATTAGTCAAAATTCCATAATTTAACCAAACTTAAATCAATCAATTAATCTTTTAATTTTTGTAATATTTTAAGAGTAACAATTTCTCTCCGACACCGTTAGAAAATCTGGTGGTGAAATTGTTAATTGGAAGTCTATTGGTGGAGAGTGAGAGTAAAGTGATGAGTAACTTTGTGTAATGAATGTTTTGTTTGGGAAAATAATCATAGGGCCTCTATAACATAGACCCTTGGCCATCTCAAGAACCCTATAATTGGTTAGTTCTTGAGTACAGTTAACACTCGATATTTTATTCACCCCCTCTTTCACATTGGGTTCACCATGTATTTCATCGAGTTCATGGAAAGGAGGGGGAAAGAATGTGCCAGTAGCATTATCTTATCTAGACTAATTATTGCAAACCTCTCAAATGCATAGTTCAAGATATCTTGCACATATAAGATCCACCGTTCTTCACTTCTTTTAAACACATATCATTGCTATCATCCTCTCTTTGATTTGAGATTGTAAAAAATTATCATCTTAAAGAAAACATGCACAAACAATGTGAACTAGAAATTAGAGGCAATACTCATATCAAAGAAGGTATCACGGTGCCATCTTTCTTAATATTTTTTTCTCTTACTTTAGTTAGTGTGTTTGAAACCAATCATATTTGGGGATCCTCCACAAATGCTCCATATTTGTTGAACCTGACCTGCAAAACCTTTTCCATAATTTGTACAACACTCATCAAATTTTTGGTAATTGTAGGTACATATAGAACCTTGTTCAACATATTTCTATTCCCATCAGAGGCTTTAGTATTTCCTACCTTGATCATTGAGTGCATGGTGTCATCACGTGTTTGTTCTTGATGTTTTCCCTTATGTTCCTCAAGGTGAGAGAGAGGAACTACATCACCTACCACATGGTTTTAGCATCCTGAGTCGATGTAGATAGATGATCATCATTCACAACTTGCTTTGAAGTCATATTCATAATCAGAAGAGAATCCTCTTGTTCCTCTGTATAATTATTGTAGTCTTTCCTTGATTTGTAGCCTCCTTTATAGTTGTTATTGTAATTTGTGTTGTAGTTATTATTGTAGCCTTGATGATGGTTAAATCTCCCTCTTGATTGTGTATATCCACCTCTTTGGAAACCTCTACCTCTCTGGTTCTTGAAGTTCCTATAACACTCATCTGTAGTATGATTTGACAAACCTCACATATTACATGGGGAAGAGTTGAAAGCTCTCCCCCTACCTTTGCTTACCTCTTGTGCCCCTACCTCTTGAGTTTCTTCCTCTCCCTGCACAGTTGGCTTGAGAGGTTGTACCTTCATCCTCAATCTTCTTGCTTTCCCCTTTCTCTTTAGATTTGCCTTTATCTGTGTATAGGGCAGAAGAGCTATTACCTCTTCATGAATCTCCATTCTTGTTGAGCTTGGCTTCATGGGTAAATAGTTGCCCCATGACTATGGTGAGATCTAGAGTCTACATGTGCATGTACAAGTCCATAGCACTTGTGAAGCTTTCCCATTTGTCGTCTGCTTTAATGCCATTGATCAATTGTCTAACAGTCTTGTCCTCTTTGTTTTGCTTTCCAACTCGTCAGCCACATCCTTCACTTTGTTCACATATTCTGAGATGCCTTTCTTAGGTTGCTTTCTTTGAGCGATAAACTCAATCCATAATTCATTCTTCCTAGCCCTTGTGTTGGAACAAAAATATGAAGACACTATTTTCCAAGTCTCTTGGGATGTCTTACAGTTCCTAATGTGTGGAAAAAAAAAATCAGAGATTGAGTTAAGTAAGTATGACCTTGTTAATGCATCCTTGGCATACAATGAATTGAGTCTTTCATGCTCCTCTCTTGTAGGTTGTCCTTTGCTTCTAAAAATGGACATCTCCTCATCTCCACAGATGTATCCATCGAGACTCCTTCCTTGCAAGTATGTCCTCATCCTCAAGGACCATGCTTGAAAGTTTTTCCTACCCAATTTATCAATGAAAGAAGGGAAATCATCTCGCATTTTACCTTAACTCTGCTCTGATACCACTATTAAGAAAAATGGATGGACACTCCGAGAAATGAGTAGGTACTACAAATTCTTGCTTTGTACATGCCCTCTTTAACTTGAGATTTGAGTTGTAGGCCCTCTTCCACTTCACAATCCAATGAAAATCTTCTATTTTGGTTCACATACCTACTGCTTGTTAAGCTCAGTGATTCCAGTACAGTAGGAATTAAATAAATTCCTTTTGGAGATATCAAACTAGCTTAAAGACCTAATGATGCCAAGTGGAATCACTTAAAATGGTTAACTATGGATAGAGCAATCAATTTAGCAAGTGTAGATTTACTCTCGATTTCTTAGGATCCCTATAGAGAATGAACAGTGACCACTTCGATGAGCTTTTCTCCCAATCCACTAACTGGAATTTCTTCAAACATTGTCAGCATGTCGTGACTGAGATATGAGCAATAAAAAATGATTGTTAGTAGTGACAATGACAAAGAGATCAATAGATGTAACCAATGATCTATTGTATTATATGAAAATGTTGTACATGATCATTGGCATGATAATCAATGCCCAATGATGGTGAGAAGTGTAGGCTATGAAGTGAGCCTCACTCTCTTACAATATGATTAACTAAGAGCTCGGAGTTGGAGTGATCTAACCGCAAGATTTTACATTCATCTTTTATAGATGCTTCATTCAAAATTTGAATTTGAATTCAACTTTGGCTCTCACTAAAAAATGATCCATTAATCTAGGAGATATTCTCTCTAAGAAACTTGTATCTTTCGTATCTTTGTGGCTTTTACAAATATTCCTTCAAGTCAATTTGACTTTTACAAATGGTAAAAGATAAAGAATCCATAGCGATGGTTCTCTTGGGTCCTCAATCAATTTCACATGAAGTCTTCTCATGCTTCGCCAAGTGTGTAGGCTTGGCATTTGCACCGACACCTATTACGCTTCCTGCTATTGTTACAAATCATCGTTATATCCTTACCTGTATCGATTATGCTACTCCTTGGGTTGAAGCTTGGGCATTATGGTCCGCAACTCCTCCGGTGGCTACTAAATTTTTAGTTCATGATGTTTTTCCTCGTTATGGGCTCCCTTTGGAGATTGTTTCTAATTAAGGCACTCATTTCGCTAATACGTTAATGCAAGTTTCAACCCAAACCTTCAATATTGTCCATAAATTCAGTTCCCCTTATTATCCTCGGGTGAATGGATTGGCAAAAGTTTCTAACAAAACTCTTCTTAATACGCTAAAGAAACTTTTTTTGGAGTGCCCAGATTGACGAGATCAATTTCTTCCTTCGGTCTTATGGGCTTATCGAACTACCTACAAAGTTGCTACCGGAAGTACCCCTTTTAAACTGGCATATGGTCTTGAAGAAATTGCACCTATTGAATTGGTTGTACCTAGTTTACAGGTGGCATTGCAGCAGAGGTTATTACCCAAGAAGTCTTATTGCGGCAAGGTAAAACACATGATCAGTTCCTCAAGACTCCGATCTTTATAGTAGAGCAATTTCTTCTTTTTTACAACACCAATTCTAATTGATCGACAGGAAGTTGAAGCTTTGTTGGTTCAGTCCGTACCGCATTGTAGGAGAGATTGGTCCGACTACTTTTAAATTATCTACATTGACTGGCACTCTACTCCCTAAACCCATTAATTGATCTAAACTCCGTCCATATTGCATGCCATCCACTTCTCCTTAATTTGCATATGATTTACTTTACTTTCATTAGGATCATGTTTATTTCGGTATCTTTGACCCATTGTCTATGCTATGCACTTTCGAGTTGACCATACCACCATAATCCTCCCGTTTTTGATTGATTAACCATGTTCAGCCACGGTTCTCCATGATTTGGAATTTCTTAATGTGTTTTCATAGTAATGATCCTTGCATGTTTCCCTCCACCTATGATGATTATGTCCTACACCCATGATTTCACCCTGCATTTTCTACTTAATCGGTGCCCTCGTACTCTTTTTCTTCATCGTTTTGATTGCACTCACTCTCATTGTCTGATTTGTATTCTCTGCATTCTGCTAAGCTCTTGCAAATATCACCACCTTTCGTGTCGGTCTTTCCCCTCACCTTGTGGAGGTTTTTGGCCCTTGTAGTTTACTCGCATTCACCAAGTTGCCCTGGCATTCGGTAGAATGTCATCCTTACTTCGCAGCAATGATTACGATTATTGCTAATGTCGCCCTAACAGAATCTTGTTGGCCTCTCACTTGCCTTAATTTGCATATGATAGTTTCCATTAACATTGTGGTCGAGATGTTTTATCTTCCACAAGCAAGTCGTCCTCAAGTTCCCCCTCTCCCACTGGCTACGATGAAACAGCTTTTTCCCTGCCATTTCTCCAATGAATTCACCATTTTGTGCAGACCCAAGCCAAAGTGTTCAGCATTGGAGTTTTTGGTGACCACCCTTAACCTTCAGAAATCCACTTACAATATCTCTTGGCCCTTTTATTCTCTGATTGACGATGCCACCAGTGAACCTATAAATTGGGCATCGTTCTTTTTTTGACGTATCCATCATGAATACCAGGTCATTATGTGATAGTTATCCAAAGGTGAATGCCCTCACACCCATCTGCCTCACCTTCTTTCGTTCCTCCTCCCGATTGTGAACCTTGTCTCGAGCCTTCTGATGGCTAATCTGTTGTTGCACAAAGATTCTGATCATGTGAGGGGATGTGATGATGATAGTGAAGATCTTTTCCAATTTTTTTGGGAGAAATGCAGGAAGGTCAACCCTTCTAAGAGAACAGTTCATGCATCAACCAATAAGGTAATCCTTAATGACAGAGCTTTCTCCATGAGTGATTCTTCCACTGCACCGTTGCCTCACGATAAAGCTACAAATGATAATCTTATGGGAGATGTTCAACACACCATGACGGATGACAAGCAATAGGAGGTTGTCAATGAGACAGCACCAAAGGATAATGTTGTTGAGACCACCCATCAAACTATGCAAGAAGTAATGGCTGAATCCACCGTACACCATGAATCACAACTAGACAAGGTTGATTCAACTATGCCTCCATCTCCACCGAAGTCCATGCTTGACGGTAACACTTCACAGAATCCAGTAACCCCTCATCCTTCACCTTCTCAGGCACCCTTACTCCCCGTCCCCCGGTATGCCCTTCTTCCCTTACTCACTCGGTTGAAGTATCCGACTCTCACCATATACCTTCTGCACCCAATTATTCTCCACGTTCCTCTTCTGTTACGATATCGGGGAAACCTTCTCTCCCATTGTCCATCCTTTTAACACCGGATTCATTTCTACAAGTAGTCGAGATCGGTTATTTTCTTATTCATTTGTCCAAACAACTCCCCTTTCAATTGAATGTTGCTCAATAGTCACTGCGAACTGAATATCAATCGAAGGTTGATATGTTAGATGTAGATATCGCTCCATTGCAAGGAGAAATTTTGGTAGTTAGAGCAAATGAATGCTTATTACAGGAATAGGTTAAAGCTAAGGATGATGTCATTGAAGCTAAAGACATGGAAATTGCTCTTCTAAAGCAAGCACTCATTCACAAAAATGATGCTATGACTGCTCTTGGCTGTGAGTTGGCTAACACTTGCACCAAGGTGAAACAAAACTTCAAGGCTCCTCTTTTAAGGTACTCTCTGACAAAGCTCTTGAAGGCGAAACAAAACTTATGTAGGATACATTACGGGAAAAAGTGAGCCCTGCATGGGCCTTGTAAGGATCCCTAATTTTTCGGAATTAAAATTAATCTTATATGGTATTGAGGACTAAAAAAAACCACTAGTCGTTTTTAATATAAAAATATTATTTCCAAGAGACCATAGTTGATAAATATCTTGTTTTGGATTCTTGAATATTAAGTACCGTCGGATATCCTTCACGAACACATGAGATTTACGAAAGTGGTTCTGGCAAAAAAGGACAAAAGAGAGCTCTTAGTGTGCTTGGGTTGGAATGTGTCTGGCAAAAAAAGACAAAATAGACCTCTTAGTGAGCTTGGGTTCGTGGGCATTTGAAACCATTGGATGTGAGTCACGGACGGACGCGATTGAAGAGTCTTTCTCTAACAGAGAAGGACAAAATAGACCATCAGAACACTTATAAGATGTGAGGAAAAGGAAGAGAGAGTGTATAAATGTGTGGGTAATTCAACACCATTAGATTTCTCTCACGGACGATCACAATTCGCGCTCAGAATTCTGGTAGAAAACGAAGAAGCAAAGGTCACATCATACTGGGAGATGGAATGATTGTAGGGTAGCACCTACTCCAATGGAGGTGAATCACAATTGAGCAGATATGGTGGAGAAGAATTCAAGGATATGAAGCTATCAGAGTTTACTTGGTAGTCTTATCTATGCTACATTAACTAGGCCTGATTTATCATTTGCAGTTGGAGTTTTGTCTCAATTCATGCATTGTCCTAGGAAAGAACATTGGATTGCAGGTCAAAAAGTGTTGAGGTACATTAAGGGTACACTCAAAGAGGGTTTGTATTATGGTTTTACATCAGATACAAACATCAAAATATATAGTGATGCAGATTGGGCAGGTAATCCTGATGATAGGAGATCAACATATGGATACTTGTGTTATGTGGGAGATAAGTTAATCTCTCGGTGTTCAAAGAAGCAACACAGAGTTGCTTTATCATCTACATAAGTTGAGTAAAAAGGTATGGTTGAAGCTGCAAAGGAAGTGATATGGCTAAAGACTCTCATGAAGAGTTTTGACAACATACAGAGTACACCTATCATTTATGGAGATAACATGAGTTCATTGTATTTAGCTGCTAATCCTGTGTTTCATGCAAGGACTAAACACATTGAGATTCAGTATCACTTTCTGAGAGAGAAGGTGATGGATAAAGAGATTGAAGTCATACATACTTCAACAAAAGATCAGATAGCTATATGCTTACCAAAAGCTTGGATGGACCAAAGCTATAGAAATTCAAAGACATGGCAGGCATAAAGAAGATAGAGAAAACCTCAATTGATGATTGAGGGGGAGCTGTTGTGCAGGACAATCACCAATTGATGTTTTGAAATGGAAATGAAGTCAAGGATTTGAGAAGAGAACAATTTGTGAAGCATGAAAGAAGGACACATTCAGAATTTTGAAGATGTGTACACATATATACATTATGTCAGAGATAGTTCATGTAAGACAATAGTTACGCAATATAACACAGGAGCAATAACAGAGAAGATAACAGATATAGGAGAATCTCAACAATTTTCTACTAGCAGCAAGTACAAAAGATGATGGCGTTGTCCACCCGTGCGCTCTCAAGGTAGAGCTTAAATGGTGATCTAGACAACTCTAGACAGGGAGATACAAGGTAGAGGTATGCTGGCTCAACTCGGTGTCTTAGGTAGTGCAGAAGTCATGTATATATAGGATCATGGGTGGCCTGCCATGGACGGCTATACATGGGCGATAGAGCGTGGGCGGCCACCGCCCACGTAATTGCCATACACGGCTTAGACTGGTTGAACCGACCTAACAAATATAAATGATTTCTGACTCCGACAGGGAATATTCCATGGAATATTCCCTTTACCGTCGCGCCGGGGGCGCTGCCCTCGGACCCCCACCAGGGGGCCCGCTGGCCCCCTCGGACCCCCCAGCCAGGGGGCCGCTGGCCCCCTTGGACCCCCCAGCCGGGGCTACTCACCGCTGCCCCGGACCCCACAATTGGGGACCCTGATAACTCCCTTTCCTTATAATATCTTACATGGTCCAATATGACCTTCATCCAAAATTCAAGTTGGGATTCCCATCAATTGGATAATGCATGCTTGGCTTCTCCTCATAAAGGGGGCCTTACAAAATGTGCATACAATCATGAGGGGTAGACATTGATCATATACTAACACCCCTCCTCAATGTTTACCGATGATAAATCAAGTAGGTCTCGGTCCTATGCCCATCTGTTGAAGATGCTTGTTGAGCTGCTCTCTTCCAAGTGCTTTAGTGAATATGTCAGCACAATTTGCCTCTGTTGGGCAATATTCTAGCTCCACAATTTCATCTTCAATTAGCTCACGAATGTAATGGTACTGTACTTCTATGTGCTTGGTGCGAGCATGAAATACTGGGTTCTTTGCAATAGCCATACAACTTTGATTATCACACTTGAGTACAGTTGGCATATTTGATGGAAAGCCAAGATCTGCAAGAATTCTCCTTAACCAGACAGCCTCACAAGAAGCAAAACAAGCTGCTTTGTACTCTGCTTCAGTGGAGGAGAGTGCGAGAGTTGGTTGCTTCCTACTTACCCAAGAAAATATTCCTGAACCAAGTGAGAAACAATATCCAGAAACTGATTTTCTAGAATCACAATCTCCAGCCCAATCTGAATCACAATATCCTTGGAGTGTATCACCTGTGGTATACAAAATACCAAAATCCAAGGTTCCTGCAATGTACCTTAGAATTCGCATTCCAGCATTCCAGTGACTCTCCTTAGGTTTGTTGGAAAACCTGCTTAACACTCCAACAGCATAGCAAATGTCTGGTCTAGTGTTGCACAGAAAAATAAGACTTCCAACGAGCTTCCTATACTTCTTAGCATCTACATCAGGCATGTTATCATCCATAGATAGCTTATGATTTACCTCCATAGGTGTGCTAGTTGGTTTGCAGTCCATCATTCCAAATGCCTTGAGAATTTCTTTGGAATATTTTTGTTGTGAGATGAAAATGCCATCCTTCCTTTGCCATACTTCAATTCCCAGACAAAAATGGAGTAGACCTAAGTCTGTCATTTCAAACTCAGTTCCCAAGCTGATCCGAGTTTGATTGATGAGTTCCTGATGATCTCCTGTAATGATCAAATCATCTACATATACAATGACAACAACTAGCTTGCTATCCCTTTTCGTTACATACAAGTTAGCATCAGAAGTACTTCTTTCAAAACCCATATTTTTGAAAAAATGATCTATTCGTTGGTACCAAGCCCGTGGAGCTTGCTTAAGTCCATACAAAGCTTTCTTCAACCTGCAAACTTTATTTTCTGAATTGGGCACCTCAAAACCTGGTGGTTGAGATACATATACCTCCTCCTTGAGGTGACCATTCAAAAATGCAGATTTGACATCCATCTGGAAAATAGGCCAAGACTTTTGTGCAGCTACTGCAAGTACCGTCCGAATAGTTGTCATGCGTGCTGTTGGTGCAAAAGTTTCTTGAACATCAAATCCTTCAATCTGTGAAAAACCATGTGCAACTAATCGTGCCTTATACTTTTCTAATGTTCCATCAGCTTTATACTTAGCTTTCCAAATCCATTTAGTACCTATTACCTTCTTCTTTGGCGGCAAGTCGACTAGATCCCATGTATCATTTTTGAGTATACTATCATACTCAGACTGCATTGCCGCTCTCCAATCTGGATCATCAATGGCTTCTTCAATGGTGGTAGGTTCCTTTATCGAACCCATGATATCTGCCATTAGAGCCATGTTAACAATGTGTTCTGAGGCTCTTCTTTGCTCCTCTATTCTCTTTGATCTTCGTAATCCATCCGATGATGATTCTGGTACATCTACATGTGGATTAAGATCATCAAAGAGCTGGTGTGCCCACTTCGGTAGTGGCTTACGCTGTGCAGCTACAACTGGTTGGCTTTTTATTGAGGAAATTTCTCCATCAGATGTTTCCTCCTCCTCAACTTTAACCTATCTTTTGATAGGCACAAGGTGAGATATTTCTCCGCTTGATGAGATAGTAGATTTACCTTTATCTTCTACTAAGTGTGGTCGTTCATCAAACACCACATCTCGGCTGACAAAAATCTTCCTTGCCTCAGGATCCCATAGCCTGTATGCTTTAGACTCTTCACTATATCCTAGGAAGACACACTTTTTGCTTTTTGAATCCAACTTTGATCTTGTTGAATCAGGAATATGTGCATAACAGAAACAACCAAAAATTCTGAAATGCAAAACTGAAGGCTTTTTACCAGAATATGCTTCTTGAGGAGTCATCCCCTTTAGTGCTTTTGTGTAGCTTCGATTGAGGATGTAGACTGCTGTATTGACTGCTTCTGCCCAGAATGAATCAGGCATGTCTTGAGCCTTCAACATACAACGAGCCATTTCAACTACTGTCCTGTTCCTGCGCTCAACAACGCCATTTTGTTGGGGTGTATGAGCTGTGGTAAGTTGCCTTTTCACACCATGCTCCTTACAGTAATTGTTGAATTCTGTTGACAAGAATTCACCTCCTCTATCTGTTCTAAATTTCTTCAATTTCCTTCCTGATTCATTTTCTACATACTTATGCCACGTTTTAAATTTTTCAAAAGCATCAGCCTTCTCTCGAATGAAATAAACCCACATCTTTCTACTATAATCGTCGACTAACAGCAAGAAGTAGAAAGATCCTCCTAAAGCAGGTGTAGACATTTTACCGCAGAGATCAGCATGTACCAACTCTAGAGGAGCTTGAGATCGATTGCTGGTCTCTCTTGGAAATGCCTTTCGTTGTTGCTTGCACATCATACAAGCTTCACAAGGTTCCTGCAACTCTAAAAATGCAGGCATATGAGCAACCATCCCTGTTCGTTGCATCTCCTTCAAAACTGCAAATCCGAGATGCCCAAATTGTCGGTGCCATAACCTGCTTACATCTTTATCTTCTGTAGCAGTTAAAGCACTTAACTCATACAAGTTATCCCGTCGTATGCCTTTACCTACAACATTACCTGATGAATCCATGATTTCCGCACCACTCTTATTGAAGTGAACTTCGAGTCCACGATCTGTTATTGCAGAAACTGACAACAAATTTCTTTTGAGTGTAGGTACATAGAGAACATCGGATAACTTTTTCTCAACACCTGGAGAAGTGATAAAAGAGATGGTTCCAGTTCCTTCAGTTGGACACTTGGAGTCATTTCCCACCACTACATTGATGGATTCCCGCAGAGGCACTAGGGAACTATACCAATCCTTTTTACTAGTCATATGGCGAGAAGCTCCACTATCTAAAATCCATGGCTCATCAACACGAGCTTGAGCAGATGAACATACCTCTTCAATAGCTACCCAAAGTTCCAGCTCTGTGTTGTTTGCAGACTCTTTGTTCTTCCATGATGATTTTACAGTCCCATTCTGTTCGTCAGCTTGCTTCTTTCTGCAATCCTTGATGGCATGGCCTTTCTTTTCACAATAGAAGCAACTTCCTGTGAACTTTTTCTTCTTTGGCTTCTTCTTTGATCCCTCTGAAGAGCCTTTACCTTTTGCATTTGCTGAGAATGCAGCATCAGTTGTACTTTGCCGATTCTTCAGCCGCATCTCTTCTTTTAAAAGCATGGCACAAAACTCTTCAAATGTAAGAGGAGTTGGCCTTACCTGAGTGTTAAGTGCTGTTACTAATCCATCATACTTTGCTGGAAGAACACGTACAGATCTTCGAGCCAGCTCTTCTGGTGTTATAACAACACCAACTGCAGCCAATTGATCTTGAAGATGCTTTATCCGTTTGATAAAATCTTCAGCCTTTTCAGAATCAGAATGTTTTTCATTTGCCAACTGATTTTCTAAATTCTGTATCCTAGTGTGGTTCTTGGTCTCATATTGTCGATCCAATATGCCCCAAGCCTCATGTGCTTTAGTAGTATGTTGAACTAAAGTAAGCACAGAATCACTTACACTAGTGACAATCACACATAATGCATCAGCATTCCGCCTCTTCCAAGCTCGTAGAAGATCTGGATCTGGCTGAATCATCAATCTTGAATTTGCTGGATCTTCAACTGGTATAGGCTCTGGATCCAATCCCATCGGTCCCATGACAGTGTCAAGTAATTCATAGGAGTCCAAAATTGCAGAAATTTTGAACTTCCAGAGTGTATAGTTGGTTCCATCCAGCTTCCCTTCAGTGAATGCAGGTGGACGAATTCGAATAGGTGCAGCATTAACATTAGCTGAAGCACCAAGACTACTGTTCGATGATGAAGCCATCATGTAATCACTCGAATAATCTACTGATATTCTAGTCTGCTAGTAGGCTAAAATAATGATACTTCTCAAGCTATTCGAACCTTACAGCTCTGATACCATGTAAGACAATAGTTACGCAATATAACACAGGAGCAATAACAGAGAAGATAACAGATATAGGAGAATCTCAACAATTTTCTACTAGCAGCAAGTACAAAGATGATGGCGTTGTCCACCCGTGCGCTCTCAAGGTAGAGCTTAAATGGTGATCTAGACAACTCTAGATAGGGAGATACAAGGTAGAGGTATGCTGGCTCAACTCGGTGTCTTAGGTAGTGCAGAAGTCATGTATATATAGGATCATGGGTGGCCTGCCATGGACGGCTATACATGGGCGGTAGAGCGTGGGCGGCCACCGCCCACGTAATTGCCATACACGGCTTAGACTGGTTGAACCGACCTAACAAATATAAATGATTTCTGACTCCGACAGGGAATATTCCATGGAATATTCCCTTTACCGTCGCGCCGGGGGCGCTGCCCCCGGACCCCCACCAGGGGGCCCGCTGGCCCCCTCGGACCCCCCAGCCAGGGGGCCCGCTGGCCCCCTTGGACCCCCCAGCCGGGGCTACTCACCGCTGCCCCGGACCCCCCAATTGGGGACCCTGATAACTCCCTTTCCTTATAATATCTTACATGGTCCAATATGACCTTCATCCAACATTCAAGTTGGGATTCCCATCAATTGGGTAATGCATGCTTGGCTTCTCCTCATAAAGGGGGCCTTACAAAATGTGCATACAATCATGAGGGGTAGACATTGATCATATACTAACAGTTCACTTATATCTTTGAGTAGTCATAAGCTTGTAAATTTTTGTCTATATATATATACTTGGAAAATGTCGAGACAAGTATGAGATAAAGTGTAGAGCATGAGAGTTGAGTAGAGTTAGAAGTCATTAGACACTTATGAAGAGGTTAGAATAGCTCTCTCATCCAGATGTAATTTTTGTCAGAAATGAAGAGAAGTTGCACCCGATGTTTCTGCGCATTCTCCTTCTGTGCTTGATCATTTAAAGAATCATTTTGTAGATGTCTAAGTCCATAGTTAATGAGTCTATGGTTAAATTTTGAGAGCCTAATTGTAAATAGGCTGTGAGAATTATGAGTAGGACCATTCATATGTAAAAGAGTGTTCACAGTTTTTTGAAACAGGCGCATTTTTTATGGTCAATGATTTGATCATTTCTCACTGCACAGATTAACGTTTTGCATGAGTGAGGACTCAAAATCTAATTTGAGAGGTAAGCCATTTATGGATAAAAGCAT
This sequence comes from Ceratopteris richardii, assembly GCA_020310875.1. NCBI lineage: Eukaryota > Viridiplantae > Streptophyta > Polypodiopsida > Polypodiales > Pteridaceae > Ceratopteris > Ceratopteris richardii. The sequence continues at coordinate 153,047,421 of CM035408.1, read as the reverse complement.
TTGCTTAAACGGGTTCTAGTTTTAGAGAACCATGTCTTAGAAGTTGCACGTGTCAAAGTCGACTATAGAGAGAGATAGTTTCAAACATAGGTAGATTGTTTGAATCATTTCTCATAATCTACTCAAGCTTTTGAAGTGTTTTAACTTGGAGGAGGTGTGCAATCACTAGGCAAAACATTCTACAACGTTTTATAAAAAACTTTACACGATTAGTCAATGAGTGATTAAGGTGCAGCAGAATTTTCTGAGAAATGACTTTCTTCACAGTTAGCTAATTTCTTGATAATTTGGTGCTTGTCTTCCAAAATTGGTTGGATTTTAAAGTTATTCTTGATATAGAGGTGGTCTAACATCAAGGATAGCTTGTTTTTGTGGAGATTAACACTCTCCATCATGTTTGAAACCAATCATATTTAAATATTCAAATCCACGAACTAAACGCTTTGCCAAGTCGATATGCCATATAGAAGAGTGCACTCAGATAATAAGATTCAAGCCTCAAGCCTACAAATCTCTGAGGGAAAACGAGCAAAGACTTATTTATTGAAGATCGATGAACTCAATTAAGTCTACTACTCTCAAGTTGTCTTAAAGCAAGAATATACAATGCACATTCAAGGTGTCAAACAGGTTTTGTCGCAGAACCCAGAAATTGAATTGAAGATTATGAAATTTATTAGCTCAAGCTAAATTAGAGCAACAACAAGCAAATTCTACATATTGCAAAATTTGTTTCTGGAATCATTAAACATAAACCATCATACCAAACAAATCTATGAAGTCATAGAGATCATTGATATTTGAGATTCTAAAGAAAAGATTACATACATTACTTCGTGCTTGATACAAAAAAAAAACATTGCTCAATGAGTGAATGATCATAAACAAAACCTGGAGTAATTCGAGGGTGCCAAATATTACAAACCATATTCCCGTGGTTCCGGCTTCAAAGAAAACTTGACTTGGTGATGTTGATCTTATATTCCAATTGCACCGAAGCTCTATTATGCTTAATTACTTCTACTCGATTCATGGATCTATTTATGAGCCCTTGGCTGCCTTTGTTCTGAGCTTTTGAAGCATCCTTTCCTAAAAGTTTCTTTCCCGAAGAGAAGGCATCTCCCTAGCTCACAAGGGCTACCATTGGAGACTTCTTCTCAAAGATTTCTAGCACAATATGTGCATCCTAATATAAACCAAGCAGATCAAGATCAACACTTTATGTGATTTCGGTTTCCAATTCTACTCTGTCATCATCTTTCGCAAAAGTTCCAAAAAATATTTTTGATTATAATAGTAGACAACAAACTGTCGAGTATGCTTAGAGTTTCGTTATTTGCAAAGCTCATCAGAAACCATGAGTCTGCGCAAATTCATTGTTGTCGGATGATAAGTTACGAAGAGCTTTGGTTGCATCTAGTGATTAACTAATACTGCAATCATCATCGTCTTCATTTAAAAATCCTTCTCTCCTTACCTCCAGAAAGATTACGCATCTATCCACATTTTGTTTCCTTCACAAAAACTTATATGATTGATTCTGCCAACACCCGGACTCCATCAGACTCCTCCAAATCCTCCTTCTCTCAATAATTATTGAGCTCTAGTTTAATCTGATATTCTCTTCACCAAACTTCCTTCTCTCAATAATTATTGAGCTCTAGTTTAATTTGATACCTAGTTGTAATTTCTCTCTTGATTCCTCTATCCTGCTGGAATGCATCAAAATCATTTGAGTACTCACCTCCTCCATGTGACCTTAGTCTCATTAGGCTTCTTCCTGTTTGGATTTCAACAACTGCAAGATACTTCCTAAAGCAACTAAATGCTTTATCTCTGTGCTTCATAAAATATAAGATAGTCCACCTACTTAAGTCATCACTGAAATATACATAATACCTTGATCCTGAAATTGAGGGATACTTACTTGGTTCCCATACATATGTATGGACAAGCTCCAAGTAGTCCTCATGCATGTAGCCTTTCCTCAAGAAGGGTAACCTGTGAGATTTTCCAAACTGACAAGCACCACCTTTATAGATCATGTGTTGCTTGGATACATTGGGTATTCCAAGCACACACTAATATCTATGAATTTTCTTTAATGTTCTCTCACCAATGTGTCCTAATCTCTTATGCCAAATTTGAAGCTCTAATAATGTTTGTTCTTTGTAACTATAAAGTGGAATATTCCTTGTATCTTCAAGTTCAAAAGTAAATAATCTACCTATCTTTTCTCCTTTGGCAATTCTCTTGAATCCATGTTGGGGATCCTCCACAAATGCTCCATATTTGTTGAACCTGACCTGTAAACCCTTTTCCACAATTTGTCCAACACTCATCAGATTTTTGGTAATTGTAGGTACATATAGAACCATGCTCAACAGATTTCTATTCCCATCAGAGGCTTTTACATTTCCTACCTTGATCGCTCAGTACATGGCATCATCACGTGTTTGTTCTTGATGTTTTCCCTTAGGTTCCTCAAGGTCAGAGAGAAGAGCTACATCACCTTCCACATGGTTTGCACATACTGAGTCAATGTAGAAGAGATGTACATCATTCATAACGTGCTTTGAAGTCATATTCATAATCAGAAGAGAATTCTCTTGTTCCTCTGTATAATTATTGTAGTCTTTCCTTGATTTGTAGCCTCCTTTATAGTTGTTATTGTATATGTTGTTGTAGTTGTTATTGTAGCCTTGATGAAAGAAGGAAAATCATCTCCCATTTTACCTTAACTTTGGTCTAATACCACTACAGAGAAAGATGGATGAACACTCCAAGAAATGAGTAGGTACTGCAAAGTCCTACTTTGTACAATCCCTCTTCCACTTGAGAGTTGCGTTGTAGGCCCTCTTAGCTTTCCAATGTCACTAAACAGCTGCCTATGTACTTTGGAAATGATGCAAGTAATGATTAATTCAAAACAGACTACTTCCCACGCTAGAATCCCATAAAAACCTTCTATTTCGATTCACATGCCTGCTTCTTGTTAAGTTTAGCGATTCCAGTACAGTAGGAATTAAATAAATTCCTTTTGGAGATATCAATTTAACTTAAACACCTAATGATTCCAAGTGGAATCACTTAAAATGGTTGACTATGCACAGAACAATCAATTTAGCAAGTGTAGCTTTACCCCCGATTTTTTGGGACCTCTGTAGAGAATGAATAGTGAACACTTCAACGAGCTTTTCTCCGAATCCACTGAATGGAATGTCTTCAATTATTGTCAGCATGTCCTAACTGAAATATGAGCAATACAAAATGACTGTTATGAGTGGCAATGACAGAGAGATCAATAGATGTAACCAATGATCTATTGTATTATATGAAAATGTTGTACATGATCATTGGCATGGTAATCAATGCCCAATGATGGTGAGAAGTGTAGGCTATGAAGTGAGCCTCACTCTCTTACAATATGATCAACTAAGAGCTCAGAATTGGAGTGATTTGACCGCAAGATTTTACATTCATCTATAGATGCTTCATTCAAAATTTGAATTTGAATTCAACTTTGGCTCTCACTAAAAAATGATCCACTAGTCTAGGAGATATTCTCTCTAAGAAACTTGTATCTTTCCTATCCATCTGACTCCATGCGTTTTGTGGCTTTTACAAGTATTCCTTCAAGTCAATTTGACTTTTACAAATGATAAAAGATAAAGAATCCATAGCTATGGTTCTCCTGGGTCCTCAATCAATTTCACATGAAGCCTTCTCATGCTTTGCCAAGTGTGTACGCTTGGCATTTGCACCAACACCTATTACGCCTCCTGCTATTGTTACAAATCATCGTTATATCCTTACTTGTACTCATTATGCTACTCCTTGGGTTGAAGCTTGGTCATTATGGTTGGCAACTCCTTTGGTGGTTGCTAAATGTTTACTTCATGATGTTTCTTCTCGTTATGGGCTCCCTTGGGAGATTGTATCTGATCAAGGCACTCATTTTGCTAATACATTAATGCAAGTTTTAACCCAAACCTTTAGTATTGTCCATAAATTCAGTTCACCTTATTATCCTCGGGTGAATGGATTGGCCGAAATTACTAACAAAACTCTTCTTAATATGCTAAAGAAACTTGTTTTGGAGTGCCAGAACAGACGGGATCAATTTCTTCCTTCGGTCTTATGGGCTTATCGAACTACCTACAAAGGTGCTACCAGAAGTACCTCTTTTACACTAGCATATGGTCTTGAAGAAATTGCACCTATTGAATTGGTTGTACCCAGTTTACAAGTGGCATTGTAGCACAAGTTATTACCCATGAAGTCCAATTGCCGTAAGCTAAAACACATGATTGGTTCCTCAAGACTTTGGTCTTTACAATAGGGCAATTTCTTCTTTTTTACAATGCCAATTCTAACTGATCGGCAGGAAAGTTCAAGCTTTGTTGGTTCATACCCTACCGCATTGCAAGACAGATTGATCCGACTACTTTTCGATTATCTACATTGACTGACACGCTACTCCCTAAACCCATTAATGGAGCTAAAATCCATCCATATTGCATGCCACCCACTTCTCCTTAACTTGCATAAGATCTATTTTACTTTCATTAGGATCATGATTGTTTCGGTATCTTTGACACATTGTCTATGCTATGCGCTTTTCGGTTGACCATACCACCATAATCTTCCCATTTCTTATTGATTAATCATGTTCCACCACGATATTCCATGTTTTGGAATTTCTTAATGTGTTTACGTAGTAATGATCCTTGAATGTTTCCCTCCACTTGTGATGATTACGTCTACGCCCAAGATTTCACCCAACAATTTCTACGTAACCGGTGCCCTCGTACTCTTTTTCTTCACCATTTTGCTTGCACTCAGTTTCATTGTGCGATTTGTATTATGTGCATTCTGCTTACCTGTTGCACCATGGAAGCTCTTGCAAATATCACTGCCTTTTGTGTCAGTCTTTCCCCCGACCTTGTGGAGAGTTTTGGCCCTTGTAGTTTGCTGGTGTTCACCAAGTTGCATTAGCATTCAGTAGAATGTTATCCTTACTTCACAGCAATGATTATGGAAATTGCCGATGTCAGCGCGACAGAATCTTGTTGGCTTCTTACTTGCCTTAATCTGCATACGATGGTTTCCATTAACATTGTGGCCAAGATGTTTTATCTTCCATAAGCAAGCTATCCTGAAGTTCCCCCTCTCCCACTCGCTACAATGAAATAGCTTTTTCCCTGACATTCCTTCAACGAATTCATCATTTTGTGCCGACCCGAGCCAGAGTGTTCAGCATTGGAGTTTTTGGTGACCGCCCTTAACCTTTAGAAATGCACTTATGATATCTCTCAGCCATTTTATTCTCTGATTGACGATGCCGCCCATGAACCTATAAATTGGGCATAGTTCTTTTTTTGACGTATCCATCATGAATGCCAAATCATTATGCGATAGTTATCCAAAGGTGAATGCCCTCACACCCATCTGCCTCACCTTCTCTCGTTCCTCCTCTCGATTGTGAACCCTGTCTCGAGCCTTCCGATGGTTAATTCGTTGTTGCAGGAAGGGTTTGATCATGTGATGGGATGTGATGATGATAGCGAAGATCTTTTCCAATTTTTTCGGGAGAAATGCAAGAGGGTCAACCCTTCTCAAAGCACAATTCATGCATCAACCAATAAGGTAATCCATAATGACATAGCTTCCTCCATGCATGATTCTTCTGCCCCACCCTTGCCTAAGGATAAGGCTACGGAAGATACTCTTATGGGAGATGTTCAACACACCATGACGGATGACAAGCAATAGGAGTTCGTCAATGAGACAGCACCAAAGGATAGTGTTGCTGAGACCACGCATCAAGCTATGCAAGAAGTAATGGCTGAATCCACCATACACCATGAATCACAGCTAGACAAGGTTGATTCAACTATGCCTCCATCTCCACCAAAGTCCATGCTTGACGGTAACACTACATAGAATCTAGTAACCCCTCCTCCTTCACCTTCTCTGGCACCCTTACCCCCAGTCGCCTGCTACGCCCTTCTTCCCCTACTCACTCGGTTGAAGTGTCCCACTCTCACCGTATACCTTTAGCACCCAATTATTCCCCACGTTCCTCTTCTACTACAGTATTGGTGAAACCTTCTCTCCCATTGTCCATCCTTTTAACACCGGATTCGTTTCTACAATTAGCCGAGATCGGTGATTTTCTTATTCATTGGCCCAAACAACTCCCCTTTCAATTGAATGTTGCTCAATAGTCACTCTGAACTGAATATCAATCGAAGGTTGATATGTTAGAGGCAGATATCGCTCCATTGCAAGAAGGAATTTTGGTGGTTAGAGCAAATGAATGCTTATTACAGGAATAGGTTAAAGCTAATGATGATGTCATTGAAGCTAAAGACATGGAAATTGCTCTTCTAAAGCAAGCACTCATTGACATGATGCTATGACTTCTCTTGGCTGTGAGTTGGCCAACACTTGCACCAAGGTGAAACAGAACCTTAAGGGTGCTCTTTTAAGGTACTCTCCGATAAAGCGCTTCAAGGTGAAACAAAACTTATGTAGGATAGAGAACAACTGTTTCAAAAAGGACAAGTGCTCGATGAAGAAATCAGTCACAATATTAAGTTAAAGAAAGAGATTGAAGCTATTCAGAACGAGTGCCAAGATTTCTTTAAAACTATGCAGTTTCAACAACAGGAATTGGACCGTTGAGAAAAGCAAGTAGGTATTTAAGAGGAACAACTTTTGCGTATTGATGTAGAGATTACTTATGCTAAGTTACGCCGTGATACAACTATAGCAAATGACTTCTATCTCCAGGAAGCTTTCTTACAGAGCCAAAGTGAACTTCTGTTATCTCAAGTTATTGCTTCTAGTTTGGTGCACATGGATGCTGATCTGGAAGAACCGCATGTTCTCCAAGAAATGTTAGATTCTTTGAAGCAGAAGATTTGGTGCACTTTCAAATTAGCTCGCATTATGTATATTCAAGGCATTGTTGATGATTCCTAGTTGTCATTTTTGTAATCAACTAATTTTGGGTTTGAGTTCACCGTGCATGCCAGTGTTTGGCCACCGGAATGTAATGTAATTTACTAGAAATTGTAATTAGAAAAGATACACATCAAAAAGATGCTTGTGGGATGCTTCGGAGCAAGTTTTATTTAAACTGGTGTATTGACTTCCTATTGTTCTATGTGTTAGCCATTCTTGTGATTTTGTCTATATGATACTTTATTCATGAAGATATAAATCCAACCCCGGTTGCGTGTAATTTGCCATTGAAGAATCAGTGTTACTCTGCATTAATGAATATCATAACTTTATCGCGGTGACGTAATCCGTATGTCGTTAGAAAATCTGGTGGTGAAATTGTTAATTGGAAGTCTATTGGTGGAGAGTGAGAGTAAAGTGATGAGTAACTCTGTGTAATGAATGTTTTGTTTGGGAAAATAATCATAGGGCCTCTATAATATAGACCCCTGACCATCTCAAGAACCCTATAATTGGTTAGTGCTTGAGTACCATTAACACTCGATATTTTATTCACCCCCTCTTTCCCGTCCGGTTCACCATGTATATTGTCGAGTTCATGGAAAGGAGGGGGAAAGAATCTGCCAGAGCATTATCTTATCTAGATTGATCATTGCAAACCTCTCAAATGCATAGTTCAAGATATCTTGCACATATAAGCTCCACCGTTCTTCACTTCTTTTAAACACATATCATTGCTATCATCCTCTCTTCGATTTGAGATTGTAAAAAATTATCATCTTAAAAAAAACATGCACAAACAATGTGATCTAGAAATTAAATGCAATACTCACATCAAAGAAGGTATCACGGTGCCATCTTTTTTAATATTTTTTTCTCTTACTTTAGTTAGTTTTTGAAACCAATCATATTTAAATATTCAAATCCATGAAGTAAACGCTTTGCCAAATCGATATGCCACAAAGAAGAGTGCACTCAGATAAAACGAGCAAAGCCTACAAATCTCTGAGGGAAAACGAGCAAAGACTTATTTACTGAAGCTCGATGAGCTCAATTAAGTCTACTACTCTCAAGTTTTCTTTAAGCAAGAATATACAATGCAGAACCCAGAAATTGAATTGAAGATGATGAAATTTATTAGATCAACGTAAATTAGAGCAACAACAGGCAAATTCTACAGATTGTAGAATTTGTTTCCGGAATCATTAAACATAATGGAATTGCTTTCACCATCATACGAAACAAATCTATGAAGTCATATTAGATTAGAGATCACTGATATTTGACATTCTAAAGAAAAGATTGCATACATTAACTTCCTGCTTGATATGCAAAAAAAAAACATTGCTCAATGACTGAATGATCATAAACAAAACCTGGAGTAATTCGAGGGTGCTAAATATTACAAACCATATTCCCGTGGTTCCGGCTTCAGAGAAAACTTGAATTGGTGATGTTGATCTTATATTCCAATTACACTGAAGCACTATTATGCTTAGTTACTTCTGCTTGACTGCCTTTCTTCTCCCCAGCTCGCAAGCGCTACCATTGGAGACTTCTTCTCAGAGATTTGTAGCACAATATGTGCGTCCTAATATAAACCAAGCAGATCAAAATCAACACTTTATGTGATTTTTGGTTTCCAATTCTACTCTGTCATCATCTTTCGCAAAAGTCCCAAAGAATATTCAGAGCGCAATCATCATCGTCTTCATTTAAAAATCCTTCTCTAGAAAGATTACGCATCTATCCTCATTTTCTTTCCTTCACAAAAACTTATATGATTGATTCCTCCTTCTCTCAATGATTATTGAGTTCCAGTTTAATCTGATATTTTGCCTCTGCGCTGATCGTCGATGATCGTTCGATGATCGTTCGAAGCCCCCCTCAAAAACCAGCCCGCTGCCCTTTGTTCTTTCTTGTTTTGGAGTGCATGAAGCCTCCCTTTCCTTCCAGGTTTTTCCTTCCAAAAAACTCCAAACAGTCTTCCCATGTCGCCAAGGAAACAAATGTCCTTTTGCCCCATTTTTACAATTATCAATTTACATACATTCCTTATGCAATGTGCTCACATAATGCACATCCATATGCATCATCTTAGAGACACTCTCACATACATGTAAAAACATGAGGAATTACGCACATAATTACAACTATATATAATTCACATTCGTAATCCTACATGAGAACAGACATTGAAACACACATTTGAGTGAGCACATACACACACTTTGATATACACATAAACATTTACCGTCAATGCTCTCTTACGCATACATATATACTAACTTATTTTGCAGGTCCACATACTTTGACGCGTTCAGAATCAAACGAACAAATGTTCATATAAACCAAATGGCAGGTCAACCCATCCTTAAGTGCAAGACGAATCATGTAGAAAGAAAACATGAAGTTCTACACATACACCCATTGGCATGCTCTCGTTAGTATGTTTTCGATAAGATGTTCAAGCAAAGAAATCACCAAAAATCACGTATATCCGTAATTTTTTATGAATTAAGTTTCCCAAAGCAGTGATTGACTCCATTCCATAATTCATCTCCATCTTCCCAATAAAATCTGCAAAATCAACACCTCTAACAATTTCATTTGATTTCATTGTACCTTTAGCGGGCTTTTCAATTGTGTTTCCTGCTTGACTATCCATCTTGAATTCAAATCATGACCACATCCACCCCCTCTAGACCTGTGCATCTTCGGGATGTGCCAACCTACAAACATATCAAGAAACACAAACGAGCATCAAGTAGTCATGGCAGATAAACTCAACTTAAAGAGAATTTTACTACATGCATGAAATCTAAAAGTGCATTAAACTTGGCATAAATTAAGAGAAAAAGGTAGACACAAGCATCGCATATGACAGATCAAGATACAATATTGCATTTAGACTAGCAATCCCATGAGCGAATTGAAAACTTCTTAGCTCTCCCGTTAACTCGGCCTACTCAGATCTAGTAGCCCATTCTAAGAATATCCATATAGGAGTCCTCACTAACTGGATTTATGAAACTACAATCTGACTGCCTTGTTGATCTCCCACCTTCTTGAACCCCATCAGATTTTTTGCTATTTTCCTTTTACTTTTATTTTGTCTTTCTTTGCTAAAACATTTCACCTTCATAGTGTTGAAAGCCCTTCTGAATCTGCATTCTAGATCATCTTTGTTTCTTCATTTTGAATCCGCATTCTTCACTTGCTCGTCTAGGTTTCCTCTTTCTTTCCTAAAATCATAGAAAAACATAAGCTATGTACATTTCTATTTACAAAAAACATTTTTAAGTTTTATGGAGTTTTATTGAATGAGACTCTCCCTTCAATCTCTCCTTCTCTCATACATGCTCACCCAAGAAGTTGTGCTTGTAGAATAACCAACATTGTATTACACTCATCTTAGAAACATTCTTAAAAATATTAGACTTACGAACAAGCAACTTCATTTGCTTGTTCATCCCTTGAAGGCCTGATTGGATTGCATAGATCTTAGAAAATTTGAAGATCCAAGATGTAGTCATTTGAGCATAGTCATTTTTGTTCATGATCCTCTCACATGCATCATACGAAGATGCACATGATAAATGAGCACATGTATATAGTTTTTTAAAATTTGCAGTATTTAGACCATCATCAAAAAAATCCACCATGCATATGTTTTGATCCATTTTAGGGTTGAAATCGTTTGAAAGAATTTCATCATTTCCATTATGATTATGCAAACTTTCACCTTCATTGCAATTAAAGTTTTGATTACATTCATAAGATTTACACTCTGAATGGTAAGGTTCATCATTCTCTAATTACAGTTTATGCTCAAACTTGTCACTCTGTCTTTCATGATTTCTTCTTAGTTGAATGCTATCAATTAGAGAATTTGTTTCTCTCTCTAATAAGAACTCTTCATCATTGCCATGGTCCAAAAACATCTCTCCGTCAACATGAAGGGAATCCATATCTTCATAATCAAGAAAGGCTTGAAATTCAATATCACTAGAGTCTTTCTTATTGAGGTCAACCTTATCACAATTTTGACACCTTTTAAGACTATGCATATAGTTTGATGACAACTCAATTTATTTATTGAAAATGTTATCATAGAATTCTACATCCATCTTCATCAACTCTTTCTCATTCTCTTCAAAAGATGTACTGAGACCACATTTCATACATTTCTTCAGTCATTGATTCTTGCTCGAATGTCTCAACATATATGAGAATTCTGGCATATACATCCAAATCAACTCGAGCTTCATCAATGCAACTGTTTAATTTTATATTTACTTGTTGATCTTCATTAGGTAATGAGCCATATCATATCTTTCATGCATTTGAATGAATGTTGCATTCTCCTTCTCATGGCCTATTTCTTCAGCATATAGAGTGAACTCATCAAAATCTCGATTTGCATTAGGATGTATCTTTTCACAGTGTGCAAAATCACTCACATACATGTTATTATACTGATGCCCAATCAACAACTCATTCTTACCCCGTGATTAGGATCACTCTATTGTACCTCTAAAGACTCATTTAATGTGGCATGACTCAAGAGTATTTCACAATCTTGATCTTGATCCAAACTATCCGTAGGCTTAGCATCATGCTTTTCACCATCAGCATACATACCACTATCTAGAGGACCCATCATTTGCATTTCCTCTAGATTAGCATCATGCTCATCTCTGTCACCACACATTTCAATCTCTAGAGGACTCGTTATTGGCATGTCTTGCTTCATATAAGTAGGTTCATTTTCTTGCATCTCTGTATGCATGTATAATGTGGGTTCTAGCATATCCATTTTCTTACCCATGGGATCTTTTGTTGATAGGTCCTTAGATTCATCATCATGTTCCATTGGAATTTCTTCATGTAATTTAATCATTAGATTAGAAATTGTATCCAAATAATGTGTCAGAAGGGGTTCATTACCATCAATTGACATCCAATCATATTCCACATCTTGCCCAATGTCACCACGTAAGGATGCATCTTGAGCTCGATCTTCAGATAGATTTACTGAATTCTCCATTTGTATCTCATCTTTTATCTCCATTCGGTCATCTACGAGCCTTTTGGATATCTTTATCTCTTTGTTTGCATCTTCAAGAATTTCCTGATTTGTTTGTTTTTCATCTATTGGATGAGAATGAGTTTATTGGAGTAGGGGAAACCTCATCTAGATTTCTTGTTTGGATTTATTGAATTTTGTTTTGTTTTATATCTGGTTTTTGTTTGATTTGATTTTGATTGTCTTTCAAATGCTCCTTTTCTCCTCCCATCATAAGAGTTTGTGCATATATAGCACTTGAACATATGGCCATCGTAAAAGTATCTACAGGCTCTTGGTATCTTGTATCCTTGGAGATTGCATCATTTATGCTTATAAGTTCTTTTCGGGGATCCTCTTCATAAGCATGTACGCATATTCCATGCATATTTTTCTTATGCCCAGATGGGTTTCTGTTATTCTATGGATTTGCAAATCCTTATTAGTTTTTGAAATGCATGGAATTTGCACATCTTGTTCATCAGAATGAATGTCAGCTTTCCAATCCTTTAAATGTTTTTCAATTACTTGTTGTTTCTTCACTTATCTCCTCATAGTTTCGTGGATGAGCATCCAATCCTCTGTGATCCCTGAGTCACAGTCTATATCTTCCAGAAGTGGAATTATTTCCACTTAGGCTTTAACATCGATTCTTTGAAGAAACAAGGACACCCTTTCATGACTTATGCTCCTCTTATCATGCTCATAAAGATCATCATATTGTCACTCAAAATCTCTTTTGTTCTCTAGAATTGGCGGGTCTTTGGGCATATGAAATCACCTCAGGATGGACTAACGAGTCACTTTGTCTATGTCCTCCAGCATGAGCTACTTGAGGAGCATCCCTTTGTATTGCGATCATGTCATATGGTTTATTTGCATGAGTTGATCACGTAAACTGTATTCACACACATAGGCAAAGTTTTTGCATAACTCCTCATTCATGATCAAAGTTAAACTGACACCTAGGTATTTGGCCTCGAGTTCATACTCTTAACAGAACCTAGATATATTTTTCCCAATTAAGAAATCCGCACCACTTATCTAGTCTCTCATGAAGGGATTGGATGGCTTTTTGACACCTATCCTCTTCCTGAAAGCATATGAACTGAGTTAGGAGATCTTCCATGTCCAAAGTTCTAGATCGCGCAATTTTTGGATGCTAAATTGATTCTTCAATGCACTAGCTCACATCGAGCAACCCGAATGTAATGTGATTTACTGGAAAATGTAATTAGAAAAGACGTACATTGAAGGGTTGTAGAATAATGCTTGTATCTTTTTGGATAATGAAAACGTGCAGAAGCAGATGTGCGAGGAGTGAGACTCCGGACTGTGGATCTATGTGGTGTGCTTATGGGATGCTTCAGAGCAACTTTTATTTAAATTGGTGTATTGACTTCCTATTGTTCTGTGTGTTAGCCATTTCGGTGATCTTGTGTGTATGATACTTTATCGATGAAGATATAAATTCAAGTGTGGTTGCGTGTGATTCGCCGGTGAAGAATTAGTGCTATTCTGTCGTTAGAGAATCTGGTGGTGAAATTGTTAATTGCAAGTATGTTGGTGGAGAGTCAGAGTAAAGTGACGAGTAACTCTATGTAATGAATGTTTTCTTTGGGAAAATAATCATAGGCCCTCTATAATAAAGACCCTTGACCATCCCAAGAACCCTCTAAATGGTTAATTCCTAAGTACCGTTCACATTGGCACTGGCCATGGGCCATGGAATAGCTAGTCTAAGGAACGATTAAGGTTGGATGAAAGAAAGAATTCTATGATATATGCTTGTAACACATTCTGGTGAATCTTATCCAAAGTACCAAAGTGATCAGCATCCGTGCGAGGTTACTAGGATGTTGCGAACACCCTCCAATGGCAGTGGTGAAGGACAATCATCTGAAGGAAAGCGTGATTCATGAACTAGTAGGATGGCACCACAACATTTTCTTGTTCAAGGATTATAGAGTATACTAGAATTACAACACGTTTAATGTGTTGAAAGTGTGATGAGTGGAGTAGGTGTTCATTTCGGTGATAGCCTCGTGAATTGTAGTGGCAACCCAACTTTTAGAGGAATAGCAGTCGAACTCAGACGTGTGTGATCAAATCAGTGATACCATATGATCGAAGACTTTAGAAAGTGACTACACGACAAAGAAACAATTAGAATCAACTCGTTCAAGTAGTTCCGAGTTGATGCTTTGTCTTGATTTAGATGACATGAGTAGTACATAGCAATAACAAGAGCAGCAACAACATCAGCAACAATAGCAATAGCATCAGCACCAACAACAAGGATAGCAACAACAATAGCGACAGCAGGTCATACACCCACGATTGATACCTATCAGAGTTACATATACTAAATTTGGTGGATTTCCAGGTGATGATCTTGATGCTCATGTCCATGCTTTCCAAATTAAATATGCTGCACTAAACTATCCAGTGGATCCGGCATATAAGGCTATAGTTTTTCAATCCACTCTTGTTAATGAAGCTGGTCGTTGGTTAACGGAATATGATATTAATCATTTTTGTCAATACAAAGATGTTAAGAATGCCTTCTTACAACATTTTCGATTAAAGAAAAGAGTGGCAGGAATCTTTGATTACTTACAAAACAATAGACAGAAACCACATCAGAGTGTGCAAGAGTATGAAACTTTATTTTGTACTCATTTATGGTAGCTGCCACAAGCGCATGCTAATTTTAATAGACAATGTGATTAATCAATGGTTTATTAATGGACTAAACCCCCAACTCAAACAAGTTATGATTATTTGATGTGTGGGCGGTATGACCTTGGATGCAGTCATCAGTATGGCATTATAGTTGGAACATAAGGTTGGTGGTTTTACTGAAGATTTGGATTGGTTAAAAGCCTCTAAGAGTACAAACGATGATCCATTGAAACACATATATTGCACCAAATGTAAGAATCCATGGCATACTACTACAGCATGTGCACTAAGTCAAATGTATTGTGTTATTTATGACCTAATCAGATCAGAATGGCTCCTAGGTGTTACCAATCTCACCTTCATATTATGACACCCTCATGATTTTTCTAACCATCGAATGTCCTCCAAATACTACCTTGACATCAGCTAGCCGTAAATTGGCTATGTATAGTTGCGGATTTGCATCATCGTGAGTCAATTGCATTATATGGATCCATTTGGAACACTCTTGTGATGTATTCCGTCACATGAAGTTTCTTCAATAATTGCAATGGCTCATTCTACTTCTTCCGCTGGGCATTTCTCGATCAATCTTATGTACTTAAAAATTCTACATAGTGGGTTATGGTGGCTCACAATGCATCATGATATTACTACTTACATTCAACAATGTGATGCCTGCTAACGAACTATACAACCTTTTCAGCTTGTGCTTCCCCTTGAGTCCTTCCAAAAGTGGGGATTGGATTTTATTGATACTGTTGTTGGGAAAGATGGATGGACATCCCAAGAAATGAGTAGGTATTCCAAATTCCTACTTTGTACCAAACCTCTTCCGCTTCAAAGTTGAGTTGTAGGCCCTCTTAGCTTTCTAATGACACTAAACAAGTGCCTATGGACTATGGAAATGATGCAAGTAATTATTAATTCAAAAAACACTACTTCCCACTTTGCAATCCAATGAAAACCTTCTATTTTGGTTCACACAGCTACTGCTTGTTAAGCTTAGTGATTTCAATACACTAGAAATTAAATAAATTCGTTTTGGAGATATCATATTAGCTTAAAGACCTAATGATTCCAAGTGGAATCACTTAAAATGGTTAACTATGCATAGAGCAATCAAGATAGCAAGTGTAGCTTTACCCCCAATTTTTTAGGACCTCTGTAGAGAATGATCAGTGCCACTTCGATGAGCTTTTCTCCCAACCCACTAGATTAAATTTCTTCAAGCTTTCTTAGCCCGTAGCAGACTTAGAGATGCTCCAATGAGCTATAGAAAAATGAAAATCATGGAGTAATGACTAAGATATGAGCAATACAAAATGACTTTTTTGAGTGACAATGATAGAGACATCAATAGATGTAAGCAATGATCTATTGTATTATATGACAAGTTGTACATGATCATTGGCATGATAATCAATGCGCAATGATGGTGATAAGTGTAGGCTATGAAGTGAGCCTCACTCTCTTACAATATGATCAACTAAGAGCTCGGAATTGGAGTGATCTAACCGCGAGATTTGACACTCATCTTTTATAGATGCTTCATTCAAAATTTGAATTTGAATTCAACTTTTGGAACTCACTAAATAATTATCCACTAATCTAGGAGATATTCTCTCTAAGAAACTCATATCTTTCCTATCCATCTAGATCCATGAGTTTTGTGGCTTTTACAAATATTCCTCCAAGTCAATTTGACTTTTACAAATGGTAAAAAATAAAGAATCCATAGCAATGGTTTTCATGGGTCTTCAATCAATTTCACATGAAGTCCTCTCATGCTTAGTCAAGTGTGTAGGCTTGTCATTTGCACCAACATCTCCCCCTCAAGTCAACCATCTTGGCTTGATCTTCTTGATCAATCTTCTTGTATGTCGTGCAATTCAATCATAGCTTTAAACCTACAAAGATTAGTACCATCAAGTGATTTGGTCAATAAGTTTGCACATTGCATATTAGTTCATACATATGCCAACTAAATTTCCTTGCTCAATAGCTTCTCTCTCACATAATGAAAGTGGACCTCTATATGCTTGGTCCTAGCATGATAAATCAGATTTGTTGCAAGATGTAAGGAGCTTGTATTATCTCCAAAAATTATTGGAGGTATAGTATGCAATCCCAAATCTGCATATAGAAATCTCATCTATATGGCCTCTTGAGTAGCATTGGCCAATCCTCTATATTCTACCTCTATTGAAGACAAAGCAGCAATAGGTTGCTTCTTATAAGACCATGATATAGGCTTGTCTCTTGCAAAAGATAGATAACCTCACATAATCCTTCTATCATCTTTGCAACCTGCCCAATCTGCATCTGAGTATATCTTGATGTCCAAATCTGAAGTATAAGGAAAATATAGACCTTGATTTTGAGTGCCCCGTAAGGTACTTCAAAATTCTCTTGACAACTTCCAAATGAGCTCCTCTAGGTTTGTGCATAAATTAAATTAGAGCACTTACTCCATAAGCAATATCAATCCTTGTCAATGTAGCATAATTTAAGATTCCCACTATGCTTTGCTATCCTACAATATTCTCAAGCACATCACCTTCATGAGCACTCACTTTTTGGTTCACCTCCATAGAAGTGCTTGCTACCTTGGCATCATGCAATTGAAATTTCTTCAACATGTCCTATACATACTTTCTTTGAGTAATGTAAATGCGAGATTTAGTATAGACTAACTCAAGTCCAAGAAAATACTTTAGTGATCCAAGATCATTGATTTTGAACTCCTTCATCATTTGATATTTTATGTGCTTGATGCCATTAGCATCATTACCTATAAGTATGATATCAACAACATACACACATAGATATATCACCTCTGAATTACTTCTCCTAACAAATAGAGAAGTATCTGCTTTACTCATAATGAATCCTTGATCCTGAAGATATGTAATCAACCTATGGTTCCATGCCCTAGGTGCTTGCTTTAATCCATAAATAGCTTTGTTCCGTTTACACACATATGTTACCTTGCTTGGGTCCTCATAGCCAGGAGGTTGGGACATGTACACCTCCTTTGAAATCCAGACATTTAGAAATGCATTTTATACATCCAATTGTTACATGTTCCAATTCTTTGATGCATCCACACTTACAAACACCGTGATGGTTGGCATCTTTGCCAAAGGTGAGAAGGTTTCTTCATAATCAACTCCTTGGGTTTGTCCAAAACCCTTAACCACAAGTCTAGCTTTGTACTTGCTTATTGATCCATCAAAATTTCTCTTGATCTTGTAGATCCACCTAAAACCAATTACCTTCATAGAGGCCTTCTTTGGCACTAGCTCCCAAGTATCATTCTCCTTGAGTGCTTCAATTTCTTCATCCATAGCTTCCTTCCATTTCGCCCTCGCCTTTGCCTCTTCATATGATGATGGCTCTTTAAGTGACAAATCTTTGGCAAGATAAATAGAATGCTTAGTAACTAAAGAAGTTTTATGCCCATATCTGATTGGCTTCTTGCTCTCCCGCTGTGATCTTTTGATTGCTTGGTTGGATGATTTAAGTATATCCTCCAACTTCTTTATCTTTAATTTTCCTTTGGAATTCCATTCCTTGAATTCTTCTAGGTTTATGATGTCTTCATGATCTGAGTTGATGTCTTCAATATGGTTTGGATCCTCCTTGGTGAGGCTTGGAAATTCCTCTTCCAAGTCATAAGGCAATTTTACTTTCCTGCATTCACTTTCAAATCAAGAATCATTCTCATCAAAGACAACATCTCTACTGACCATAAATCCTTTATTGGAAGGATTGTAAAACATGTATCCTTTTTTATTCAAGTCATAGTCTATGAAGATGCACTTCTCTGACAAGGGACAACACATAAGCAACACATCCAAAGATCCTGCAATGATCAGGTGAAGGTCTTCTACCATGCCATGCTTCATATGGGGTCATCCCATCAAGAGATTTTGATGGCAATCTGTTAAAAAGATAAGTAGGACTAGATACACTTTCTACCCACAAATAATTAGGTGATTATTTCTCATTTAGCATTGAGGTAGCTATTTCCATAATTAGTCTATTTCTCCTCTCTGCTACCCCATTTTGCTAAGGGGTACACCTAGTTGTAATTTCTCTCTTAATTCCTCTATCCTGCAGGAATGCATCAAACTCATTTGAGTACTTACCTCCTCCATCTGACCTTAGTCTCTTTAGGCTTCTTCTTATTTGGTTTTCAACAAGTGCAAGATACTTATTAAAGCAACTAAATACTTCATCTTTGTGCTTCATAAAATATAAGATAGTCCACCTACTGAAGTCATCAATGAAATATACATAATACCTTGATCCTGAAATTCAAGGATACTTAATTGGTCCCCATACATATGTATGGACAAGCTCCAAGTAGTCCTCATGCATTAGCTTTTCCATGTACAAGTCCATAGCAATGTGAAGCTTTTCCATTTGTCATCTGCTTTAATCCATTGATCAATTGCCTAATAATTTGCTCCTCTTCAATTTCTTCTCCTATGCTTGAAAATTTATCAGCCACATCCATGACTTTGGTCACATACTCTGAGATGCCTTGCTTAGGTTTCTTTCTTTGAGTGGTAAACTCAATCCATAATTCGTTCTTCCTAGCCCTTGTGTTGGAACAAAAATATGAAGACAGTGTTTTCCAAGTCTCTTGAGATGTCTTACAGTTCCTAATGTGTGGAAGAAGAAAATCAGAGATTGAGTTAAGTAAGTATGACCTTGTTAATGCATCCTTGGCATACCATGAATTGAGTCTTTCATTCTCCTCTCTTGCAGGTTGTCCTTTGCTTCTGAAAATGGGCATCTCCTCATCTCATGAGATGTATCCATAGAGGCTCCTTCCTTGCAAGTATGTCCTCATCCTCAAGGACCATGCTTGATAGTTTTTCCTATCCAATTTATCAATGAAAGAAGGAAAATCATCTCCCATTTTACCTTAACTTTGGTCTGATACCACTATTGAGAAAGATGGATGGACACTCCAAGAAATGAGTAGGTAGTGCAAATTCCTGCTTTGTACAATCCCTCTTCCACTTGAAAGTTGAGTTGTAGGCCCTCTTAGCTTTCCAATGACACTAAAAAACTGCCTATGTACTTTGGAAATGATGCAAGTAATGATTAATTCAAAATAGACCACTTCCCACTTCAGAATCGAGTGAAAACCTTCTATTTTGGTTCATAATACCTGCTGCTTGTTAAGCTCAGTTATTCCAGTAGAGTAGGAATTAAATAAATTCCTTTGGGAGATATCAAATTATCCAAAGACCTAATGATTCCAAGTGGAATCACTTAAAATGGTTGGCTATGCACAACAATCAATTTAGCAAGTGTAGCTTTACCCCCGATTTTTTAGGACCTCTCTAGAGAATGAACAGTGACCAATTCAATGAGCTTTTCTCCCATTCCAGTGAATGGAATGTCTTCAAACATTATGAGCATGTCGAGTGAGATATGAGCAATACAAAATGACTATTATAAGTGATAATGACAAAGAGATCAATAGATGTAACCAATGATCTATTGTATTATATGAAAATATTGTACATGATCATTGGCATGATAATCAATGCCCAATGATGGTGAGAACTGTAGGCTATGAAGTGAGCCTCACTCTCTTACAATATGATCAACTAAGAGCTCGGAATTGGAGTGATCTAACAACAAGATTTTACATTCATCTTTTATAGATGCTTCATTCAAAATTTGAATTTGAATTCAACTTGGGCTCTCAGTAAAAAATGATCCACTAATGTAGGAGATATTCTCTCTAAGAAACTCGTATCTTTCCTATCCATCTAACTCCATGATTTTTGTGGCTTTTACAAGTATTCCTTCAAGTGAACTTACCTTTTACAAATGGTAAAAGATAATGAATCCATAGCAATGGTTCTCATGGGTCCTCAATCATTTTCACATGAAGTCTTCTCATGCTTCACCAAGTGTGTAGGCTTGACATTTGCACCAACACCTATTACGCCTCCTGCTATTGTTACAAATCATCATTATATCCTTACCTGTACCGATTATGCTACTCCTTGGGTTGAAGCTTGGGCATTATGGTTGGCAACTCCTCCGGTGGTCGCTAAATGTTTACTTCGTGATGTTTTTTCTCATTAAGGGCTCCCTTGGGAGATTGTTTCTGATGAAGGCACTCATTTTGCTAATACATTAATGTAAGTTTTAA